>CM052807.1:96630727-96744178 GCA_028533885.1 Nasua narica | reverse complement strand
AATCATGCCATTTTGATAAAGTAGAACACAATCATTGAGATCAAGTACAAGCCTTTTATACAGAATCTAAGGCCAAAGAGTTAAGGGTCCGGTTCATGGTCACAAGCTATAGGACTAGATCTCGCATGTTCTTAATCTTGTCTGCTCTCTTTGGTAGCCAAACATACGTCAGAGTTAATGACCTGTGAAGTGGGGTATCACTATTCCTCCATGATTCTGTTTGATATTATTATCATGAGTTTGCATTTTTAATAAATACTGCTGGTACTGCCAAGACTTCAAATCTATTTCCTTTCATTCACCAAAGCACTCCTATGAACAAATCCCTCTGCTTTTATAGACCCACTCCTTGGCCTCCTTTCCTGTTCTGCCAGGAGCTGCCAACAGCATTTGTGGTTGAATACTGAAGGTTAAAAAAAGGTATGAAGGAAGCTCCAAAGAAGCATCCTTGCCTTCTAACTCACAGGTCAGGCACCGGGAAGAGGAGGAAGACGATATACCAGTGGGTGGCGGAAGCCTACTACCCTCTGGAGGAGACATATTTAAGTTTTTAATTTTATGATTTTATTTAATTTTATTTTTTCTTTCTTTACCAGGGAAAATCAGTTTGAGTCATTCTCAATCATTATATACATACTAAAGCATATTCCAATCATATAAGCTGGCAAAGTTTCTTGTCCTTAACTCTCAACGGTACTAAGTTGCTCAAATTTAAATTTTAAAGCTTCCTCTCCTGGGCCTGGAAAAAATACCAGAGAAACAGCTTGCCAACTGCAAATTATTTTTAGAGGTGTTTGTAGCATATGCATTATCAAATATGGCTCCTTTTCAAAAAAAGAATAAAAAAAGGCAAAACACACCATGTTGGACTCATTCCAATGTTTCTATACGTGGCGGGAGCCAGAAATAGCATTTGTGAAAATATCACTCTTTGGAGGAAAGTACACCACATTAATAATGAGTTGGGCTTAAAGAGATTTTAGGTTTTCAAAGTAAGCAGGTTCCATGCTTCTCCAACAAATCAGAAAAGAAAAGGCACTCCCTTCACTAAGCAGGAGAAATGCTTTTATTTATGCCAAAATGGTATTTCTTTGCCCTTTGTTTTCATTTCACTTCTGACCTGATTTCTTTCCGATAGTCTTGAATAAATATCCATTCTTACGTCTTTGAACTGTCCAGCAAGGTCATCAGGGCAACCGGCTTTCCCACTGGACAGTAAGTCACCCTGACCCACTCTGTGTACCGAGTATCAAATACGGAAGACTGGCCACATGTGCTTGATCAATCTCTTTATCTCTTTCTGCTTAGCTTCAGAAACCTGTCAAACTGTCAGATGGAGCTCTGGCACAGGACCCAGGTGTTCACTGTGCCTTACTGTCTGCAAAGGCACAAGTCATGGCGGTATGGATTCCCAGCACGGGATCACTTTTTGCTGGGGCTCTGACACTGCCCGGCCGCGAGACAGCAAAGGCTTAGGACTCACAATGCCTGAGTTTAGAGCCCAGCTCTGCGGCTTACTAAGTGTGCAGCCTTGGGCAAGTCCCTTAACATCTCGGTGCTTCAGCCACTGCAGCTATAAAACAGGATCACTGGGAGGGTTAAACTTTAGTAGGTGTTTCGAGGACTTGGTACAGCTTCAGCAACAGCGAACAGCAAGACTCAATATTTATTATTTATCCATTTTTGATGCCCTCACCGGCATGCCCTGGGTATGAGTAAAATTTTGTCATTCAGCTTGACTATATTTAGTGCCTTGATTCTTGAAGAAAACAACAATGTCAAACCCATTAATATAACTTCCTAAGATTGCAGTCAGACATCTCTGGGGCATAAATCACACGGGATCAGCCATGACGTGCCACGCTGCAGGGATTTTGGAAAGTCACACTAAATCTTGTAAAGCAGGGGGTACGATTTCCGCATGCCCTGCAGCAGGAATTCAGTGAGGCGGCTTGCTAGCACTTCCTGACTGATGGCTCCTATCCTGTACATCTAGAGCGTCACGCATGACAGATGACAATGACAGGGCTGCACTTGCCCATGGGCACACCTGGGTTTGACAAATGCCAAAATAATTTTGCAAGAAAGTAAAGCAAATCATGGCTCGGGGGAAGTTCAAGATTTTATTTGTTTGTTTTAGAGCATTTCTTTATTGTGATAGTCCTAAAAGCATTTACAAACACAAGAGAAATGAAATCAACCAATTTTCTCTGGCCTCCACTTCTAGTAGGAGGATGATCAAATACTGCTGTTGAAGAACAAGCGTAAGTAAACCTTATTTAGTGGCTTTAAGTTACAATTTACGGCGATTTACTTTTTCATGAGTATGAAGAAAGTTGCTTCGTACTCTAGTCCCATCACTGCCTTGCCTCTGATTAGGCCTTTGTAATTATCACAGTCAGAAGGGTACCTTGCATCTTTCTCACACACAAGGAATGCACAGATGTTACTCCATTTGATCTATCCTTATTTACTTGGTGTTTAAGATTTATTCATAAATAAAATTAAAAATAAAAATCGAAAAACTATAAAATCAAAGGATTATTTCTGGGAAGCAGCATGAAATAATGCATAAGAGCTCTGACTTCAGGGACAGATGGACGTGGGTTTGTGGACAAGAAACTTCAATCACTCACGTTTCGGTTTCCTCATCTGGATAGTAAGAACAGTAGTGTCTACATCTTGCTGGTGTAAGATTTACCACAGTGGTGGTACAGGATGTGATGGAGTGAACAACACGTGAAGCAGAAGGAATGAAAGAAATGCAAAACGGCAGGGAGGTAGGAGAAAAGGGAGTGAGTAGCCTTGACTCTCCCTGAGTAATACAAATAATGGCTATAATCCAGGCCTTTGGCCAGGATTTGGCATCTAAAACAGCACAACTTGATCGTCTTTATTATGCAAATTTTCTGCATAACAAAGTACAGAGAAAAATGTAAAGAACCCCCAGGACACATTACCAAATCTCAATAATTATTACACCCTACCATTCTGATTTCATCTGCTTCCCTAAACACTTTTTTCTTTTGATGGGATATTTTTTTTAATTCTTATTTTTTTTAAGGTTTATTTATTTATTTATTTGTTTGTTTGTTTGTTTGTTTGTTTAACAGAGAGAGAACACAAGCAGGCAGAGAGGCAAGTAGAGGCAGAGAGAGGAGCAGGCTCCCCGTGAAGCAAGGAGCCCGATGCGGGACTCGATCCCAAGATGCTGGGATCATGACCTGAGCCAAAGGCAGCTGCTTAACCAACTGAGCCACCCAGGCGTCCCTGATGGGATATTTTTAAAGAAAATCTCAGGCATCATTATCAATTCAGTAGTAAGTACTTCTGTAGGTAAAGACTTTAAAAATATATATATATCACAATACCACTAGCAGATCAATAAAGTTATCAATCAATTCTTACTAACATGTAATAGAGTTGTGTTTCATTTTCTCCTGGTGTTTAAGAAAAAGAAAGGTATTTTTATATTATTTTTGTTCAAATGAAGTCCAACCATGCCAGTTGGTCTATAGGTCTCCTAAGAGACCTTAGGATGACCTTAGACCCTAGATGTTTTTAAACATCTAACCATTCCCCCTTCCTACTTTTTTCCCCATACATTTATTTGTGGAAGAAATTGGGTCATTAGTTCTGAAGAACTCCCTACACTCCAGGGGGCGCCTGGATGGCTCAGTAGGTTAACTGGCTGTCTTCAGCTCAGGTCATGATCCCAGGGTCCCAAGATCTCGTCCCACATGGGGCTCCCTGCTCAGGGGGAGCCTGCTTCTCCTTCTCCCTCTGCCCCTACCCACCTCCATGTTCTCTCTCTCTCTGCAACCAATAAATAAAATCTAGGAAGGAAGGAAGGAAGGAGGGAGGGAGGGAGGGAGGGAGGGAGGGAGGGAAGGAAGGAAGGAAGGAAGGAAGGAAGGAAGGAAGGAAGGAAAGAGAGAGAGAGAGAGAGAGAGAAAGAAAGAAAGAAAGAAAGAAAGAAAGAAAGAAAGAAAGAAAGAAAGAAAGAAAGAAAGAAAGAAAGAACCTCTCCACACTCTGTATTTGGCCGATCTATACCCTTGTGGTGCTGTTGAACATGTGCCTCTGTCTCCTGTATTTCTTGTAAACTAGTAGGTAGATATTGAACCTTGGTAAGATTCTGGTTCAAATTCGTGCAGAAGAGACGTGGGCAGAATACCGCATAAGTTGTGCTGTTTCTCTTCAATCAGATCACATTAGGAGAAGTATAATGTTTGGCTAGTCTACTTTTAGTGATTCCTGGCTTCAAATGTCATGCTGATTCTCAATGACAAAGCTCCAATTTCACTTCAGATTTTAGCATCCATTAATGATTGGTGCCTAGCTCCATTATTTCAGTAGATGTTGCAAAATAGTTGCATCGTTCTATTTCTAGCATCGTTCTGCATTTATTTGCTGTAATTCTCTATAAAGAGCCGATCCTGGCACTTCCTTTCTTGGGTGGCAGCAAGAGCCGAGAGGATGCCCTGAGGGCCTCAGGCACACCGCTAGGGAACAAGGTGGGGGGGCGCTGCCTGCCCACCCCCAGAGGCCACACTCCGACCCACCACCACCTGCCAATCTTTGCACCTAATGTTGTCACCAAGTTCTGCTTCTGGTATTTTGTGTCTCAGATGGAGAAGATGAAGTCTTCGGGGGAAAGTGTCTGCTGCGGGCAGGTGTGGGAGAAATTCTCCTTGTGGGTAAAGAACCTGGGTGCCCGGCTGCTCTAGGCCTCCTGCAGTGGCACCCACGGTGTGCACCAGGAGTCTGGGGACCTGACCACAGCAGGTGCTTCCACCCAGCGCTACGGAGACCTGCACTATGGGCACTGTGCCTGCGCCCGCTCTATCCAGATCACGAAGCTGGAGGAGACTGCAGCCAGCAAGTGCTGCCCAGTGGCAGTCCAGCAGCTCCATGACGATGGGGAGATCAAGTTCCCACTGCCCCGCAGGGTCCCCCTCCCAGCACAAGCCCCACTTCACCACCAAGAGGCCCAACACTTTCTTTCAGATGCAGAGCCTCCTGGCCCCAGGTGTGCCCAAATACGCTCCAAAGGAAAACCAAAAACCCAAGAAACCAAAAGAAACCAAACACCCTGAAGTACAGGCTGTGTGTGTTTATACACATATATTAATATTATTTTTATTATATTAATACTTATATATTATTCATTATATGTAAATATGTTTGTATTTTCCTTTCTTCCTTACACTGCAAGTGGCATACTCTATAAATACTTTTTCCATTTTATTTTTATCACTTAACAATAGATCCTAAAGATTACTTCATGGCAAGATGTAGAGGTTTTCCTTGTTCCTTCTTATTAATGCACATTATTCCTTCTTATGAATGTACCATTTGGCCATTCAACCATTCCCCTATCGATGGATATTTGGAAGGTTTCTAGTCTTCGACTATTATGAACAATGTTATAATAACCTTATGTCTGTATCACTGTGAATTTTGACGCAACATTTAAATAAACCTTTCAATCCTCTAAGTTAAACATGCCATCTTAAAGATGATATTTTCTAAGCATTACACTTCATAAAAAGAGGCTGAAACCCAAGATACATGGCATAGAGTGGATTTTTTAAAGTGTGGTCCAACACACACCTGTATCACCAACAGTCTCCTGGGGTCTGTGACAAAAATGTGAATTTCTCATTCCAACGCCAGGCCTTCTGAATAGTCAAGTGCGAGACTCCGTGATCTAGTGAGGAAATCACTGTGTTTAGAATGGAAAAACTGCCATTTTGGTTTAGTCAGGAGATCAGAACCAACATGATCAGCCCTGGTTTCTCTGGAAAGGACTCCTTGTATGTTGGAGATAATAAATACCTTCCCTACCAAATTCACAGGATTGCTGTGTAGTTCAAATGCAATTATGTTTGAGAGATCAGTTTGAAAACCAAAGTAAAATTAAAATGTTAGCATCTAGTAATAAGAAGGGCAGCTGCTCAAGCAATATCCTCATCCTCTCCATGAACAAACATCCTATGTACACAATCTAATCTTATAGACACACAATTTTCCTTAAATGCCTGCATTCCTTCATTGAAGGAATTGATTGATTCATCGAGGTTCATGTGAAAGAGGTTGGCCAGTTGGCATCCAAAATGCCCGCTTTATAGAATTCTCCCTGCTCTTTAGGAATACCCACCCACCTCTGTCCAGGACACTGTAAGGCAGTCACAACAAGGACTTGATCCAACCCAGAGAGGAAAAGTAACTCAAGGCCACTAAGTCTGCCTTGGCTTAATTTTATACAAAGGTGGAAAATGCTTGATGCTTCAGAAATCATTGCCAGTAATGAGACACACAAAGAAGGAAAGAAAAGCCCAACCTACCATAAATGTCCTAAAGAAGAATTTGTTCTGCCATAATTTGGTGCGTGGTGTACTTTCAGTCTGGTTCTGTAACGCCAATAAACCCAGACAGGTTCAGAGTCTGTTTATTTTTAAATGACAGGCAAAACCACTATAATTTTTGTTATCTTTCCAAAGGAGAAGACTATGCACCATTCGGTAGCAGCTTTTTCTTAAGGATCGAGAACAGTTCTTACCATGTGTCTATGAAAGTCATTCCTCTAACACAGGGCTTGAAGCACAAGGTATGGTCAAATAATATACAGGAGTAAATATGAAAGCTTTTAAAAGAAGAGGGCGATGGCTGGGAAGAAGCCCCGGTGTTTTCTACATGTACCCTGAGGGAAAAAAATCTATAGTTAACAGAAATTAAATATCCCTGGTGCAAGATGAGAAAGCTTTAGGTGACCTTTCAAATGTTGGATCTGAGTAAAGCCTTAAATATAGATTTTCAGACTGCAGGTTAGGGGTTAGGTTTTCGGTGGGTAATTGATTTTACATGACCTCTTCTCTGAATCAGGAATTTACTGATCACAGAGGGCGATGCCGCTGGGAGAGTGGCCTTGTGAAGTCGGAGCCGCTATTCTCTACGAGCTGTGGGCTCAGAAGGGACACAGAGACAAGCACCCTGTCCTAAGGGAATGTTGATCTTCCAAGCACGAATTCAGGTACAGGGCCAAGAGGGAAATCAAATGATTTTCTTTTCACAAACACACTTCACAGTGGTACTGTGTTTTGGTGACGTGAAGCGGTATGTTCAGAAAAGGTTCAAGCAGGGGAATTACTTCTCTCCCTCTTAGTGAGAAAGGTTTTGCGAAGGGAAAGGGACTTCTGAAGGCTCTGAAAGCTCTGTAAGGGAGACCACGGACGGAAGTGGACAGGGAAGACAACCCAGTCCACGCAGGGGGACGCAGGTGGAAGATGAGGTCCAGGCTCAGGAGTGGACAAAGCCTATGTCACAGATTGCCACAGACTGGAGGAATACCAGGACATAGGAGGCCAGAGGGGAAGGAGAAATGAAGAGAAATCCAAAGTTCAGGGGCACCTGGATGGCTCAGTTGGTTAAGCATCTGACTTTGTCTTGGGTCATGATCTCAGGGTCCTGGGATTGGGCCCCACATTGGGCTCCTGGCTCAGTGGGGAATCTGCTTGTCCCTCTCCCTCTGCCCCTCCCCCTACTAGCACACTCTCTCTCTTTCTCAAGTAAATAAATAGAATCTTTAAAAAAAGAAAGAAAGAAAGAAATCAAAAGATCAGGAAAACCCAAGCAGTTCAGGAGTGAACCTGAAACTATGAGTGAGGCTTTTGGTCTTTATTCAAAATAACACTTGACTTTTATTGAGGATTTGACTCTGGGATTTTTACTGTAAGGGCTTTTTTGTGGATTAAATCTACAATCAACAATCCTGTGATGGTGGTACTTTCTCATCTTCCCTTTTCAAGTGAGGAAGCTGAGACACTGGGGTAATTCATCCAAGGTCATGTAGCCAGGAAGAAGCAAAAGTCAGCATTTGAACCCTGGTATTCTTTTTCTTTTTTTAATTAACATATAATGTATTATTTGCCCCAGGGGTACAGGTCTGTGAATCATCAGGCTTACACATTTCATAGCACTCACCATGGGACATACCCTCCCCAAAGTCCATAACCCAGCCACCTTATCCCTACCCCCCTACCCCCCAGCAACCCTCAGTTTGTTTCATGAGATTGAGAGTCTCTTATGGTTTGTCTCCCTCCCTATCCCATCTTGTTTCATTTCCTCCCCACCCCCCACAACCCCCACCTTGCCTCTCAAATTCTTCCTATCAGAGAGATCATATGATAGTCTTTCTCTGATTGACTTATTTTGCTTAGCATAATACCCTCTAGTTCCATCCACGCCATAGCCAATGGCAAGATTTTGTTTTTCTTGATGGCTGCATAGTATTCCATTGTGTATATATACCACATCTTCTTTATCCATTCATCTGTTGATGGATATCTAGGTTCTTTCCATAGTTTGGCTATTGTGGACATTGCTGCTATAAACATTCAAGTGCACGTGCCCCTTCGGATCACTACATTTATCTTTATAGTGTAAATACCCAGTAGTGCGATTGCTGGGTTGTAGGGTAGACCTATTTTCAATTTTCTGAGGAAACTCCGTACTGTTTTCCAGAGTGGCTATACCAGCTTGCATTCCCACCAAGAGCGTAGGAGGGTTCCCCTTTCTCCACATCCTCACCAACATCTGTCATTTCCTGACTTGTTAATTTTAGCCATTCTGACTGGTGTGAGGTGGTATCTCACTGTGGTTTTGATTTGTATTTCCCTGATGCCGAGTGACTGAACCCTGGCATTCTGACTCTAAAGCCCATGATCTCAAGTACCACTCAATGCTGCCTCTCTAGAAGAAAACAGGGAGAGTTACCACAGAATATATTGGAGGAGAATGGCACAGTTGGCCTGGTAGAAAGATGAATTCCTCCATAGTGTTCAGAGCTGTTTGGAAAAAGGAGACACAAAGACCAAGTAAGGTCTGATAAGTGAAGTGGGAAATGCCCTAGTGTTGACCAAAGAGTTAAACAGGGCTGAACACTGGGGACATCATATAGGATGAGCACAGTTTCAGTATTCTTTAAAAAGCAGTATGCCAAGGATCTACCTCAGTCTGTGTTTTGAGTGAGGGAACAGCAGATGAGGGAGGACAGGGATGTCAGAGAGAAATGAAAGGGCAAAGATGGAACACAATCGAGGGAGGCTGCAGAGTATAACAGAAGGAATGTGAGATTTGGAACCATGGACAATTGGGTCGAAACCTGGCACTTTCTCTTTATTTCTGCGTGAGCATGTGTAAGGTAGTTCTCCGTGTCTTTGTTTATGTACTAGTAAAGTGTTGTTGTTTTTTTTAACTGAGAGCATCATATATGATTAGATATCTAATATATATATTATATGCTTGGCATGTGAGAGGTAGTCCAAAAATACGCAGAAGAAAGAAAGAGGGAAAGGGAGACCAACCACCAGCTGTTGTATCTTAGAATGGGGAGGCTCTCAGGAAAGGCTTCAAAAGTAGCCAGAAAGGGAGGCAAGACTTCAGTCCCAAGAAACAGTCCCTGCATGCCACATTTCCCACTTACACGGGACACCAATGCCTGTACCGGTCAGTCCTACTTCAAGAAGGGTCTGCTAGTACAAAAATGGTTTGCCTGTTCATTTATTCCTCCCTTTGTTCACTCAACATTTGTTACAGCCACAGAACTTGGCTAAGAAGACTGCAGAGTTCTGAGGAGATGGGGGAGAGGGGACCATCATGATACAGTGGTCCCCTTGGAGCTTGGTGACCATCAGCCTAGTGGCTACATATAGTAGTGGGATCTAAGAACAACACAGTGATGACTAAGACATAGCCTATAATAGCACCCTATGCACTTACAATATACTAGGAAAGAGACACCTGAACACATTTTTATAACACTCATTTGATCACTGCTATGAAGTACTTTGGAATAGGGATCAAAGGTGAAAAAATCCTATAAAAGATTTCATAACTTCGATACTATCATAATCAGTGTCCCATAATTTTCATAGTCAAGCAAGACCATATAATGGTTACCCCAACATTATTCTTTGTGCAATTTATTCAGCAGTCATACTTTATTAGTCCCTTGTTCATTTCATATTGTTAAGCACCAAGTGTGTACTAAACATCATAAAACTAGTCCCCATTACATTCTTTTTGGGGTTGGGTGTGGAAATATTTTATATGCACTTGATCAAGAAAAGAAGGGGTTTGTTTGTTTGTTTGTTTGTTTGTTTGTTTTGGTGGGGGGCTGTTATCCTCTTAAAATGCTGATGTTGTCACTAAATTCACTGAGCCTGGTCCTGAATACCAGCTATAACTTGTGACAATGTTTTGTTTCAACAATAAAATATAATCCTGTTAATCCCATTACTGATTTATTCATTACTGTGGGGAAATTAGCTATTCTCAAAGAACCACTGCTTGTTTTGAAAAAGTGAACACTGCAGCTCTTTTGTCTTGGCAAAAATTTCACAAGCATTGCTTCCAATCTACCTATAGGACAAGATTAATTTCATTTTATTTCCACCTTCTGCAGAGTTTTAATCTCAGCACAATCAGGTTATATGCAGTTTCCTAATCAAAATTTGACTTCTCTTTCTTGAAGATCAATAAAAACCACTTAAAACAGTGCTATTGGAAGAGCAGGCAGTGGTGATAACTAATCATCTCACTGAAATAAACCAGAGGGTCCATAAAATAGATCCACTGTCCAACCACCCAGCCCCTTTGAATCACCAAGGCAGCAATTACTCTTCAAAAAGGGAGACTATTCATGCTTTTCTTGGATAATAATGGTACCATAACAAAATAGTCTTTGGCTTCCAAGATTTTGGCAATACCCAAGAGCTACCCTATTTTTGACTATGTATGAAACAGAAATGTCTGTAATCATAGACTCTTAGAGATAGAAGGTCACCTTCTCTAATATCCATCCTGTGTACGAATCTCTTTATATCTATAACAGATACAATATAATCTCTACTTGAGCCTTCCGAATTACTAGAAAGCACTTCACTATATTAATGTGAAAACTCACTATATGTAACTTCAAATTGACTGCTCTGACCTTAAGCTATTGGACTCTATACATACTTTAATTCCTCCTCAAATCCCAGAAAATAAAGTATAAATAGAGATTAAAGTCAAAACAAGAAAGAATATGCCTGACCCCTTTAAAGAAGTTCAAGTTACCAAGCCAAGATGAATTCTATTTAGGATGCTAAATTAACTGACATGGAACACTCTGAAAAATTAAGATGTGGAATACCCTGAAAAATTAAAGACAAAGCAAACAATCCATATTTTGAAAAGGATGGATGAGTCTGATTCCCTAAATCATAGATCAATGAACTTAATGTCTACCCCCAGCAACACTGAACAACTTATTACACAGAGCAGCATTTCCCAAACTGTGCTCTCAGGAGATGACACCTATTAACTTTTCCAGCATCTTTAGAGTTCTTCAGAAAACAGCTTGAGGAATGCTGACACAGATAATTCATAATCACTTAGAAGGCAATAAATACCAAGAACCTCGAGGGGGTTACCACAAACAACTCGGGCCAAAAAACTTCATTTCCTTTTTTGATAGAGTTGCTATATGGATAGACAGGGGGAATGCCACAAACACGATATTTTGATTTCAATAAAGCCTGTCTATCTAAAGTCAACAATCTGCATAAAGTAGTTCAATTAAATATGAATCTACCCAACTGAGCCTAGATTAATTCAACTTGTTTATAAGCTATATGGAATCCTCTAGCAAATGACAGCATTACCAGTTAAATAACAAGGAAGAGGGGCACCTGGGTGGCTCAGTTGGGCATTGGGCTCTTGATTTCAGTTCAGGTCATGATCTCAGGTTCGTGCCATTGAGACCCCCATGGGGCTCCGCGCTCAGTGGGGAGTCTGCTTGAGATTCTCTGTCTCCCTCTACCCCTCCCCGTGTGCGCGCACTCTCTCTCTCTTTCTCTCTCAAATAAATACATAAATCTTAAAGGAAATTGCAAGGAAGAAAGGAAAGGAATAAGGTTAGAGTCTACTTTGGCATGTAGGATCTTCTGAGGATCCTTACTTTCATTTACAACTGTTTGCTTGCATAGCACAATCTCAAAGATCAGTATCAAGCAATTTGTTCTAGGTAGCTCAAAGTGAACCTTTAAAATAGAAATCAAGACAGTCTTTGTCTGTTTTTTTATCATTTTGGTAGCCCATTTTCCTTGTTTTCCCTGTGATTACACACTATGGCTCTTTGCTAACATCTATGGGGTTTTGTTTGTTTCATTATGTCTTACGATATAAATTAAGCTAAAGACATGATCCTGTTGAAAACAGTTAGGTACTGGTAGGCATGGGAGTCAGGGTGTCCAGTCAAGAGAGCCAAACTCTGAAGCCAGTCAGGCGTGGAGCTGAGTCTAAGCTAATCATTTCATGGCTGTGTAGCTTCAGGCTTGTTATTAAATCTTCCTGGGCCTCATTGTTCTTGCCTCTAAAATAAGGTTGAAAACAATACTTACCTCACACAGCTGCCCTAAGCACTAGCAAAAAAATAACTAAGTTCTCCTTCCTAGTACTCAGTCCTGAATAGAAACTCAACAAACTGTAGTTGTAACTGTCATTATCATGCCCAAATCTTGTGCTTCAATTTATTCTGAACCTTGTTTATGTTACACATTCCAGTTTGAAGATCACTCTCTTTGATAAAGAGAGAAGCCAAATAGTTGAGTAGGTCTGCTTTTCGTCATGTTAACATTATTCCATCTGCCCCGAGCAATGAGCTTAGCCTTTACTTGTTCTTGTTTTGAACACAGCTTTTCAAGAGCCCTTTTCTGTTGTCTTTAGCATTTTCTCCAGCCTCAGCTCAGTCTGAACTTGAGCATTGCAGATATTTTCTCACTAGTTTACACCACTCTTCTGAATTTGTCCCGGAGCATGCACTTCTCTTTGGGTACATGTTCTCTTACTATCCGAACTCACTAAAAACTTCCTTGTTCTTCAAGTGGTTCCTTCCCTTTTTCTTCTTCATCCAAAACAAAACAAAACAAAAAAAACCCCTGTGATTTTGCCCTCAGATCCATCCTTCCTTCCTTCCTTCTTTCCTTCCTTCCTTTCTCTCTGTCTCTCTCTCTCCCTCTTTCTCCCTTTCTTTTTGTAGTGCCCTCCTTTCAAGGCTCTGGACATTGAAAATTACCTACCCTTTCTCTATATATTCCTGAAGTTACCATTAACTCTTTGGTCATATCCAACTCTCATTTCTTCTGTAGTTATAAAACAACACAATCACAGTAACTTCCTCCCAAGGTTTTAATCAATTCTACTTCAGTAACAGTTGGCTAGAATTAAGTTCACAGTAATATTTCTATCTCCTTGCTTCCTCCATCTGTGGTTTAAAAATGAAAATGACAGAGAGGCTTTTGCTTTCCATGGATTAGAACATTTAGCAGACACTGAGAAAGTTTCATCCATGACTGTATCTTGGCTTGTGGCAATTTTGACATTTCATTAAATCTAAGCATGTGCAGTACCACCGACCAGCAAAGTAAGACGCTTACTCACTTGTCCACACTGAACGATAATAGTTGTTCAGGCAGAATTAAAATGTTTTGGTGTCACTGCCAAGAGAGCCAGCTGTGCGCTGAAATTCAGTCACGATAGTTCAGAGTCACAATTTAAAGAGCGTTGGCAATGGAATCAAAGTTTATACCCCCAACTCAGCAAATGGTAGAAATCTTGCTTTTACCTTCTTTTGTTGGTTTGGTTTTTTCTTTTAGTATGTTTTTTGTTATTTTTTAAAATTGAGATATGATTGGCATCTAATTTCTTACATTCTTGAGTGCTCCTGTGAATTCATTACAACTTCCAGAATCCTACCACAAGAACACAAGGAGGAATTCTAATACGGGCCATAAATGATTACCTTGAAAATGTATTTAAGAGAAACAACCCAAAAAATAAAGCAAACCAAAACCAAGCAAAAACTCTGTGTGGCTATGAGTAGCGGCTAAAGATTTAGCTAACAGCCAGAAATAAAGAGCAATTTTAATGATCTTGCAATTTAATCTGTTTAAATTTTAGTCTTTGTTTACTGAATGAGAAGGAATTCCGTAAGAAGAGGGTGTGCCTTTCAATAATCAGCTAAACATAACTTAAGTTCCTCTAGAGGTCTAGATACCGACATATTCAAATGAAGATCTCCAAGTGTGATAAGTATCAAGTATCACTGAGCTCAGTTACTCCCTCAGTTAACTACAGGCCATAGACTAAGAATAGAAATACATATAAAAATATCCACCAGTTAGTTATTCAACCAGTGTGCATGTGCCAGAATTGCTCTCTTCCTTCTCTCATGCTCTGAATCACCAAGCGAAGTTTCTCAATGCTAAAAGTTCTTTAGCAAGTCAAAATAAAATCAGAAGAATAGTTATTTCTTGAAAAGGCTGACAAGTGGTAAAGATTCCTATCTATATCCTAATGAAGCACAAAGGCTAATAGTTTCATATTTATGGTATATTCTTAAATGAAGTTTTAGAGAATAAGCCTATTCTGCATAGTGAATCAAATAGAGTAACCAAGAAAAAGCCTTCCTGTAGAGACCACATTTAGGCAACAAGCTTGAACAATGGAAGGTTGAGTCAGGAAGAAGGGCCCACGCTGACCCCCAGCCCGCTGTCTGAATACAGACAGACCCATTAGGTAACTCACCTCAAAATATCCGTAAGCCTTAGCTGACCAAACGGCTACTTACACCAGGACACAGGTACCAAAAAAGGAAAATTCCATGTTCCCATACCTCCTCACCTTCCCCCTTTAACTACCGGCCCCCCACTTCTCCTCGCAGACAATCTCTGCTGTGCTGTCCTGCCCTCTGCTCCCTTGTGGGATAGTCAATATAATTTCTATCTCTCTTGTTCTGCCCTGAGTGAATTCTCTCACCACCTGGGCCACTGGCCTCTGCCCGATCGGGAGACCCCATACTTCTGCTTGATACAAAATAATTTTGCCATTAGGTCAGCCCTGACCCGTGCATGGGCTGCCCTGGGCTTCTAAAAGCAAACTGTTGGTAAACCAGTAGTAGTCACCTGAAAAGATTAACCTCCAAAATCGAACCGTGGAGACCTACCTCAGTTCTTTCTGATGCTAACTTCAGACCTGAGAGTAATTAAAAAGGTTTGGGTTGTTACAGTTTAATCTAATCTATGCTACAGAGCCCTGATGATGGGGAACTCAGAGAAGTAAAGCGGGCATTAAAAAAAAAGCCACAATTGGGGCGCCTGGGTGGCTCAGTTGGTTGAGCAACTGCCTTCAGCTCAGGTCATGATCCTTGAGTTCCGGGATCAAGTCCCACATCGGGCTCCCGGCTCCACGGGAAGTCTGCTTCTCTCTCTAACCTTCTCTCCTCTCATGCTTTCCTCTCACTTTCTCTGTCTCTCAAATGAATAAATAAAATCTTTAAAAAAAAAAAAAAAAGCCACAATTACAAGGAAAACTGGGCTTCCACAGAAAGGTATGTTGGTTTACCTTTAACTTTCAGTGTTTACTGTAAGTTTAACCGTCTATCCCTTAAGCTAAATTTTATCAATAGGCACAACTCAGAGGCCACTTAAAATGATAACTTCCTTCTAAGCATTCTTATCATGATTATTTGCTAGCAAACACATTCCAAAAGAACAGTCACTTCCACTATGGAGACAAAGCTTAATTGCTGAATTTAAAATGGACTAGTTGCTCTTATTCACAAAGGAGGACCTCACTGTTCTTTGTGAACCGAGGCCTTCCTCCCCTTCTCCTGGACTCAGCAGCTGAGCTCAGCTTCCTCTCTCTGACCTTCCTTTTCCAAATGCTGGAGCATAACAGGCCTTTCTAGGTCAACAAAGGGACTATTACTGCCTTCCAGGAGAACAGTATCTTCTGTATATCCGAAGGATCGAACAAGGACAAGGCGTCAGTAATTCAGTGTACGAATCCCCATTCTCACCCTAACTAGGGCATGGCATTAACCGCCCCTTGTCTCCACCCTGCTGGTGGAGAAACCCCACCGTCCACCTCTGTAGCACCAGCGACCGGAACACAGCTCAGCATCGTCCAGAGAAATACTTTTCCCATCCAGAGTCCCTGCTACGCTGCTACAAAACTTCCTTTCTGCCTGTGCCATAAGCCCATGATAATAGCCACGTCACCATCCTTTTCAGCCTATTCCATGAATTTGGCAACCACTCAATTTTCAACACTTTCACTGATAAATTAATTCGCATATCATAAAATTCCCTCATTTAAAATATGCAATTCCGTGGTTTTTGGTATACTCACAGAGCTGTGCAGCCATGGCAATCTAATTGTAGAGAATATTTTCATCACCCCCCAAAAGAAACCCTGTACCTATTAGCAGCCACTTCCCAAATCTCCCCTGCCCCCATGTCCCTACCCTAAGCAACTACTAATACACTCTCTGCCTCTATCGATTTGCCTACTCTGGACATTTGATATAAATATGTATGGTAATGGGCACCTGGATGGCTCAGTCAGTTAAGCATCTGCCTTCAGCTCAGGTCATGACCCCTGGGCCCTGGGATTAAGCCTTGTATGGGGCTCCCTGCTCAGCAGGGAGTTTGCTTCTCCCTCAGTCCCTCCCCCAAGCTTATGCTCTCTTTCTCTCAAATAAATAAAATATTTAAAAATAAATAAATAGGGGGCGTCTAGGTGGGTCAGTGGGTTAAAGCCTCTGCCTTCAGTTCAGGTCATGATCTCAGAGTCCTGGGATGGAGCCCCACATCGGGCTCTCCACTCAGCGGGGAGCCTGCTTCCCCCTCTCTCTCTGCCTGCCTCTCTGCCTACTTGTGATCTCTCTGTCAAATAAATAAATAAAATCTTTAATAAATATAAATAAATAAATAAATAAATAAATAAATAAATAAATAAATGCGTATGGTGTTTGTGACTGGTTCCTTCAGTTACCATAATGCTTTCAAAGTTTATCCACATTATTACAGCATATATTAGTACCTAATTCCTTTTATTGTTGAATATTCCATTATATGTATATCCCACATTTTGGTTATCTGTTCAACAGTTGCTGAACATTTGAGTTGTTTCCACTTCTTGCCTGTTATGAATAATGCTGTTATGCACAAATCATTGTGTGAACATTTTCATTTCTCTTGGCCACCACTTATTTTTAGTAGGCTTTCTCCCCTTTGCTTCTTCTCTGGCCCAGAGTCCAAGATCCTCTTTAAAAAGAAAAATATTTTAGGAAAAGGAAATTCACATACACCATGGATAGAGTGAAAATAAATACATCCTTTCTGGAGGACAATTCATCAATATCTATCAAACTTTTAAATACATGTACTCTTTGATCTAGGAACTCCGTTGCAAGTATCCTACCAAAAAGTTCCTCTACAAGAAGTCTGTGGGTGGCTGCAAGGATGCTGTCTGAAGCAGAGTGTACAACAAACAGCAAAGGGTTAAGAAAAAAAAACTTAAAAATGGTTCAATAAGAATCATGGAAAAGCAGTAGAGTGTGGATGACTATGCCATTGGTTAAAATAAGGTAGAATTATGTCATAATATAAAAAGCTGTCCTACATAAATAAGAGTGTTACAGGAAAATGAATATAAATAAGTTCACTTACATAAAAAAGGATATGTATCTGTGTGTGCTTCTTTGTTCACATAAAATGTCTAGAAAGATCCATTTATTTTCATGATAATCAAAGGTTTGGGGAAAAGGGATAATTACTTTGCATTTTATATCCTTTTTGTATTGAATTCTTTCTATAAGAGGAAACTTTCAAAAATCAACTCCCAAACCGAGCCTATAACCATGTTTGTGCTGCCTCTACAGTGGGAGATGCGCCCCCCTCCTCACACTGATCCCACCTTCTGGTGTGTCATGCATCTCACCGCTGCCTCTACAAACTCTTTTAAGGGTCTATACCTAACAAAAATTATACAAAGCCCACTGGATGGTATCATCCCAAGGATGATATCAAGAACTTGCTGGCTCGCAATAAACTATTTGTTGATGATGAACTGACAGGTACCCAACGGTTATCTTATATAATTATTTACTCATCAAAACTTGACAAAATGACAAATGAATGGTAAATACGGGTGCTAAATGCTCATTTTACACAAGAGACTTGATCAGGATTTTGATCTGTTTGGGTTCTTCTCCCCACTTTTTCTAACGTACAGTCAGGTAACACCAGCCAAAGTTATCTACATGGATTACAGAAATACAAATGTGAATGTTTCAGAGCAGATCGAACTCCCAGTAAATGAACCCATTCTTTAAGATCCAATTCAAATACCTGCTTCCTCCATGAAGCTGCCCTTACTCCCTCTCCCTCCCACCCCAGCAGCTGGTCACTTCTACCTTATTGCTTCCACTGAGCTCTCATTTTATATACTAATTACTGTTTAAATATTTGACATCTTCCTTAGGCTGTGAATGTTTCTGTCCTAATCACTGCTCCATCCACACTGCCTTGCAAAATTTGATACACATAGAAGGGGACTAAAGAAAGACTGCTCAAACACAGGAGTGGATGAGTGACGATTAATTCTCATTGTCAGTACAAAGTACTAACAAGTTATGGAGCCTCCAACCCCTATAGTATCTATCCCATTACCCTAAAGTAGCAAACACTTCCTTCCAAAGAAAACTGAAGTCTACCAATAATAACCAGAATAACATATATTATTTAAAGATTTTATTTATTTATCTGTCAGAGCGAGAGAAAGTGAGCACAAGCAGGGGGAATAGCAGGCTCCCTGCCGAGCAAGGAGCCCGATGCAGGACTCCATCCTAGGACCCAGGGATCATGACCTGAACTGAAGGCAGACACTTAACCTACTGAACCACCCAGGCAGCCCCAGAATAACATATATTTTAAATCTCCATCTTCATATGCAAAGGGAAGGGCAACCCTATGGCAGAAAATAAAGAATAATGTTTCAAATAATTAAATGCAGAATAAATACCAGGACTTGGGAGAAATGGGTTCAAGTTCTAGTCCTGTCACTAATAGCTGCACAGACCACTAAATTCCCCAGGTCTTCAGACTCCTCCTCTAAAGAAACAGAGAGTAAAACTTGATCACTGCTGAGGCTCTCTATTGGCTCTCACACTTTCAGAGTCCATGGAAAAGAAAATGAACAGAGAATCCATTCTTTCTTTCTCTCATTTACTCAACAAATGTTATTGGATGCTCGTAGTGGAGGACTATGTGTTCACCGAACAAACCCACTTTGTTTTCCTCCTGACACACACATTTCTAGGGCTAACCTGAAAGTCGGTATGTCTATGGAACTGAGTTCTGGCCACTGAGAAATGAGTGAAAGTGCGATACACCAACCCCAGCCTGGCCCATAAAGCCGTCTGTGCCGTTCCCATGCTTACGATCTTCCCTCATCTGCCAGCCGGAGACAGGTGACCCAATGAAGGGTTCCAAGGCCTTGGGGAATGTCGGGGTCACTGGATGAAAGAAGTCTGGGTCACTGAACGTCTGCATGGAGCAAGGCCTTCCCTCTGTCCCTCCCACAGGAGGAAATAAGCTAAGTTAAACCACTGAGCTTTGGGGGTTCTTTGTTAGAGCACGTAGCCTCCTCTCACTATGTAGTACCTTACATACATGATCACCTTAAACCTTCCCAACAACCTGAGTGGTAGATACTACTATTTACATTTTACTGGTGAGGAAGTTGAGTCTCAGAGAAGGGAAGTAATATGTCAAGGTCAAAGAGCTTTTTTTTTTTTTTTAAAGATTTTATTTATTTATTTGACAGAGAGAGAGAGATCACAAGTAGGCAGAGAGGCAGGCAGAGAGAGAGAGGAGGAAGCAGGCTCCCCGCTGAGCAGAGAGCCCGATGCGGGGCTCGATTCCAGGACCCTGAGATCATGACCCGAGCTGAAGGCAGAGGCCTTAACCCACTGAGCCACCCAGGCGCACCGGTCACAGAGCTTTAAAGTGGCACAGGCAAGATTTGAAGCTATTTGAATCTCTAACTCCAAAGCTCATCTTCTTTCTTCTTTATCACACAGTTGCTAAAAGGCCACTCTACACACCCTCCTTGCTCCCAGGTGCCTTGGCCTTGTTGCTAACAGTTCCTGCAGGTGTTACTCCAACACAAATAAACTGGTTACTGAGAAGCAGTAGCAAGTAGTAGCAAGTAGGCCTATCTAGAACCCGTAGGCACTGGAAGGCCAGAGCTTGCCTGCGCTGCCGTCAAGTATGGTCTTATGTCTGACTCAGTTTGGCCCATGAACAGTAAATCAAGGCTCCCACTAAGACCAGATAACCAGAAATACCAATAACATGTTCTAGGAAATAATCAAGAGAT
The DNA here is from genome assembly GCA_028533885.1 of Nasua narica. Classification (NCBI taxonomy): domain Eukaryota; kingdom Metazoa; phylum Chordata; class Mammalia; order Carnivora; family Procyonidae; genus Nasua; species Nasua narica. Next base: position 96,723,904 of record CM052807.1, on the reverse strand, counting down.
AACTATACCACTTTAATTTTCCCTTAAAAGAGTCAATTTCACATCATTAAGAATGACATTTAAATGCTAATCGAAAAGCAGTGTTTCCACGTCTCTAGACAAGTATTTGCATGTTAATTAATTCTGAGGATCAGAAGACCAGCTTCCAATATGAGGTGTCAAAGGAGACAAGAGTTCCTTTGTGGAGGAAGATAAAAGGCTATGGCAGAGACGTAATTAAATTACCTAGTTTCGAGAGTTTCAGCAAAGAAATAAGTTATCCTTTGCAATGCAAATTCATATTGCTCTTTTGTGAAGAGTGCATTTTAATGAATGGACCAAAGTGTAGATTTCCAACATCGATGCCCTTTTATTTTTTATTTTTTTTAAGATTTTAAGATTTTAGACATATTTCTTTTTTTTTGTCTTTTTTTAAGATTTTACTTATGTATTTGACAGAGAGAGAGATCACAAGTAGGCAGAGAGGCAGGCAGAGAAAGAAGAAGAAGAAGGCTCCCCGCTGAGCAGAGAGCCCAATGTGGGGCTCGATCCCAGGACCCTGAGATCACGACCTGAGCCGAAGGCAGAGGCTTTAACCCACTGAGCCACCCAGGCACCCCTCGATGCCCTTTTAATGCAGTACTCTCATCACGGATCAAAATGGCTTTTACCAAAACGGTAGCTAATGAGCTCACTAAACCCTGTCAATACTGGAGACAGCAGCTCAGTGCCCTAGAAGCCAATATACCACAAACACACTCTGAATTGTCACAACGAACATCAGCTTCAAATTTTTAACATTTCTTTTTAAAGGAATCACGCACGGATCAAAATGGCTTTTACCAAAACGGTAGCTAATGAGCTCACTAAACCCTGTCAATACTGGAGACAGCAGCTCAGTGCCCTAGAAGCCAATATACCACAAACACACTCTGAATTGTCACAACGAACATCAGCTTCAAATTTTTAACATTTCTTTTTAAAGGAATCACGCAAATAAGTACAAACCCATAAACCACAGACTCAGAAAGGTGTGAGGCTGAATATTTTATAAACTAGGCTACCTCAAAAGATGACCACTTTCTAAGATTTTATTTTTAAGTAATCTCTACCCTCGACATGGGTCGTGACCCACAATCCCAAGATCAACAGTTGCACACTCTGCTGGCTTTAGCTAGCCCTAAAAGATGACAATTTTAGTGAAGTAGACATTCAACTTGCTACACTTACACCATACTTATTAGCATATTATAATTTGTATTGTATAACTTCTACTGTCTACAATACTTTTTTTCATGTATGATCTCATCTTAGCCCTGCAAGATATCTGATATAAATTGTGCTGTGTACGGATACAGAAATTAAGGCTTAGGGAGAGTATACGGATTAACCAAGATCTCAGAGGTAAAGAGTGGTGGGGATGGGTATGGTACTCAGGCTTCTGGCTCTAATTTCAATGATCTTACCATTCTATTACATTATCTTTCTTCTATTACATCTAGCTGCTAATAATCCCTCCTACTACACACATTATTGATAAGGGAAAAACTGTACTCTAAGATGGCTGATCAAACCAGCAAGGGAATTCCCGTCCCTGTCTCTAAGCCCATCCAGGTTCTTCTTCCCTACCTCGTCTCGCGCTCCAGAAGTACCAAGTATATGGAAGCAGAAGGGTATAAATTACCCTCCCTGCTTGTGCTCAGGGCGCAGACCTTTGGAGATCATTCTCCTCTGAGCATGCCAGTGTTAAATAAACCTCCAATCCCCCAAAGTCTCCGAGTGCCATTTGGTTCTTCCATCAGGACCCAGTCAAGGTTTCATAACATTATCACTAAGACATTACTTGGTATGTGAAGGACATAGAGATTTGGGGAATAATCCAATTTTAAATAAGGTTTTCTTTCTGCTCTTCAGCAAAGGTCCATTCTAGTAACAAAAGGATGCTGGTTAACTCATTTGTGGTATAGATTTATATTTTATAAATATATGTGACAAAGGGTTTTACCTAAGAAAAAGATTTAAGAAAAAAACAAACACCTGATAGAAAATATGCAAAAGCTATGAAGAGGATACTCACAAAAGACCTACAAATGGCTTGCTCAATCCCACTAGTTAAAAAAAAAAAAAAGCAAATTCAAAGAACAATGAGTTATTATTTTTTCCCATCAAATTGAAAAGTATTTTTAAAAATCACTAGTTCCCTAGGTTGACAAGAGTGGAAACTATTGTAATAATGGGTGAGAGTTGAAAATGGCACAATTTGCAGGGGAAGCTAAATTCCAGTTTTCCAGTTTCAGGAGTCAATTATAAGGCAATAGAAAGGTACTAAAAAATGTATATACATGACTATTCACAGTAATACTGTTTTATAACAGTGGAAAAAATAGAGATAACCTAGGTTTATAACATAAAGGTATTGATTAAATAAATTTGATGTTACCCACAAAATTCTATTGCCACGGAAAAGAATTATAAAGCCAAATAATGAAAATATGAAACACTGAGTGAAGAAGACCAAATGGAAAAATATTGCATGCACATGAACTGAAAGGCTCAATATTGCAAAGATGTCAAATCTCCCAAATATTTGATTATCAAAAGCAATCAATCTAGAAATCCAAAGCAATCTCTTTTTCTCTTGCTTTCTTTTTTTTTTTAAGATTTTATTTATTTATTTATTTGACAGAGAAAGAGAGCTTATAAGCAGGTGGTGGAGCGGGAGAGGGAGAAGCAGGCTCCCCGCTGAGCAAGGAGCCTGATGCCGGGCTTGATCCCAGGACCCTGGGATTATGACCTGAGCTGAAGGCAGAGGCTTAACCACTGAGCCACCCAGGCACCCTTCTTACATTACCTTTCTTTTCTTCTTTTCTTTTTTAAGATTTTATTTATTTATTTGACAGAGAGAGAGAGAGATCATAAGTAGGCAGAGAAGCAGGCAGAGAGAGAGGGGGAAGCAGGCTTCTTGCTGAGCAGAGAGCCCCATGCGGAGCTTGATCCCAGGACCCTGAGATCATGACCTGAGCTGAAGGCAGAGGCTTTAACCCACTGAGCCACCCAAGCGCCCCTTACATTACTTTTCTTAATCCAAAGAAATCTTGATCAAAATCCTTGAAGTCTTAGTACATTTCTGTGTATGTCTGTAGAAACTAATAAGCTGCTTCTAAGCTTTATATGGAAATGCAAAGAACTAAAGAGTATCATCAGGAAATGGTACAAAGAGGAATTAATCTTTACTTAATTAAGCTACAATAATCAAAACTTACATTAGCACGAAAGAAATACACCCATAGAAGAGAAGACAAAGTCCAGAACTGGATCTGTGCATATACAGATTATTTATGAAAAAGATGGCACCGCAGAGCAATGGAGAATGGATGGTCTTTTTGGTAAATGCTGCTTGATCAACTGGATATCAATATGCTACGAAATGAAACTTAAGTCTAACTTCTCACCATACACATAAATTAAACCCAGGTGAACTGTAGATCTAACTATAAATAGCAAAACAATAAAGCTGATGTAAGATAACACAGGCGGATATATCCTCAGGGCCTTGGGGTTGAAACTAAGCAAAGATTTTTTAAGTAGGACTCAAAAGCACTAATAGTAAAGGGGAAATTGGTAAACTGGATTACATTAAAATTAGGAATTTCCACTAACCTCTATTAAAAGAGTTACAAAAGCAAACCACAGAGTGGGAGGAGATTTTTTTTTTTTAAGATATTTTTTAACATATGTATCTAACAAAGGAACTTATATCTCAAATATATGAAGTACAAATAAATAAGAAAAAGTCTGACAATCCTATTGAAAAAGTGAGCAAGAGACTTAAATAAGCACTTTAAAACCTCCTCTACCCCCACCAAAGATACCCAAATGGCCAATAAACACATGAAAAGGTGCTTCACCTCATAAGTCATCAGGAAAATGCAAATTAAAACCACAAGATACTACCATACACCTCATCTATCAGTTGGATGGAATCAATACAACCGGCAATACCGAGTGTTGCCAAAGATATGGAGCCACAGAGACTCACACCCAGGGGGTGTAAACTGGGGCAACCCCTTCAGCAGTATTATCTAAAGCTGAACACAAACATATCCTATGACCCACTAACTCCATTCCTAGGCATACGAACAAACAAACAGCAATAATTAAAACCTTCTCATGTATACCAAAAGCCATGTACAAAAATGTTCATAGCAACATTTTTCATAATAGCACCAAACTGGAAACAACCCCAAAGACTATCAACAACTGAATAAGTAAATATTTTGGCATTTCATCTCAATGAAAAAACTGTCAACAGCCACAATGAGTGAACAAATAATAACACAGGTTGAAAACACAGATGAAGCTCACAAACAAAAGTGGAATAAAAAAGTCAAAAATAAAAACTTCATACGCTTCTCTTACACACAGTTTTAGAAGTCACAATGGCAGTAAGCTCTGCTGGGGAAGAGGAGGCTACGGAGGGCTCTTGGGGCACTAGAAATGGTGCTCGACCTAGGTGGGGGTTCCATGGATGTGTCTGCTTTGTGATCATTCACTGAGCTGCACACTCGGGATCCGTGCGCCTCCATGAATGTATATCGCCATAAAATATTTTACTCTGTATTTACCGGCTTGGAAATACGTCCAGAATGTATTAAATGGAAAAAGTAGCTTAGAAAGTTAGATCTAATTCCCCTTTTGAGAGATATATAGAATAGAAGCGTTCTTATCTAACACATCTAGGACTAGAAGTTAATTGCTTGATTTCAAAAGCTAGTGAAAGTGAGGATTCATAAAAATAAAGAAACAAACAAACAAAAAAAAACACCTGCTGCCTAAAACATCTCATTTTTTCACTTAACGCTAAGGACTTGAATATTTGCTTACTAGAATTCCCCATCATCTTTCCTGCATAAATTATATCCATAATCCATCTTTTCTATTTGTAGTTTCAGTTTTGTTAACATGGAACAAAAATGTAAATACACTTAATGAAGCAATACAAATATGGAATCCTTCATGACTTTTAACATTTCTTCTCAAATCTTTCACTGTTATTCCACCCACTATGAATTCCAGAGCAATTGTTTCAGAGATTGGTCTTGCTCACAATTCGCTAAAGCATTCAACCTAATTTTAATGGAGAAAACTGCTCTATTTTAATACTCATATTTCATCGGTTTATGTAATATTTAGATGACATAATTGCAACAGTAAGTTCAACTGGTATGAACAGGGCTAAGAAAAAACACAAAAGGCTCTTAGTAAGCACACAATTTTGGGCACACTAAAGAGACATTTGTTAGCAGAATGCAATTAGCCTTAAGATCACTTCTTTTTTTTTTTTTTTTAAGGATTTTATTTATTTATTTGACAGAGAGAGAGAGAGATCACAAGTAGGCAGAGAGACAGGCAGAGAGAGAGGGGGAAGCAGGCTCCCTGCTGAGCAGAGAGCCCGATGTGGGGCTCGATCCCAGGACCCTGGGATCATGACCTGAGCCAAAGGCAGAGGCTTTAACCCACTGAGCCACCCAGGCACCCAAGAACACTGGGGCAGTATTATCTAAAGCTGAACACAAACTTAGTCTTTTTGTAAGAAATACAGACTATATATTCCAAAACGTTAATACTGGCTTATCTTGATTGGAGGGGTTTCTGGTAATGTTTAATTAAAGGTGCTTGTGCATTTCTTCACAGGACTTGTATTCATACATCTTTTTCAAGTCAAAAGAAGCTTGTTACGGGACCACTTTAAGAAAACTGGTAAGAGTTGGGGAAAACAGATGCCATGAACACTGCCCTCCTCGAGTGTGAAATGTGATTAGAGCCATTAAATCAAACAGACCCACTGAAACTCCAGCTCTGTCCTTGACTAGCTGTATATCCTTGGGCATGCCTCCCCTCTAAAATTCGGGTTTCTTTTCAGTAAAATGGGGATCATACCACCTACAGCAAACAGCTGCTATGGGAATTATCGTGATAATGTAGGATCTAAAGCCAAAGCACATTACCTCACACAAAGTAAGCCTCAATAAATGCTACCTTAAAAAACAAAAACAGGAGGGAGGGACCAAGATGGCAATATAGAAGGCTCTTGAACTTCCCTCCTCCCACAGATACACCAAATATACAGTTATACACAGCGATTCCCTCTGAGAAAAATCCAGAAACTAGGTGAATGACACCTATAAATGCAAATGAGAAAATCCCCACTTTAAAACAGATAGAAAAGGCTGAGACACATCTTGCCATAATCCCACCTCCAACATTGTGCCATACAATCAAAAAGGAACTTCCAACTCCCAGCTTCTCCCTGAGGAGTGATGGCTTTGGACCACACATGCAGTGCCCCAACTTTTAAGACTCTCACCTAAGGGACAGGCTCCCAAACACCTTGCTTTGAAAGACAATGGGGCTTGTACCCGTAAGACTCACAAGATTACAGCAAACAAAGAAGTAGGTCTTAATAGGCACAGAATCACTCACCAAGGTTGTCCCCCAAGGGTTCAGTGCAGAGATACCAGGCAAAAGCAGCCATCAGTCTTTACCTAGAAGGGATCTGTGTGCATACTTTCCAAGCCACTGCCTGAGGGTCTGACTTTAATTTGGCAAGCATCTAGGGGCTGGCTGCAATCCGCCCCAGAGCCTGGGGGGAGCTGGCGGGCACTTCCACTACCTTCACACTATGGCCTACTCCAGGGATAAAACCAGCTCACCGGCCTCTCTCGGGAAGGAGCTTGAACACATGTCTGGCACCCCAGCTTTCGGGACTGCCACTTGAGACAGGCCCCCGGACTGCCTACTCTGAGAGCCAACAGGGCTTACATTCCTGAGTCCTGCAGGACTGTAGCAAACAAGGAAGCAGTTCGTCGCAGGCACCCAGGGGCACTCACTGTGGCTATACCCCCTGGGCTCAACACAAAAAGAACAGGCAAAAATGCCATCTCCTAGTTTTCACTGGAAGGGGTTTGACTACACATTCCCTGAGGTGCTCCCTGAGGATCCGTTTCTAATTAGCGTGCTTATGGGGCTAACGGCAAACTTCCCTGGAGCCCAAAAGTGCCAGTGGGCCCTTCCTCCTTCTCCCTCTGGCTCACCTCAACAATAAAACCAAGTCACTAGGACTTCCGTGGAAGGAGCTTCTCTACACAGCTGGTGCCCCAACCGTTATGGCTGACTCGAGGCATGAGCCCACAGATCACATAGCTGTGATAGTCAAGGTGGCTTGCATTCATGAGTCCTATAGCACTATGCAAACAGAGAAGCAGTTTTAAAACAGGAGAAGTACCCACCACATATATACTCACTCTCCTTCTCAGAGGGAGAAGGAATGGGCTTAAAGTACACACATGCAGAGTATATATACTTTCCCAGCTGCTGCCTGACATAAGCCTGCAACCAGGTGCTGACTGCAATCCTTACCCCCTCTTTTAAGACTGATGGCTCTTTATTTTAGAGAATTTTTATTCCCTTGGTGCCCAGAGTTCTTAGTCATGCCACCCCAAAGAACAAAGAGGTAGACAAGACAAAGAGTGGTGGGCAGCAAGGCAAAGCTTATTGAGCAATAATACAGAGCTCGAAGAGAGGAAGGGGGCCTAAGAGGGTTGTCATTTCGAAATTCAAATCTAGGGATACTTATAAGCTCTTTTGCAGAACTTTCTTGAGCATGCTCAGTGTGGGCCCCTTGTGGATTGGCGGCTAAAGGTGTGCCAGTCGGGGCCTGGCTTATTGTTCACGTGTTGACGTTTGGGGCTGACATCTGGAGACCAACTGCCTCAACTTGTGATAGTGACCGATGTTTTATGGTTAACTGTTTTGTTTGGGGATGTTTTGAAAAATTCACTTCTGCAGAGGCTGCTTGGCAGGATGCTACTGTGGTCTTGCATAAAACAAGCATAAAACAGGATGCTGGGGGGGTTTTGTCTCAGCTATCCCAGCTCCCTGTTGGTGATCCTGGCCTTGCCTACCTAATTGTCCAACTAACCCCTACCATTTACACACACTCGATCACTGGGAAGCACCAAGAACAAAGATAGCAGCCTGGACAATCACAAGTTTGAGAGACAACCAGGAGCTCATGTGAGGCTGGTTAACAAGGTTTGTCTTCTACATGAAACCAGTCTGTCAAGAAGGGGAGAGATAGCTGTTTTACCTGATGCATAAAAACCAACACAAAGAGTCAAGGATTATGAAGAAACAGGGCAATATGTTCCGAAAAAAAAAAAACAAGATAAATCTCCAGAAAAGAATCTTAATGAAATGAAAATAAATTATTTATCTGATAGAGAGTTCCAAATAATGGTCATAAAAATGCTCACTAGGGTCAGGAGAACAATGAAGGAACAAAGTGAGAACTTCAACGAAGATAGAAAATATTACAAAGTCCCAAACAGAATTCATAGAGCTGAAGAATATAAAAATTGAACTGAAAAATTCCATAGTAAAGTTCAACAGCAGACTAAATCAAGCAGAAAGGATCAGCACACTTGACAGGGCAGGGGACTTCATCCAATCAGATAGGAAAAGGGAAAAAAGAATGAAGACAGATTAAAGGACTTATGGGGCACCATTAAGTTGGCCAATATTTGCATTATAGGAATCCCAGGAAAAAAGAAAAAGAAAGGGCAGAAAACTTATTCAAAGAAATAGCAGCTAAAAACTTCCTTAACATGGGGAGAGAAACAGACATGCAAAGGCAGGAGGCCCAAAAAGTACCAAATAAGATGAATCTAAAAGACCCAGAGATATTATATTTAAACTATCAAAAATTAAAGGCAAAGAGAGGTACTCAAAAACAACAAGAAAAAAGCAATTCATTACATACAAGAGAACCCGTAGAAAACTATTTGCAGATTTTTCAAAAGAAACTTGCAGACCAGAAAGGTGTGAAATGGTATACTCAAAGCTGAAAGAGAAAAACTACCAACTAAGAATACTCTATCCAGCAAAGCTGTCCTTCATAACTTAAGGAGAGCTCAAGAGGTTATTAACAAATGCTGAAGGAGTTCATCACCACTAGAATGTTAAAGGGAGTTCTTCAAGCTGAAATGAAACCGTACTAATGAGTAACAGGAAAACATAAAAGTATAAAACTCCCTGGTAAAGGTAAACATATAGTTAAATTCAGAATACTCTAATGGTGTAATGGTAGTGGGTAAATCACAACTCTAGTATAAAGGTTAAAAGACAAAAGTACTAAATTAATTATAAGTACAATAATTTGTTGATGGATACACAATACAAAAGGATGTAAAATATGATATCAAAAATACATAGTGTGGGGGAAAAGGGAATGTAAAAATAGAGCTTCCATATGCATTTAAAGTTAAACTGTTATTAACTTAAAAGAGACTGCTATAAACATATTTTATGTAAATCTCATGGTAACTACAAAGCAAAAGTCTATAGCAGATATACAAAAAATAAAGAGAAAGGAATCTAAGCATACCACTACAGAAATCATCACATCACAAAGGAAGAAACCAAGACAAAAGAAAAGAAACTACCAAACAGCCAGAAAACAATGAACAAAACAACAAGAGTAAGTCCATACCTGTCAATAAATCCTTTAAAAGTAAATGGACTAATTATCCAATCAAACTGAATGGGTTAAAAACAAGATTTAACCATATGCTACCTATAAAAGATTTACTTTAGCTTTAAGGACACAAAGACTAAATATGAAAGGATAGGAAGAGATACTCCATGCAAATGGAACCCAAATGAAAAAAAGGGGTTAGTTATAATTATATCAGACAAAATAGACTTTAAGTTAAAAATTCTAACAAGAGGGGCACCTGGCTGGCTCAGTAGGGAGAGCATCCAACTCTTGATCTCAGGGTTGTGAGTTCAAGCCCCATGTTGGGTGTAGAAATTACTTGAAAATAAAATCTTTAAAGAAAATTATAATAAGAGATAAATTGTACATCATATAATAATAAAAGGGTCAATTTATCAATTGTAAATTTATCAATTGTAAATTTAGCAATTGTAAATACTTATTCATTCAACATGGGAATACCTAAATATATAAAGCAAATATTAACATATTTGAAGAGAGAAAGAGGCAGCAATACAATAACAGCAGGAGTCTTTAATACCTCCACTTTCAATAAAAGATAAATCATCCAGACAAAAAAAAATCAATATAGAAATATCGAACTTAAAATTCATGTTAGAGGGCCCCTGGGTGGCGCAGTTGGTTGAGCGACTGCCTTCGGCTCAGGTCATGATCCCGGAGTCCCGGGATCGAGTCCCACATCGGGCTCCCAGCTCCATGGGGAGTCTGCTTCTCACTCTGACCTTCTCTCTCTCACTCTCTCTCTTTCCTAATAAATAAATAAATAAAATCTTTAAAAAAAAAAAAAAATTCATGTTAGACCAGATGGACCTAACAGATATATAGATAACATTCCATCCAATGGAGCAGAATACTCATTCTTCTCTAGCACACATGGAACAGTCCCCAGAGTGGATCACGTGTTAGGCTACAAGTCTTAATAAATTTAAGAAGATTGAAATCATATCAACCATTTCTTCTCATCACAATGGACTAAAATTATAAATCATTATAAGAAGAAAACTAGACAATTCACAAATATGTGGAGACTAAACAACATCCTCCTAAACCACCAATAGGTCAAAGGAGAAGGCAAAAAATAATAAAGATCTGAGCAGAAATAAATGAAAGTAAAAAGACAATGGAAAAAAATCAATGAAACTAAGAGCCGATGGTCTGACAAGATAAACAAAACTGACAAACTTTTAACTAGATTAAGTAAAAAAAGAGAATGACTCAAACAAATAAAACCAGAATTGAAAGAGGAGCCATTACAACTGATAAAATAAAAACATTAAGGATCATAAGAAACTACTATGAACAGTTACAATGCCAACAAATTAGATTACCTAAAAGAAATGAATAAATTCCTAGAAACATACAACCAAGACTGAATCATGAAAAAAGAGAAAACCCAAACAGACCAATTATTAGTAAGGAGACTGAATCAGTAATCAAAAACCTCCAAAAAAGAAAAATCCAGGAGCAGATGGTTTCACTAGTGAATTCTACCAAACATTAAAAGAAAAATTAATTCCAGCCCTTCTCAAACTCTTCCAAGAAAACAGGAAAGGAGGGGATACTTCCAAATTCATGTTATGAGGCAAGTATTACCCTGATACCAAAGACAGACAAGAACACTGCAAGAAAAGACAACTACAGGACAATATCCTTGATTAATAGAGATGTTAAAGCAAAACAAAACACCTCAACTAAACATCAACAAACTGAATTCAACAGTACATTAAAAGGATCATACAACATGATCAAGTGGGATTTATTCCTGGGATGCAAGGATGGTTCAACACTTGCAAATCAATAAATGTGAATACACCACATTAATAAAATGAAGGACAAAAATTACGTCTTCATCTGAATAGATAACAGAAAAAGCATCTGACAAAATTCAACATCTTTTCATGATAAAAACTCTCAACAAACTGCGTACAGAAGGAATGTACCTCATCATAATAAAGGTCATATATGACAAGCCCATAGCCAATAACATACTTAAAGGTGAAGAGCTAAAAGCTCTTCATCAATGATGGGAAACAAGCAACAATAACCATTCTTATCACAATTATTCAACGTAGGACTGGAAGTCCTAGCCAGATCAATTAGAAAGAAAAAGAAATAAAAAGCAACTAAAATAGAAAAAAATAAAACTGTCTCTGTTTACAGGTGACATGTTATTATATATAGAAAACATGAAAGACTCCACCCCACCAAAAAAAATTGCTAGAATAAATAAATTCAGTAAAGTTGCGGGATAAAAAAAATCAATATAGAAAATCAGTTGCATGTCTATGTGCTAACAAGAACTTATCAGAAAGACAAAATAAGGAAACAATCCCATTTACCATAGCATCAAAAAATACACGGAAACAAATTTAACCAAGGAAGTGAAATACCTGTACACTGAAAACTATGAGATTTAGATGAAAGAAACTGAAGAATATGCAAATAGGAAGATACTATGTGTTCACAGATTGGAAGAATTAACACTGTTGACATGTCTATACTACCAAAAGTGATCTACATATTCAGTGCAATCCCTATTAAAATTCCAATGGCATTTTTTCACATAAATTAAAAAAAAAATCCTGAAACTATATGGAATCACAAAAGACCCCAAATAGCCAAAGCAATCTTGAGAAGGAACAAAAGTGAAAGCATCACATTTCCTGATTTCAAATTACATTATAATAATCAAAACAGCATGGTACTGACATAAACATAGACACATAGATCAGTGGAATAGAATAGAAAACTCGAAATAAATCCATGCATATATGGTCAATTTATTTCTGACAATGGAGCCAATAATATAAAATGCTGAAAGGATAGTCTCTCAGTACATGATGCTGGAAAAACTGGACAGCCACAAGCAAAAGAATGAAGCTGGACTATCACCTTCAGCATACACAAAAATCAATTCAAAATGGATTACAAGCTTGAACGTAAAATCCAAAACTCCCTGAAGAAAACATGGGTAAGCCCCTTGACATTAGTCTTGGCAATAAGTTTTTGGATTTGGCACCAAAATGAAAGACAATAAAAGCAAAAATACACAAGAGAACTACATCAAACTAAAAGGCACAACAAAGAAACCATCAACAGAATGAAAAGGCAACCTACCAAGTGGGAAAAAATACTTGCAAACCATATATCCTACAAGGGGTTAATATCTAAAATACATAATGAAGCTGGACTTATTCATAACTCAATAGCAAAGTGAATTAAATAACCCAATTTTAAAAATACACGAAGAACCAGAAGAGATGCTTTTCCAAAGAAGACGTACAAATGACCAACAGGTACATTATAAGGTGCTCAACATCACTAATCATCAGTAAAATGCAAATCAAAATCAGAGTGAGATACCATCTCACACCTGTGAGGATGTGTCAGAAAGATAACAAATGCTGGTGAGGAAGTAGAGAAACAAGAACACCTGTATTGCTTGGGGAAATGTAAACTGGTACATAGAAAACAGTACGGAGGCTCAAGACATTGAAAAGAGAAATTACATATGATCCAGTGATTCTACTTCTGGGTATATATCTAAAGAAACTGAAATCACTATCTTCAAGAGAGATCTGGCTCCCATGTTCACTACAGCATTATTCACAGCAGTAAAGGTACAGAAACAACCTAAGTGTTGATAGGTGAATGGATGAATGGCAAATATATAATACACACACACACACACATATACACACATCCATATATATACAGGGAATATGATTCAGCCTTAAAAAAAGAAGAAAACCCTGCCATGTGAAAGAACATGGATGAACCCAAAGGGCATTACACTAAATAAGTCAGAGATGATATCACTTACATGTGGAATATAAGGAAAAAAAGCAAAACTCAAATAAAAAAGTAGAATAGTGGTTGTCAGGGATTGCAGAATGAGAGGAAAGGGGAGAGAGTGGTAAAAGGGTAGAAACTTCCAGTTATAAGATAGTGAGATATGAGGATCTAATGTGTAACATGATGACTATAGTTGATAATACTGTATTGTATAATTGAAATTTGATTTGCTAAGACGGTAGAACTTAAGTGTTTTTACAAAAAAAAAAAAGAAAGAAAACAACTGAAAAAAATAAAATCTCAAGTTGTTCTCGGTAATCATTTTGTCGGTGGTAGTGTCCATATTGTTACATGAGACAACTGTATATGTGTTGTGGAATAAAATAAATGATTTTTTTAAAATGAAAAGGGGACAGACAGAAGAAACATATACATAATGTAATAGAATAGATGGAAGGCAAAACAACACAACCTATTGGCTGAGGAAACACAAAGTGAGGTACGTATGAGGGATCTAAGGAAGATGAGGTTAATCAGAGAAGATTTCTCATGTAAGAAGGGGGTCCAGTTAAGGCTTTAAGGAAGTGAAGAATAGAAATCAAGAGCTTAACATTTCACCTGATCTCTAGAAGGGACGGGATGGGAAGAAATCACAAATAAATTTGTTGAGACCTTTTACATATGGCTGGAGCTTGGAACATACAGATAAACCCAAAGAAACCAGATTCTGCATGAATGTAAGATTTAATATTTTGGAGAGCACAGGCAATGGGCTTTCTGCCTAGACCTACAGAAAGAAAAAGGACCTTGTCTCTGATGGGCACAAGTAAGAGGAAGAGAATCATGGAAATGGACCAAGCACATTCTGTTTCTGTCACTTATAACCACGAGACTTGATACACAGATTTCTAAAATTGAGCCAGCTGTCTCCAGGGAGTCCCCACAGGAAAGTTTCATTCCTTTAACCAGCCAATCTTCCTCTACAACGTTCCGGGCACTGTCCTGGGCCCTGGGAAGAGAGAGGTGAATAAAACAAGTTCACTGCCCTTGTGGAGCTTGTATTCTAGATTTGACTTTCTACTACCCAGCAAAGGATAGTTGATGCCATTTACACTTAAAATATCCATCTTCTGAGAATGCGAAATACCTAAGAAAGAATGACACGTGATCACCTTCACCAGCATCAGCTACATTTTAGAGTTAGTTTTAACCTTGACCAAAGGTAGAAGAGAACTAGAAAGAAGCATTAGAAGCCCTGAAATTCAATAAGGGGACTGCAGGAAAGAAAAAAGAAAAAAGTCAGAAGAAAGTCTCAGAGAGGTTGGAGGCAGGTGACCATTCAAATCAGATGATATAGCCCAATGGACAACTCCAAAAAAAGTATATTGTGATAGGTGACAAGTGGGAGTCTTTTAGCTTTTGTTTCCATCAGAAAAAGCAGGACCTTGAATCACATTGAGTATTCCCTTATTACATCCCCATTAAAAGACATTTTTGGCTAAATTATGTGTAGCAAAAGATTGCAATGGGCTGGGAGGTGAGGGAGAAGACACAGCATAGGAACTTTCAATCCATTAAGCTTGGCCCCAGAATCTTCAGATTCACTAAGGAAGGCTTAGGGAAAGTCTCAGAAATAACCAGAGATTCAGTAACTTGGCTAGTTCAAGCTGTCAGGCGAGGGCGGCCAGGGCAAGAGGCAGGCCTTTAGAGTTTTCCATTAGATATTTACTAGCGATCTCAAAAATTACGTTTCTTTCTAATGCTATTCTTTCAAATATGAATAATTTTGAAAGCTATACAAATGTTCCCCAGAAGGCAGTAAACTACCTTTTCAAGGAATTTAATCACTTTCGAAATGTTTATTAGTGGTTCTCAAGCTATGACCCCAAAGATTACTGGTTAGAGTTCCTCAATCTGGGCCAAGATATTCTGCTAAAACCATACATAGCAGTCTTCTCGTAATTTGCAGGAAAGAAGTTAATAAATAAAACATTCTCCGTGTTAAGTAATTTGCACCTATTTTTTTCCCCTTAAACCTACAGCACTGCTTAATATTCTTCCTAAAGAATGCTAGAGAAAGATACAAGAACACAAAACAGGTAAATTTATTTGGGGAAAAAAATAAGAAATAGCTAATCATGCTTAGTCTAACATACTTTTTGTTTCCATTCCCATGTGTGATTGGAGCTGTGCTTTTTATTGCAAATTTCTAAGGCAATGGTTTGGAGGGCGGGAGCACACCCAGGAGGCCATTCATTCTCCTACCCCCCCTAAAGAGGCTCCCCTTCACCACACAGCTGCACTGTGGATATTGGATTATTGGTGTTTACTGGAAAAAGTACTGCTCCAGGAATCAAATGACCCAAAGGTAAACCTTAGATCTCAGTTTCCTCATCTCTGAAGTGGAGACATTTGCCCCGCCTACTTCACTGAAGGCGAAATGGATCGTGCATTCTAAAGAGCAGTGCAAATTGGAAAGTACTATACAAATACATCATCATCATCATCGTTATTATTATTAATTTAAACCTTCATTAAAAACACACAAGAAAACCAGTAAGTCCCTCGTGACCTCTCTGAATAACTGTTCCAAAAGCCCTTTACTTCTTGAGAAGCAGGCAGTTAGCACTAAAATGTTTATCTTCAAGCATATCAAGCTCACAATCTAATCATAAATAATTTCAAAAATATTAAGCCTTTTTCTTTCTCTAGAATGAACCTAGCCTACATATTACATTTCTAACTTACAATCATGCTCAAAATTTAAAATGTCCATTCGGCCATATCTCAATTTCTGAATCAAACAAATTTAGCGATCCCTTACTTTCATTCATCCATGGGGATTTCTTTCCCAAACAATTCAAAATTGGATGGATGCCTTTCGTTTATAGGAGGTATTTATCCTCTTTACCACATTCACATAAAATTCCATAATTTCCTTGCACGTAAAATTACTTCAAAAAATTAAGAGAGACAAAAGGAGTTTTTATATACTAATGATCTCCATTCCATCCCCTGCAGTCAAAAGATATTCACCAATATTAAATATCATAATATTTAATATGATATCATAAATATCATAAATAAGTCTACGATTAGGAAGAAAATTGTTCTAAGGATACCACAGACTCTTTCTAGCATGAAGGTGAATTTCTTGAGCAACTAAGACTCAAACCCTCTCTCCATGAAAAATTAAAAAGAAAAAAAGAGGAGGGGGGAAAAAAGAGGAGGGAGATACAGAAGGAGCATGAAGAAATATGATATTTGAAACTCTGCGATGACTTTATTTTATTAAAATCCATTGACAGAGGAAAGACCAAGAAGCACCACTTCTGTATGCCATCTGTTGTCAAAGAACGCCACCATCCAACCCGCCACACAAACCAGAAATTCCCATCACTCGAGTCCTTCTTCTCCCTCTTTTCTATTTTTAAACATTTCTAGAATTCTGTCACTTCCTTCTGTCCCCACTGGCCATGACCACCACTCCCTGGAGTTACTGTGAGAGCCTTCAAATGGGTCTCCCTGCTTCCAGTCTTGCCATTTCCAATTCATTGTTCCCAGAGTGGCCAGTGATTTTTCCTAAGCCAAAACCCTGATCATGTCGGATACCTTGATTAAAATAACTCCCCAGGAAAAAAAAAAGTCCTAAGTCTGTAATATGGTTTACAAAACCCTTCAAAATCTAAGGCATGCAATGGCTCCAGTGTCATCTCTCAACCCTCGCCAGCCCCTCCCACTCTGCCTGCTAACCGAACTTCTTAAAGCACCCTGAACAGGTCTTCATTTCTCTCTCCTTCTGGGCTGTAGAAATAACAGAGCAACCAAAAGAAATAAGGCTTATTCCTCTCATTTAACAAGGGCACAAGTCGGCAAGAGACACTGGGGAACATCCCAACACTTTCGGAGCCAATGAGTCTGC
Organism: Nasua narica; assembly: GCA_028533885.1. NCBI lineage: Eukaryota > Metazoa > Chordata > Mammalia > Carnivora > Procyonidae > Nasua > Nasua narica. The sequence continues at coordinate 96,706,631 of CM052807.1, read as the reverse complement.
TCTTCTTCCCCCTCTCTCTTGAGGTCCCATAGGAAGCCAGGGACACTGCATTCATATTCCTTCCAGGCAGGAAGAAAGGAGGAAGAGAGACTACAACATCCGGTGGGGCTCACAAAACAGTAACAGTAGCCAAGGGTATGCTTACTTTGGGTGAAACGCTGTTCTAAGCGTTTTACTTATACTCACTTAATTCATTTAAAGCTGCGAGGTGGCCATTCTAGTCTGTTCTTCATTGTGTGGGCATAACTTGCCCAAGGACCCATGCTTAGTAAGTGGAAGATCTAGAATTCAGACTCGGTCCATGTTCTTTAACTAGACCTACTCAGCTTCCCCCAAACAAATAAAAACAGCCTATCCAATAGCTGCCAGGTTGTAAAATCCGGGAGCTCTCTCTGCAGCCCCAGGTTGTAAAATTCACCACCCTGGGCATGACACCAATTCATGCACCGCCGCTAAGCTGCTGCAGTGGGCGGAGCCTGGCATCCCGCAGGCTGCCTGGGACCACAGGTGCGCATGAGCACACTGACGAAGATGCTGCCTGTGCAAAAACGCAAGACAATCGTCCTCCAATTTTAATTTTTTGCCTTTAAAAGTGGGCAACAATCTTTTGTCAAGAGAGATGCTCGACAAAAAGAAAAAAACAGAAAGAATTTCTAAACTTGAATCCAAAAAGTTAATTACAATTCAAAGTATATATTTGTGATTCATGAGACTCTCATCATCCCAGATTAAAAAACTCAAAATGAGAGAGATTTGTCCATATCACTCATTTATATATATGTATATATACATATATATTTATTTATATAACACACACACATACATAAACATATACATACACATACACACTGCCTTGACCTACAGTTCCCTGTAACAGCTGTGATTTTGCCTTTTCCTGTTGGCAGATTTTTTTTAATAGAGAGGAACAAAGCTTCTGCTCATTTTTTTTTCTCTTGAGTCACCACAAGTTCACATCAATGTCTCAGAACTTAAAGCCACAGAATAAAGTAGGCCAGCTCAGGTCAGCTCAGACCTCGACCGTACCTCCTATTTGCAGTGTGGCCTGAATCTCAGCTTCCTCATCTGTAAAAGAAGGAAAAGGCCCACTTGGTGGAGTTGTGGTACACACTAGAGAAAATAATTGTGAAGTTCAAGCACAGCACAGCACAGCATTCAAGACAATATTCTCATCATTCTCCAAGCAGCTGAGGGCTCACAGTTGCTTACTTTCCAGCTACCGATATTCCAATGGGTATGGAAGCAAACATCCAGGGGCAGCAAATCTCACTCATGTGTTGCTCACCACCAATAAATTAGACCAGCACAGCTGGGGCCTCCCAACAGGAAAATGATTTGTTGGATTCTTTTTGTTTTGTTTTTTGTTTCGTTTTAGAGTACATATTCTTTACTATTTTAGCACTTGGGAAACGACACATTTAAGAAATGAAACGACTTCGTCAACTCAAATAATAAATGCTACCTATATGTGGGAAAGTATTACATGATAGCTGGAAAAGACTGTTGAGCACTGCCTCTGGATAGGGGACTAAGGGACTAGGGACAGGAATAGGAAGGAGAGCTTCAGCATGAGTAACTTGTGTACCTGTTGGCAGTTCAAAATAAATGTCAAATATTAACACAACATTAAATAAAGTTCTATGTATCATTTAAGGTCCAACTCAACTTCCACCTTGATTCAACCAAACATTTGAGAGCCAACCCATATGGCCCATAAGGCCCTTCCTGACTCCACAGCTCTTCCTGGCTGACCTCCCCTTTCTGTGAACGTCCACTGTTCTCCTTTCCATAATTTAGCTCCCTATTATATCTCATATAGTTGTTACCTGGTTCAAGAAAGTGAGGCATAAACATCATACTCAGTGGTGAAAAACTGAGAGCTTTTCCCCTAAGTTCAAGAACAAGGCAAGGATGTTCTCTCTCACTTTTATTCAACATAGTACTGGAAGTCCTAGCCAGAATAATTAGACAACATGAAGAAATAGAAAGTATCCAAATTGATAAGGAAGAATTAAAACTATTTGCAGATGATATGATACTATATATAGAAAACTCTTAAGACTCCACCAAAAAGCTACTAAAACTGATGAATGAATTCAGTAAAGTCTCAGGATACAAAATCAATGTACAGAAATCTGTTGCATTCCTATACACTAATAATGAAGCAGCAGAAAGTGAAATGAAGAAAACAATCCCATTTACAACTGCACCAAAAACAATAAAATATCTAGAAATAAACTTAACCAAACAGGTTAAAGCCTGTACTATGAGAACTATAAAATCCTGATGAAAGAAATTCAAGACAATGGAAAGAAATGGAAAGACATACCATGCTCATGAGTTAGAACAAATATTGTTAAAATGTCTATACTACCCAAAGCAATATACAGTTTTAATACAATCCCTATCAAAATACCAATAGCATTTTTCATAGAACTAGAACAAACAATCCTAAAATTTATGTGGAACCACAAAAGGTCTCAAATAGCCAAAGCAATCTTAAAAAAGAAAACTAAAACTGGAGGTATCACAATTCTGAATTTCAAGTTCTACTACAAGGCAGTAATAATTAAAACAGTGTCACACTGGCATAAAAATAGACTCATAGAACAATACAACAGAACACAAAGCCCAGAAACAAACTTACAAGTATATCGCCAATTAATCTTCAACAAAGGAGTAATGACAATATAATGGAATAAAGACAGTCTTTTCAACAAACAGTGTTAGGAAAACTGGACAGCCACATATAAAAGAATGAAACTGGACCACTTTCTTTCACCACGTGCAAAAATAAACTCAGAATGGATTAAAGACCTAAATGTGAGACCTGAAACCATAAAAATCCTTAGAGAGAGATAGGCAGTAATCTCTCTGATATTGGCCCTAACAACATTTTACTAAGATACGTATCCTGACGCAAGGGAGATAAATGCAAAAACGAAGTATTGGGACTACATCAACACAAAAAGTTTCTGAACAACAAAAGAAACAATCAACAAAACTACAAGAACAACGTATTGAATGGGAGAAGATATCTGCAAATGATATATCCAATAAAGGGTTAGTATCCAAAATATATGAAGAACTGATACAGCTCAGCACCCAAAAATCAAATACTCTAGTTTATTTTTTTAAAGAATTTTTTTCAAAGATTTTATTTATTTGACAGAGAGAGAGAGATCACAAGTAGGCAGAGAGGCAGGCAGAGAGAAAGAGGGGGAAGTAGGCTCCCCACCGAGCAGAGAGCCTAATGCGGGGCTTGATCCCAGGACCCTGAGATCATGACCTGAGCCTAAGGCAGAGGCTTTAACCCACTGAGCCACCCAGGCACCCCCAGATACTCTAGTTTAAAAATGGGTAAAAGACATGAGCAGACATTGCTCCAAGGAAGACATAAAGATGGCCAATGGTCACATGAAAAGATGTTCAACATCACTCATCATCAGAGAAATGTAAATCAAAACTACAATAAGATGTCACTTCACACCTGTCAGAATAGCTAAAATCAACAACACAAGAAACAACAGGTGTTGGTGAGGATGTGAAGAAAAAGGAAGCCTCTTGCAATGTTGATGGGAATGCAAACTGGTATAGCCACAATGGAAAACAGTATGGAGTTTCCTCAAGATATGATAGAACCATTCTATCGCACGCACACACACACACACACACACACACACACACACACACACACACACAGAGGAATATTATTCAGCCATAAGAAAGAATGAAATCTTGCCCTTTGCAACAACATAGGTAGAGCTAGATAGTGTAACGCTAAGCAAAATAAGTTAGTCAGAAAAAGACAAATACCATACAATCTCACTCATATGTGGAATTTCATAAGCAAAACAAACAAGCAAAGGAAAAAAAAAGAGAGAGAGAAACAAATCATGAAACAGACTCTCAACTACAGAGAACAAATTGATGGTTACCAGAGGGGAGGGGGTTAGGGGATCGGTGAAATAGGTGATGGAGATTAAAGAGTACACTTATCATGATAATGAAATGAAATGAAATGAAATGAAATGAAATGAAATGAAATGAAATCTTCATAGGTCTTCGCCCATGCCCAAATATATCATTCTGGAATCACTGAATACAAACTCCAAAACAGGACTGTCCCAGATTCTCACTTCATTGGCTATTGTGGGGGGAAGGAAGAAAGGAAAGAGGGAAGGGAAGGGAAGGGAAAAGGAAGAAGTAGAAAAAGGGAAAGGGAAGGAGAAAAGAAAGAAAAGCAAGGGAGGCAGGGAAACAGGAGGAAAGAAAGCAGGTCCATCAGACATATTTCCCCAGTAGAATGCAAATCCCTTAAAAGCAAGGAACAAGCCTTCTGCTTCTTTATTGCTCTCAGCCTCACCCCAGAAATGATGGCAATAAATATTTACTGATTAATCACTTGCCTAACATAACCGAGAGTAGTAGTTACAATCGATCACGCCATCTTCAGGTTATCTTCATTCAGAATACATCATGATGAAATCCAGAAGAGGCAGACGATCACCTCAAAGACAATGAATCCAGGGGCACCTGGGTGGTGCAGTCAGTTAAGCATCCAACTCTTGGTTTTGGCTCAAGTCACAATCTCACAATTGTGAGACTGAACCCCATAGTTGGGCTCCATGCTCAGGACAGAGTCTGCTTGAGATTCTCTCTCCCTCGCCTTCTGCCCTCGGCCTTTCTCTCATTTTCTTTCTCTCTCACTCTCAACGCACCCCCGCCAAAATAAATAAATAAATGTGTGGCTTTTTTTTTTAAAGACAATGAATCTTTTCTAGAGCTTAAAAAAAGGCTTCAAATTATTAATCTTTTCAAACTTATTTTAAGCTTATTAGGCTTTTATGTTCTGCTGAGTTAGATCTTTGTTTTAGGTTTTTATTGCAGTAGGGTTGTGCTTGGTTTAATGTTAGGAAGAAGCAAAAACACAGAAGATGGCAAGAAAGCAAAGCTCATTCTCCAAGAAGATATCACAAATTTTTGAATTCAAGTATTCGTCTGCCCCTCCTTTATATCAAAGCATGAAAGAATTTTTCTGAAAGTCAGCAAGAAATACATCAGGGCCCAAAGCAATAGAGAATTAAAATTGGGGAAATTACAGAGAATCTTCCCTCTTTCTATTTGTGACAAAATGGAATGCATCCTCATAAGACCAATTTGGTCACACAGTGAATTTTGCTGAAAATATGTGAGTCCCTCCGAGGCAGTCAACCTAACAGTGCAGTGGTGTAATGGGGTATAAACTGAAAAGAGTTGTAGAAAGTCACTTGAGGGCGCCTGGGTGGCTCAGTTGGTTAAGCAACTGCCTTCGGCTCAGGTCATGATCCCAGAGTCCCGGGATCAAGTCCCACATCGGGCTCCCAGCTCCATGGGGAGTCCACTTCTCACTCTGACCTTCTCCCCTCTCATGCTCTCTCTCACTCTCTCTCTTTCCTAATAAATAAATAAATAAAATCTTTAAAAAAAAAAAAAAAAGAAAGTCACTTGAGCTGTGTCTTACAGGAGCAGTTTGAGTTGCCAGAGGACAAAGGGGAAGGGATGACAATTCAGGCCAACAGATGGGAGGAGGTTAGGGGATAGGTAAAATAGGTGATGGGGATTAAAGAGTACACTTATCATGATGAAATGAAATGAAATGAAATGAAATGAAATGAAATGAAATGAAATGAAATGAAATGAAATGAAATGAAAAAGATAATTGAATGGAAATCTGCATAGGTCTTCACCCATGCCCAAATATATCATTCTGGAATCACTGAGTGCAAACTCCAAAACTTCCCGCTCCCTGTCCCACCAACGCTACCTTTCCTTCACTCCCCCCAGCCCAATTAACAGCCACTCCGCCAACCCAACTGTTCAGGCAACAAAACTAGGAGTCGTCCTTGACTTCTCTCTTAGCCCCACTCCTTACTTCCTAAAAGTAACCACTTCTAATGGTGGCCTCCAATGCCACCGTAGTTCAAGCCATCATCTCTTGCCTAAAACATGACTAAAGCCTCCTAACTCGTCTTCCTGATGGCACCCTTTACCTTCTACCTCCCTTCACACTAAACACAGCCTCAAAGTGATCTTTTAAAGAAAGACAATCTGATTATGTTCTCACTTTCCCCCAAACGCTTCCCAGTACAATCAGAACAAATCCAAATTCACATTAGAGTTGCCCAGGGAGCCAGCTTTTCAAAAATGTTGATGCCTGATCCCACCACGTAGATTCTGGGGTGTGGCCTGAGCCAGCTGGGGCACTGCAAATGCACAGGCAGGGCTACGACCCTACCGACCTGGCCAGTCTCATCTCCCACCACTCCTCGCCTCGTTCCCTGAACCCCAAACACAGCAGCCTCCTCCCCCTCTCTCACATGCCCAGCTCAGCCCTACAGCCTGGGCACTGCAGGGCTCTCTGTTGGGACCGATCTTCCCCTCGAGCGACACTTAGCTTTCAGCTCAGAAGTCACTTCCCCGAGGAGGCCTTCCCAACTTTGGCGAACACTGCCTATCACGGTGCATGGTATCCCCACCACATCACTAACGAAACTAACAGAAAACAGCGAGTCACGCGGAAAGTAGGGAGCCCCTCATACTCACCTAAGACAAACGGTACCTACAACAGTGCAGGTGCTTGATGGATGCTTGTTGGATTAATGAATAAGCAAACAAACCACCAAAGACATACACCCTCGAATGTGAGTTCCTACTGAGGAGCCACCATCCTATATCTGAGCTCTGGGGGATACACTGTGAGTGGTGAGACAGTCAATGCCAGTGAACTTGGATAGGGCAAAGTATATAAAGAGCCTAACAGCTCAGACATCCCATGTTCTAAAGACAGACAATAAGAACTGCCAATCTGGTTAATTTTTCAACAAAACAAAAGCAAGAATTAGGAAGATTTCTCACAGCAAATGAAAAATGCCTAAATAAAATAAGCAATTAATCTTCTAGGTATATTAGCCAAACTCCTAAAATTGTAACCTGATATTCAAGACCTTCTATTATTAGGCAGAAAGGTTTGCTTTCCTGCCCTTACATACACTCTCCCCTGTAGCCACACTAAGAAGGTTGATCCTTTTCCAGACTCACTTCCTGACTCTCATCCTCCATACCTCCAGTATCCTTCCTCTGGTTCTGGAAATTCCCTTCTCTCCAGATCTCCACGTGTCAAAACTCCAATCATTCTTAAAAGTCCAGATAAAATATTATGTTTATAACACATTTCTTAATCACTGAACTCCTCAATACTCCATTCTTTCCCCTGTAGTATAGATTTTATTGTGATTTCCATGCTTTCACTCTGGTCCCCTAAAATATACTCTCCATACATCAAACAGACTGAACTTTAAAACATAAAATCCCACCAAGTACTCCCCTTCAGTGGCTTCCCTCTGCATCTCCAACCCCAACTCCTTATGGCTCCAGGCCCACCTCCACTCTTACCTTGCTCGCCACAGTCATCCTGACTCCTGCCAGTTCCGCAGAGTGGCCCACGCTCCCCCCTCAGGGTGCTTTCCCCTTTGTCTTTCCTTCTGCCTCTGACCAGGACACTCTTCTCTTGGCACTCCCCCAGACTGGTTTCCTCTCATCCTTCAGATGTCTCCTGAAATAGCCCTCCTCAAGGAGCCTTCCCAGCCTACCCTAGGGAGACAGCTTCCCCCTCTGCTGACCCTGCAGAGTTTTTGTTCCCCTCATGGCCTTTTTCACAGCCTTCCCTGTCTCTCCATTAGCACATAAGCCCCTAGGAGGTGGTGACCATACCTGCCTTGTCACCACTATTACATTGTCCCCTCAGTCACTGGCAGAATGCCTGGTCTATAGCTGGTGTGTGTGTGTGTGTGTGAGTGAACGAATGAATGAACAAATGAATGCAACAAAAAAAATCATGTCTAATAATTAGCCTCCACTGGTAGATGAAGCCATTTTTCTTAGACCCATCACAGAACTTTGTCTTCTATCTCTCTAGTAGTCCTATTCTCAGGGAGTACTTGTATTACAGTTATTCGTGTGTGAATTTGTCATCGACGAAGCTAGATTTGTTCTTAATCATCTTTGTTTCCACCACAATACCATATTAAGCTCAAAAAAGAGGGATAAAAGAAAAAAGGATCAGGAGAAAGGAAAGGAGGAAAGAAGAGAGAAAAAAAAAGGAGAGGACAAAAGGGAAGGAAATCAGGAAATCATAAAAAAGAGATAAGAGAAGGAAGGAACCATAGTGAACATGAATATAACACACAGATTAGTAAGGTAATGGATTTCTTCTAACTGCAATTTTTTGGCCAACATTTCTGTATTTTTCCCTATCCTCTTTTTTATGTTCTTTTCATTTCAGCTGAACATCCTCTCCATACCCTTGTGCTGATTTTACCTTGGGGCCCAGATGGACAGGTGAGGAATATTCTCCACTTCTCTTGGGGCTGGGTTAGTCCAGTATGTCTACCATCAGCAGACCGACCCTGAAAGCCCAACAAGGATAGCTGGCGCTCCTTGGCATCCAGGGGAGTAACTACCAAGGCAGTCAGCTCTAGATCAAAGTTTATTTTGAAAAGAGCAGACTACCAATAATTTCCATTCCTGGAAATCAAATGAACAGTCTTTGTTGTTCTCGCATTTTCCTTTGGCCACTTTTTTCTATCTGCGTTGAGTTGAGCTGTGTGTTTTCCTGTACTTCCTGTTGCTTGTTTTTCTGGGATCAGACGGAGGGAGTGTGCCTATGAATACACCGTACCAAAGGGATTTTTCAGTCCGTTCATAAAAGAGAAAATCATGGTTAACAAGTTCCTTCCTTGGCTACAGGAAGAGCAGTGGTACTAAAGCGAGCAGTGGGGCAAAGGAAAAGCAAGAATGAGATGAGGAAAGGCTCTCAGTGGGCAAAGTGTAAGCTAAGTTGGAAACAGAAATGATTTCAAAATAGCCAAATAGTATTCTCTGGTGACTAACACGAAGATGAAGAGATTTGGAGAACAAAATAATGGAATCAGTTTTTCATCCAAAGAACCCAAGAGGAATTTTTTTCCCTTTATCAAGTACCTAAGCAAAGAAAAACAGAAGTTCGTAAATGTTCAGAAAAGCGAGGTAAAGGTTTTATTATTATTCATTCATCTACGCAACTCTTTTTAACCGTAAGACTTTTTCTCTTCTTGTGCAATACTCCCCATTCCCTGTGCCCTCCCCCGACCTCCTAGGCAAGATTATATCAACAATTATTATTTCTTTGGTCTTTTTCCAATCCAATTACATCATGTGCAATAAAAGTAAACATACTTATAACATTTCTTGTTGTGCAACACAATACAGTTCTCCTTCTGCTGGTCCTCAAAACTTAAAAACACTGTACACTCCCACAAAATTAAATGCCCTGATATTTCAAATTCTTAGCAGAATGTTTTTTAGTCCTTGAATTCCCAGAAACCTGTAAAGATAGCCCAGAAGAAACAAGGTACTATAAAATCACAACAAATAATAACTATAAAATGATTATAAGAACTTATCTGATTTCATAAGCGTTAGCTATGAATAGTCCCAGCCTAAAGGCTCCATACTTCTTTTTCTTATAATAAAATAATATCATAGAATTGGAATCTTGAAGTTAAACTACGTACTCCCAGGATCTTAATGATGCTTTTGAATATAAATCGATATAAAGTAGTAGCACATCAAAATCTACCAAATCTAAAACTAATGAAAATCATGTAAATCATACTAACGACAAATCAAATAATTTGAATAATACCAAATGTAAAACCTTCAACTATAACTAAAACTCTGAAACACTGAATTGATCTTATTTTATTTAAAGCTGCCACTGGGGCAGCTGAGTGGCTCAGTAGGTTGAGCGGTTGAGCGTCTGACTCTTGATTTCCTTGATTTAGGCTCAGGTCATGACCTCAGGGTTCTGAGCCAGCCATGAATGAGGCTCCACACTCGGCAGGGAACGTGAGGCAATGCTTCCGTCTCTCTGCCCGTCCCCCTACTTATGCATGGGTTCTCTCTAAAATAAATGCTTTTTAAAAAACAAAGCTGCCATGAACTATAAAATAACCAAAAAAGTTTTAACTAAAAGAAATAAGTCAAATTGTAAATTGTCTTAGTATCCTATGAGAAATCCTTAAGTTACTGATTTAGAGATTTACGTTTACTCCCTTAAAAACTGTGGAGCTTCTAGACAAGTCCCCACATTACCTTTGTTTGATAAATTATACGGTAAGAATTGCAAAGAGCAAAAAAATCTCATGTTCATTGCTAAACGTATGTTCTAATAAATCTTCAGAACCAAATTCTGGATCCTAATCTCAAACATCCGGATTGTTTGACCACGGAGTGGGGACTGGTCTTCATTCTTTACTTGGTGTTGTGCCTCTTGGAGCAAATCAACCATGGTAATAATAGTAGCTATGAGGACTAACTGATATACTTAATGCCTTAGCAAATACGAATGTAGGGGTATGAACACACATTACTAACTTGAATAAAAGAAGCAGTGCGCCATATTATCTGTTCCAGCTCAAGTATGTACTGGGTCCAACTATCCTTTGTCACCTGCACCACTTCGGCACCTGTCCAAGTCACCATCATCCCTCATTGGGACAACTGCCACGGCTTCTTGCCTGGTCTCCCTGCTCCTTCCCAATCCTCAACGACCCATTTTTCCACTCCAAAGCCAAAAGAATCTTCCAAAACTATCTACTAGAACATGACACTCCCCTGCACATTTTCTCTTCCCTTCCTCCTCCTCCTACCCTCCTTTTCCTTCAGGAACAGACTGGATGAACAACATTCTATGGTTGTTTTTCCTTCTCAAGCTCTGATAAGAAGGGACTAAGAAAATTAGTCCCCCAAATTAGTGCATTCTTAGTAATGATATCTTACTACTTTCAAAATTTTGGAACAAAAAAATTACAAGAGTCATGAATACCTCGCTAATCCAGAAGCCACGTGTCTCATGAGCCCAACTTTCTAAAATACTACTGAGAAGAACCAGAGGTTACAGAAATAGGGAAGGAGGCTCATAGATACCACAAAGTCCCCACATTAAAGTACCTGCATGTTTTAAACAAACCTAATCACCCCGATCAGCCACTTTCCCACGTATAATCAGGGAGAATATATTGTCGGGGACTGGAGCTCTTGAGGCAGGCATGTGGCAGTATCAGAAAGTGAACACTAACAGTCTGCCAGAGAGGAGGAGACAGCAAAACTATGAAAAACAGGCATGAGAATTAGAAACAGCAACAACTATATGTGGTACGCGGTGTCATGGAAAAAGTCCACCTGGAGTAGCCCCTAAGTGTATCACTATACCGCAGGACCGTGTTTCCAAACTGATCCTGAGTTAACAGGAAAACATTAGATGGTATTCCAAATACTTCATTAAGAAGATGGGGAAATGAACAATATGTTTTAGTAAATTTTCCAACAAAACAGTTGCAATATTTTTAAGTGATGGTGCTTTAAGGTTACAATTCATTTACCCTGATATGAAAAATTCATTCCTCCATGATAGTGGTAATAAAGCCAACAAAATTATTGATTGCCAAGAAATTAATCTTGTTTAAGTTGTGGGTTGTTTTGGTCCTTGGTGTGGTCCTCTCAAGAGGGCACTCGAGGCTTCCCCCCCGCCGCCCCCCACTGCGGTGTGCTAGAGGAGGGAGGCATCCCAGGAAGGATGAAGGTTGGGAGGCCATGCGTTCTTACCACTTAGAAGTTCCCAGGATACCCGACAAGCTAGAGGTTATGGTTATATGCCTGTCTGGTACGTTTTTATCAGCTTCTCCCCCCCACCCCCCTTGGACCCACTTCCTCTTTGGACTCCTCCTCCCTCTTCTACTCCTGAATACAAAGGCTGCCTACTCCTTGGAAAGACTTCGCCCTCCTTCATTCAAAAAATACTTATTAACCATCTATCACAGACCAGGCCTTGTTTGAGATGCTGGGGATGCAGCAGTAAAGCAGAAATGCCCTGAAATACACGGCCGATGCCAGCTCTGCCCGAGGCCTTCACTGTCATGCAGGATACAGAATGAAGTTAGGACACAGGTGAGGGGCTTTCCAAGTCAAAAGGAGATAAAAGCCTGCACAGAGGAAATGCTGGACTATATCTGTTAACCATCAATAGAACCCTTGTCCTAACTGGTTAGAGTGCATCTTTCACCCAAGGTATGCAAAAGCTACAGCCCTTAGTATAAGTCTATGTCCAAATGCCTCATGTCTGCTAACCCACTAATCCACAGGGGACTCTGCCTCTCACAGTTAACAGAGCTGGTTTGACTAGTCTACTTGTCTTTAAGACGTAACAGAAGATAGGGTCTCAGTAGTTGGCAAAACAAGATACCAAAATTCCTCACTGATCACTATCACAGTGTAAAATCCCTGGCTTTAATATTAACATGGCTGACATCCTTGGCAGGCCTACAATAGAAAAAAAGGCCTTAAAGTGAACTCAGAGGACCTCTCTACATTATGAGCTAACTAGAGAGTCACTATCCCCAGTCCTTAATGCTAACTATACTTTGGAATGCCACCTGGAAACCTTCAACAAACGACCTGCTTCACCCCCTTTAGATAAAACTTTTGAGTTCAGTCTGCATAGAAGATTAATAACTATAGCTTTTATGCCAATACAAAATTATTCTGTTATAAGTGGAAACTGAGAACAGCAATGCGATATGGATATACTTAAAAAAAAAAAAAAAAACTTCTTTTGTTAATTTGTGAGTATAAGAACCTCAGTTTTAGGTTTCAAAATGTTAAGCCTTAAAAAACTGCTTTAAAATACACTCATGTTTTTGTGATAGCCAGCCTGCAAAATGACCCACTAATTCTTGCTTCCAGGTACTCATACCGCTGTGTAACCAATAAGATATTCCTGAAATGACAGAAGAGTGTGACTTACAAGACTAAGTCATAAAAGACATCCTGGCTTCCACTTTGCGCTGTGAGACTGTTTGTTCTAGGGGAAGCTGACCCCTGTGCTGAAGCTCATAAAGGAGCTCAGGGGGGAAGGAAGTGAGACCTGCCAACACCCAACCCCACGTGAGTTTCTATGTCAGTCTCAGTCTGCTGACAGTGATGCTATGGGCGAGGAAGGCATCCCCCAGGCCCAATTACTTGTGGCAAGTCCCAGCATTTCCCTAATCGAAGCCAGTGTCCTTGTGGTTCTTAGGACTGCAGAACACAACTTCAACAAACCATCAGGGAACTTCAAAGAATAAGATTTTTTACTCATGAGCCCTGGAGGATATGCGGGGTGCCCAGTGGCCACACACCAAGGTCGGAGGTAGCGAGAGAGAAGATGGAAGGAAGAACTTGAGGCTCTGCCTTTATTAGGGTATAAGGGTCGGGAGCTAGAGTTTCATGGGTTCTCTCTTTATTGGCAAATTTAAAGCATTAAGGCATGAGAAAGGAGAAGCGGGATCACCCAAGCAGTCAGTTATCTAGGTTACCAGGGTCTTTCTAAATGGGGAACTTCATGGGTGGGGGCAGCCTGGTTCCGACTTATGCAGTGGAAAATATGTTGATTCAAGATGGATGTCTTTAAAGTAGATGTGTCAGCAATGAAAAGCTTAATGCCAGGTACTTAGATTACAACCAAAACGTCTAATGCGAGGCACTCGTGTTCGAAGTGTATTCTCCAGCCCCATGCTAGTCTCCAGATCACTCCCGTCCCAGCTGACCTCTTGAGATGTCATGTGAGATTCCAAGCCACAGCTATTCAGCTGAGGCACTTCCAAATCCCTGACCAAAAGAAAATGTGGGAGATAATAAATGCTTACTGTTATAAGCAGCTAGATTTGGGGGTAATTTGTTATGCAGCAATAGATAGCTAATATAAAACTTTATACTGTCAAGTTGCTAGCTGACGAATGAACCATTCGATGTTCACTATCAATTCATCCTAGACCCAGCTACTACATATATTTGCATAAACAATAATATATATACCCACGGTCAACAGCATGGACTCAAAAGTCAGACTCACTGGCTTTAAAGGCATGCTCCACATTGTGATCTGAGACAAGTTATTCATCTGTCCCAGTCCTGTAAAATAGGGATAATGACAGTACCTCTCTCATAAGATTGTTGTGAGAACCAAGTAATCCTAGGAAAGAACAATGTCAGGAATGTAGGAAGTGCTCAATAATTCTATCTCCTCTGATGTATGAATAAATAAATGAGACGATTCTTTTTAAAAGAGTAAAAATGACAGTAGAATGAATTGGGAAAACACATTCATTTGGCTGTAGATTCTATCTTTTCATGACTTCTGCAATGTGTAGGAAAGGAAAAAAAAGAAGCTAAGAGACCAAAGCAGGCAGACAAGATTCAGGTCAATAAGCCTTACCCACATCTAACCACGGTAAAGTAGTATGACCATATAGTTTACCATAAAAACAGGGATAACTCTGAGAGTGAAAAGGAGCCCTGTTGAGAATGATGTTGAGTAAACAGGCCTAAAACAGCATGGTCCCTAGCAAAGCGGGTATATAAACATCCTTAAGTGACTACAGTGTGGGGAAAAAAAACCAAAAACTGTTGAAGATGATAATAAAGCTCTGGAAAAGAGATTCAAATTCCTGAGCTACCCTAAGAGGAGAGGGGCACTTCGGTGGCTCAGTCTGTTAAATGTCTGCCTTCAGCTCAGGTCACGATCCTGGAGTTCTGGGACTGAACCCCACATAGGGCTCCTCGCTCAGTAGAGAGCCTGCTTCTCCCTTTGCCCCTTACCCTGCTCATGCTCTCTCCGTTTCTCACTCTCCCTTGATTTCTCGAATAATTTTTTTTAATTTAAAAGAAAAAAAGATTTAGAGCCAAACGTGTAAAGCATTATACTAGGACCTTGACTGAGATCAGTTGTAGGATTCCTTTAAATAGTGATGGAGAATTAACAATTACCAAAAGGAGAGTTAATAATTTACCAAAAGGTACAAATGAACGTTTTATTTCCTTAGTTTTTTCTCTTCCTGTGTCATTTGTTCGAATAAAGAGTCAATCTTCCTTAAGTTTTTAACAGGGCACACCACATATTAATGTAGGTTTCAGTTAGGATCAACTTTTAACTGAACTTGTTTAGATGAAGAGGCTATGAAAACAGCATCAGCTGGTGACAGCTCGCCCTCACTGTAGGCAAAGAACCCTTTGAGGAAATAAACACTAAGCAGTGCTGAACTTCCAAATGCAACTGGTGAGATTTTAGTGACTTCCTGTGCTTTTGGTCTAGTAATTCTTTATGGTAAACAACTCAGAATCCACTTTTTCCTATAATTATGTTCATGCTTTTTTTTTTTTCTTAAGCAGAAAAAAAAAAGCAAGACTGTATTTGTGGAAAGACTCTCAAGTTTACTTAGTTATTTCTTTTGCTATCATACAAGAAAGAGTACAGTAATCCCAGATCAATTCAATGAGAGCTTTCCCTAAGACTGGCTAAAATTCATGATGATTGTTTACACTGAACTTGTACAGGGGCAGATGCCCTCAGAGAAACTCCTAAAGCATAAGCAAAAATTTTACCTATGTATCACACCATAATTCCTCTTACTGTGACTTCTATGATGTTTCCATTCAGAAGTTACATGGTAGCATATGATTAGGTAATTTGGATAGTGACATGTACATTAAGGTCTAAGGACTTTACCGAATACGAATGTCAAAATATGATTTTTAAAAAGCTAAAAATGTAGTTCACATACAAATATGTAGTGAGCACATGTCAGAGACTTATGTAACTCATTAATGAGGAAAACAGCAAGGCGGCAAAGAATTTGTTTCCGTGAATTAAAAAAATATTTGAACATTGCTAAATTACATACAAAACCACTTATGTGCTATAAGGGTAATAAAACATAATCTCTGGGGTTATCTCTTCTACCTTAGAGAAATCATTTGTATTGTAACAATTTTCTATAAGTTAACTTCTAACTTTAATAGAGTCTGAGGACTAAATAAAAGCAAATGTAGTAGATAAAACAAAGTTACATTCTCTAGAGAATCAGATGACCCTTAGGGCTCATCATACAATGCTCTAGTATGACCTTAAAAGGTTTGACCTTTGTCTTGTTATTTTATTACAGAGTTTCAGAACATTTACCTTCACCTGAATAAAATCCTGATTCAGTTGTTCATTATGATGACAACTTTACTTATCTCCCTGAAAAACACGCTTAACTAAAAAACCAAAACAGAGGCTAGATCTGAGGTTCAGGTGTCAAATTTACACCCCAAAGTTCCTTTCCACATTGTACTTACCTCCCATTATTAGGCTCCTACGCCAAACAATGATTTTCGGTTGTGAAGTGGCCTTGTGGAGACAAGAGTCTGCGTAAGGGCATAAACATGACAGTCTTCTTCATGTTTGTCACAAAGGCCCCGCAGATCTTGCTGTTTATTCATTCACGTAACAAAACTTTACTGAGTACCTACTATGTACAAGGAGTTATATTAGGTCTGTTATGCTGAACCAAATTCTATAAAGGAAATCAGTACAGCCAAGAAAGAAAGCCCCAAAGGTCCTGAAAGAAACGAACAAACACAAAAAATCTATCACAACTGTAAAACCAAGGGAGAAAAAGAGAAAGGAGGAGAAGAGAAAGCATGTCAATGCTGGCAGCAAAGAATGGGTGTACTGGAGGATAAACAGACAAAATCCAGAGCTGGAAGCAAAAACAGGTAACAGGAGAATTGCTCAATATTACAGAAGTGACTGCTCATGCATTCTTTCACCAAAAAGCAATTTATTGACGATCACTAATTGGATTTGAAGAGAAAATGTAAAAAATACAGAGGGACAAATGGCTTCTAGTTATTTACATTTGAGTTAAAAACAAAGGAAATGCTGAATATTACCAAAAGAGCCTACCACCTTGCCAGTTTTTAATATTACATGATGTCCACTTGAGAGGCAAAGTAGACTCAAGCAAACCATGTCCCTTCCCGGCTTAAAAACCTTCTGGAGTCTCCTATTCTTATGAAATCCATACTTCTGTTCAGAGTTTACAAGGCTCAGCAAGGTCTGGCCCCGGCATGCCTTTCCCTCCATCCCTGATCCTCTCTCCCTTGGTCATGAAACTCCAACATAGCTTCTGAAGGTCTAGGAAAACACCAAGTTCCTCCCAATCTTAGGTCCTTCAAACTTGCTGGCCCTCTATCTAGGATTCTCCTGGCATGGCTAACTCCGCCCATCCTTCAAAATCCAACTTCAATATCACCTCCTCAGGGAGATCTTCCCTAACCACTCCATCGCAAGGAGCCCTCACCCACCCACCTACCCCCTACATCTCATTATCTTCCAACCTAGTATCTTCATTTGTTTCCATGACAGCAGTGATTTTGTCTACGTCATTAACCATTATATCTCCAGAACAGTACCTAGCATATACTAAGCATTTAATGTTATTGAAAGAATACATATTAGTCAATATGAAGAACTAGAGTACCACCAAGCAGGGCCCACGTCAAAGCCCTAGAATAGTAGTGCAACTTCTCGTGGCTTCTTGGAAATCCTACTCTGACTCCTACTGGGCCCTGGCCCATGAGGTAATATCAGACCTGGTGGCTGCAAACAGCTTTGGACAAGCCCTGAAGATACCTGGTTCCAACCTAAATCTCAGAAGAGCCTGCACACTATTCTCTCTTCCAGAAGCTTCCAAGTCTGAAGGTCTACCAAGCCAAGATCAAGCTCTAAAGAGGGACTGGATACCCTGGTCAGGCCAGATACAAATGCCCACACTTTAGGGCCTTCATGCCCTTGCAGACCACTTCTCCGTAACAACTGCCACACTCATCCCCTAAGAAGCTTCTCCCCTCCCTGCTTCTAGATATGCTGCATCTCCACCTGGGTCCTGGCTCCCTGCACCTCAGCCAGCGTTGGGGGCAGAGGCGGTAGGAGAGGGGACATCAATGCTGACAGATGGTACTGTTTATTAAACACTCATTCTGTGTGAGGGACTTTCATATAATAATATCACACCGACCTCAGAATCTAAAATCTTCTCAACCACCCTAGGAAGCAGATGGGATTTCTCTTTTTTTTTTCCATTTTAGAAGTTGCATAAACCACCTAAGGTCACACAACTAGAGGGTAGCAGAGGCAAGATCTAAACTCAGGTTTAACTACCTTGAAAAGCTATATTATTTCTGGCACCATCTGGTGTCTTTACTGGCAGTCCTGGGGAAAGAATAGTAGAAGGGAGGGAAAATGCCATCCTGACACCACCGCCTTGCTCCCCACTCCCAATATTAAGAGGAAAGGAAAAGTCAGGAGGGACGGTGAGGAGTAGAGAAATGAGTGGGAGAAGGGAAAGCAAATCCCTTACCCCCACTCCCCATGAAGCTTACCAATACCTCCCACCCCACCCTGCTCTCTCCACTCCCCCAATGCTTCTTACCATTGCCCCCCACCCCCCACCCCTCACACCCCCACCCCCCCACCCCCCCGGCT
The DNA here is from genome assembly GCA_028533885.1 of Nasua narica. NCBI lineage: Eukaryota > Metazoa > Chordata > Mammalia > Carnivora > Procyonidae > Nasua > Nasua narica. Next base: position 96,688,189 of record CM052807.1, on the reverse strand, counting down.
GGCCTTGCACCTTCACCAGCACCTGCCTGACTACAGCTTCCCCGGGACACAGGAGAGAGCATGTCTGCTCTGACTCCAGCATCACGGAAACACTCCTGCTGCAGGGCCACCACAGAGTGATGGCTTCCTGGCTTCCTTAATTGGAATTCAACACATTTTTCCATAAAATTACATTACATTGCGGTTAGGGCTTATAATACCAGCGGCCTTTTTATTAAAAAAGAAGAATAAAAAGAAAGAAAAAAAGAAGGATAATAAAGACCCACTAATCTGAAATCCAAAACGCTCTGAAAACCACAAGTTTTTTCATAACTCATTTGGCAGCAAAACCTGACCCGACCTGAACTCATTTGGCCTGAATTTATTTGGCAACAGATCCTGACCTGAACTGACACGAGGTTATTTATAGTTTTTATTTATCCCACTGAGTGTGAATATTCATCAGTTACACAGCAAAAGTATCAGCGTGTTTGATTACAGCCTCCTGCTGCAGACCACACTGCAGTGCTATGTGATAACTGGGATATGTGCAATATTATCCTTAAAAAAAAAAAATACAGAGTCACCAAAATCCAGCCTCAAAGGTTTTGAATACAGAATTGTAGACCTGTATTTACTCAGATTTAACCTCTTTGAACCTTGGGTTCATCGCAAGTCTGAAATTAGGTCGTAGACAACATCATTTCTTTAGGAAAATATATTCTTAATTTCAAACAAGCAACTTAAAAATGAACTTTTGGGACACCACTAATTCATGGGTTGGAAACTATATAAAAATATACAATAAAGAAAAATTCGTCATGATAAAAGGTTTCCATACTGCAAAAAAAGATCAGATTCTGTTTCCCAATCCCACACAATCTTCAAGGAAGTCTTCAGCTTCCAAAAAATACAGCCAATCTTCTTGAACCTCTCTGTGCACGGAGGAGAGTGTTAGAGTATTAGAACAGGGACCAAAGAAAAGAGATGTAATACTAGAAATCCTGTTAACTGCTTCCATCCTGTCACTCTGTTCATTTATATTTCTGCCAAAATTATGTTTTTATGGCTTTTATTGCGATTCGAAATTCACCTTTCCAGCAGAAGGAAAGCATCAAATGCCTTTTTCAACACAAGATATGTTCAAAGCAAAATTCCAATCTTCTTATAAACATCTTATGGGGGCACCTGGGTGGCTCAGTGGGTTAAAGCCTCTGCCTTCGGCTCAGGTCATGATCTCAGGGTCCTGGGATCGAGCCCCACATGGGGCTCTCTGCTCAGCAGGGAGCCTGCTTCTTCCTCTCTGCCTGCCTCTCTGCCTACTTGTGATCTCTCTCCTCTCTGTCAAATAAATAAATATCTTAAAAAAAAACATTAAAAAAATAAAATAAACATCTTATGAATGTGATGAATCCTGTAGCTCCCATTTCGTTTTGGTAGAAAAACCAGAGCCAAATTGATAGCCCAGTTCTAGCCCCTATATAGAATTTTATACTGTATGTTCTTTGTACTAATCGTACTAACCCTACCCACACCAGCCTTGTTAGAGTTCTCCCATTTTCCTTTGGCCCAATTTCTTCATCTATTTATTTTATGTGGTGGTGGTAGTAGTGAAGAAAGTTGGGTGTGTTCGTATGTGTAAATTTCCCCAAAATCTTCTTTTAATAAGGTGGAGTTTGGATAAACAAATAAGTAATTGTATACTTAATAACGTACTGGCATGGATCCATTCACTCTCCACTGTAGAGGCTTCAGTAATAACAGAACTCTAAATCATTCTACTTGATTAATTGCACAAATACTGAGCCATAATTAAAACCTTCTCTACCAAAATGCCCATGGCATCATTCATTATATGAAAATAATCATAAATTAGAGAAAGCAAAAACAGCATCTCAGCAATGTTGCATGCTTCAAAAATACATACAGTCACCCTAGATACGTGGTTAAGATTTGATCATCACTTTACCCCAAAGGCTGGGGAGACACGAGTTCCAAGTCTCAGCATTCATTTATCTCTCTACTCCATATCCCCAGACCAAAGTTACTTCCCACAGCACCACATCTGAGCCTGAGATTATGAAATCCCCACTGCTCGCACTAGGGAGGAAGACGACGGAGTTACTGAAAGATGAGGAAGTCCTAAAGAGTATTCATAAAACCCCTAAGAGCTGACCACTTTCTGTTCTATGGCTGCATCTGGGGATCAACCTTTTATTTTCTTTTCAGTGGTTCAGTTTGTCTGTGTATAATCTATACTTCTGAAGAGTTGTCTAGTTAAAAAATTTCTGAAGGGAAAAATTAGAATTTAAGTAACAAATGGTAACCATTATTCATAAGTAGTAAATCAGGATATATAATGCTATGCCTGCCCTTTCCGAGCCCTAACTATAACCATGAAGCTCTACAAGAAGTAAAAAAGGGGTTTATATGTGCCCTTTGAACAGAAGTCCCATCGTCTAGCACATCTCAGGTATGAGTAAGGGGCAGCGAAGTCAGGGGACCTAATGTCTTAACCAAAACTGGATTCTGACAGAATCCTATTTAAATAGATCAAAAACTCAGGCGCCTGGGTGGCTCAGTCGTTGGGTGTCTGCCTTCCACTCTGGTCATGGTCACAGGGTCCCCTTCCCCTGCTCATGATCTCTCTCTCTTATGGGCTCTCTCTGTCTCGAATAAATAAATAAAGTCTTTAAAACACAAAACAAAACAAAAAACAAAAAGTCTCCCCGGTTGAAATCAGACTGCAGAGGGAAGCTATTCTTTCTAAAATGTAGTGATGGATATTATACATAATATTAGTAGAATAAACTGAAATCTATCTGATGCTACACGGTATGATGCCAAAACCAAAATGAAACAAGAAGATTGGGGAAGATTTTGCAACATAAAAGTTCGAGTTAAAAAAAAAATTTATAGGTGAATGTTTTATTAAACCTCTAAATTCTTTTAAGATTTTATTTATTTATTTGACAGAGATCGCAAGTAGGCAGAGAGGCAGGCAGAGAGAGAGGGAGAAGCCTCTGCCTTCTCTGCCGAGAAGAGAGCCCGACGCGGGGCTCCATCCCAGGACCCCACACCATGACCTGAGCCCAAGGCAGAGGCTCTAACCCACTGAGCCACCCAAGCACCCCTAAACCTCTAAAAATTCTTAAGCAATATTGCATATTGCCTGGCTTTTTAAATTTTAATTTTACTTTGCAAAATTCTGAGCCCTAAAACGCTTAAAATCTCTTTAAAACGATGGATTGTGACTACTAGCGTCACAGGAACGCTGTGCCTAGAAGGGTGTGCTAAGCAGATTCTAAAGATGTCCCCCAAGATTCCCATCCCCTGATGATTCAATCAAGCACTAAATGAGGTACTGCTGGGAAGGGGCTTTGCTGTGTAATTAAGTTACTAATCAGTTGATTTTATAGACATTATCTTAAATTATTTTTAATTACACAGGGAATCCAATTTAATATAACGAATAATATTCTAATAATTAGAGCTCTCTAGCCACAAATGGACTGCCTCAAAAAGCAGTCAGAAATGTTATAAGATTCTTACAATTCCATAAAAAAAAAAAAAAAAATTGGCCTGCATGACCTCTACATTCCAAATCCAAAATTCTGTGACTCCCTCCACGTGGTACAGAGAGCTACACCGACGGCTCCAGTGCTGGCTTTATCAGAGGGTTGGTTATGGCGCTAGTGGTCTATAGAACGGGGCACGTGAATTCATTTAACTTGAGCATGAAAGTGGACAGGGCCGTTCTCACAACATAAATTACTGGCATTCTAAGTTTCTAAACAGGAGTAACACGGGAGTATACAAAAATGAAACTATTTTAAAGGGCAGCCTTTTGTTTTTGAGTCTGCAGAGTTCCTTTTCAAACGCGAAGTCTGGAACTTCTGGCTCTGAAGTGGCAGACGAGAATGGGAGACCGTGCGAAGCTGCTCTGAGGAGAAGGGAGCCAGAACAAACGCGCTAACGTCCCCAAGTCGCCCGGACACCTGACTCTCCGAGGACAGTCTGCCCCTTCAAACCCGAATCTGCCAGCGCCTGCTCATCACACCCAGCACGGGGTTTCCCGGAACCCGTGACTGCTCCTTCACTGAAGATGGCCAGTTTCCCCTGTGTTCTCCCTCCCAAACACAAAGGCTAGTGTTTCGGCAGGGTTCACGTTACACTCAGGTTCGTGTTGGTTTGGTGTGTTTCCTTGAGATTGGCTGAGTTTCCCTGGTTTTGGTGTTGTGAGGACGAGCCAATCATTTCCCATTTACTACGGCCACACTGGACAAATGCAAATAAACATGGCTTTCGAGGGTACCTCTGTCACTCCCGGCACTGCCATTGCCTATTACGCCGAGAACGAGGAGAAACTACCCGGTCACCCGCAGATCACATCCAGGGCGCCCGTGGGGCGGTGGGGTGACTAGCCGCTTCCCAGACACGGCTGCACTGGACGGGCGAGCACCCGAGCCAGACTCTCGGCTTATCTGCTGTTCACACAGCGCCGCCGCACTCACCAGTTCCTAGAGAAGGCATTCTGAGAAAAAAGAAAGAGCTCGGTTCCCTAGAAACATTAAATTAACACAAGGGATCTGGAAACGAAACAGCAGATGCCAGAAAGCCTTCCCCTGGACTGTTTCCTGCCTTCTTGGAAAATCTTTGCATTAAAATAGATTGGATTACTCTGCAGAGCCCGGTGCGGCTAGAGAACTTTATTTTGGGTTAACATGAAAGCGAAGTTTGCCATCTTCTAAAAAGCTTTTTCTTTCCGAGGTGGTTTGAATATCGCCTTTGGGTTGTTGATATCAGCTAGGACCTGAAGCTGAGGGTTTTTTACATTACAATAGAGAACTTTCCATAACATTGACTTGCAAATCAGATAACCAAAATCAGGGCTAGCGGAGTAGAAAGGTGGAGTGTAGAATGAGTAATAAGAGTTCAGAATCGAAGATTCGTATCTCTGGAAAGAGCCTAGAAAGGGTAGAGTCCAGCCCCTTACTTTACAAAGAAGTAGTATGTTTGATTTCTAAGCCTATTTATTTCAACCACAGCCAGAGGCACACAAAAGAGTAAAACTATCTAACAGCATTTTCAGAGTCAAAAACAGAAGCAAAAAGGCTTAGGAGTAATATTTCATCAGCCTCCTCATTTTAAACCCCAGGCGCTACCCTCCATCAACACAATCTGCAAATTAATCTCATCCTCTAGAATTTGTAAATTCAAACCAAGATTAATAACCACACACCTGGAGAACAGTGGGCCTTCAGGATAGAATGCATTCTACCTCCAAATCACCTTTACTTTCATATTTAAACATTTTTGATAGCTGAGAATAAGATCCAAGGCCTCCTGTGAGATACTTTATTTACGGAGAAAATAAAGTTTTTATTGTCATAGCACCCTCTTTGACATTTTAACTTTTTTTCTTGATAATCTTTAACTAAGGGCTCATAATCCTTAGCCACTATTTTACATGGGTCCTACTTTCTAGTAAAAACAGTTAACCTGTGCAGTCCTAAAAGGATTCTATGCTTATCCCAAACTTGGGAGCATGTGATGGGGGAGAAGTATATTACAAGGTACTGTCAACAAATATAAAATTAAATATCTTGGCCTAAGCAAGAAAGCAACAAAACTCAAGTGAAAGCAAGGCAGTCGGACAAAATCATTTCATCTGTAACAAGGCAAGCATACCGCTCCACGAGGACAGCAGCCCGAAGTATTCCTGTTTTAACAACTCACAGGGGATACACAGAATCTTTCCTCCCTAATGGATGAAAAAATAAGGGGCAATTTTATAGTAACTTCAGTGCTTTCTAAATTAATGATTGAACTTATGGAAAAGCAAGTAAAATTTTAAAATGTTTATAAGAAAGCAAAGGAAAATACTGCAAAAATTATTTAGCTGGCAGGCCACGGAGAAAGCCAGAATCTTTGCAGGAGTCACCAAACTACCGAGAAGCTTTAAAACTGAAAGTCAATTCAAGCAGCTTTTAACAGGTATTGAGTATTTTACACAACAAAATTATCATGTGTATATACTTCTTTTTAATATCACAAATAGACTTATTTCTAACTATTAGGAAAAAACTACAGGTATACAAAAATAACTAAACTGGCTGTGAGTAAATAACTTGCCATGTAATACTGTTAGCCAACACTGGCTTTAAAAAAGACCAGAGAATTTCAAAGTGATTCTAACTGATCAAGGGTGACTCCTGTGTTTTCTAGGTAGATATTGTTGTTAAGATTATCACTTTCACTGAAATATATTCCATTCTATCTAATTTTCATGTATCAATCACAGCAACACTAAAGTAAAAATGACTGCAAACAAAAATAAACTGACCAGGCTTCTTTTAAAAAATGTTTTATTGTTTAAAATAAAACTTTTGGCAAGTGCATTAGGGAAAATTAGCAAATTTTAAAATCCCCCTCCAAAATTATTTTTGAAACAAAAAAAAAAACAGTCTTCATGCTATAGAAAACTATGGATAGCTTATAACCCTCAGAATTCCTCTCGCACAGTTAATGGGTCTCTCATTTCTGGGATTTCTTCACATTTAAGTGAAATGTTCAAAGAAGAAATATTTGGATGTTGATAAAAAAATTACTCTAATCATCCTGCTTCTCTATCTAATTTCAGCTCAACCAAGTTAAAAATCTAGTAAGTGCCTGGTCTGCTTCGGTACTTTTTCCCCCTATTTTAAAAACCATTACTAAACAGATGAGGTTATTACAGTTAAAATTCTAAATCCAAATGTCATATGCTTTGTTGTAAAAATGTGCACAGTATTAAAATTAGTTAAATATACTTTTCTTTCTATATATTTTTGTATCGCTGGCCAAACTCTACAAGTAAAGTTTTAGTTTATGATTTATATTCTAAAATAAAAATGTTTCTATTTTATGCTATAAAAATCAGTAAGCTTTTTCTAAAGTCGGATGCTTCAAAATAACTGATCCAAGTGTTTTAATGAAAGCCCTCTTCTAATTAAAGAAGGTGACTGGTAATGAGAAAGAAAATTAAAGACATATTTACAATAAATCAAAAACAGAGTTGCAATTAGTAGCCTCCATATTGATTATTAATGTTCATCTACAACATATTGGTCTTTGCACTTAATTCAAAAGTATAACCTCATTATTTTCTTACTATATGAAAAATAATTTTCCAGTGGTTTTTTTTTTTTCCAATTTTTAAGATGAGAATGACTACTTTAAAAATAGAAAACAATTTCCAGGATCTTTCCCTTTCTCCATTTCAAAACCACGAGTTATTCTTATTTATCTTTCCGAACTCTTGAAATTCACGGACCTTGTCACAGCTCTGAGAATCAAGATAACAGAAACCACCAACAGGAGGAGACAGCCTTGATGCTTTTGATTATATTTTCCTAGAAAGATTTATATGATACTGATATTTAATCTTAATGGTTTTTATTTTTTAAAGAAATCTTGCAATGCCAATAAAAGCCCATCAATGCTAATTTATTTAGCCCACTGGCATACCTAAAAACAGGATAATTTAATAAAATCTAAATAACATATTGTATTTGATTTTAAATAATATGTTCTATACTTTTGATATGTATGTCCTATTAAGATTAATGGGTACCAACCTCAAAACTGTTGGAAATAGGCAGAGTACACATTTTTTTAAAGAAGAGGCTACATTATCCACGGCTCAAAACCTTCACATTTGGGTACAGAAGAAAGATGGAAAGAGAGCACGGGCAGCCTGGATATTCCTCGGGGCAGGTCCCCACCTCACAGCACCATGCTGCCCACTGCGTCCTGACCATTGTCAAAGTCCGAATACTCAGTTCTAGTGTTTCTACAATCACATATCTGTCTGTTTTGCTGTGAGGAGAAGGGAAGAAACAAAGAATATAAAACTCACTCTTCCAACTCACTGTATTTTTTCAAAATCAAATTTTACCACCATAATTAGTAGGACAACAAAAAGAAACCACCTGTAACCTAAATGATTTCCCCTTAAGAAACATTTTAAGGTCAACGAGAGCACACATTTTTTTTTTTTTTGCTCCTCTTTTTTCATTTTTTAAATCAGACTGTCTGACTTATTAATGATTTTTATTCTGTCTAAATCTGGTCCCTGTTATGTGATTTTTCTGGAGAGAAATAAGATTTCCATTGTTTATGAAGGTAAAACAGGAGGCTGACACTTTACCCACAAAAAGGAATAGCCAAAGGTTACAGCGACGTCAACTTTAGTTTTTGCTGAGGGCCGGTTGGGTTTTGGCGGGGGCTGGGGGGCAGGTGTGAAGAACTGAGTGTGTTTCCTCAGTGGAGAGAGGATTTTCACTTGATGTCGGTGCTATCCTGGTTCTAAGGAAGGGGCCGGTTCTGCCAATTCTTCTGAGTAGACCTCATAACAGAGTTGAGCAGACTCTATTCTCTAGAAAGGCTGAAGCTGGCAACTGCATCTCATGGAAGATTCCACAAAAGGCGAAGTTAGGATGAGATCGTCAACAGGCTTAAAAAAGGCAGAGTTCCAGGCTCCATCCCTGAGGCCAACGGGCCTCTTCAGGTCCTTGTCCCCACAGTCTGACACTTTTGGCCTCTCCACTCTCCTCCAGCTTCCCACCCCATTCTTCTGCCAGCCCTTCCTTTTTCCTCTAACCCTGCAAAAAATGAGCCGCGCTGTTGTTTTGCTCCAACTGACAAAACAGCTAAGAACACCAGAAGAACATGACTGCCCTTTTCAAAATGGGCCACGTGGTCACCCTATTTAAACCCAGCTCTTACAGTAAAAATGAATAGAGAGGGAGCTGTTTATGAAACGCTCCTGCTTGCCTCCATAATACTGTCATCTCCTCCCGTCTCAGCCTTCTAAATACTCCAATGAGATTATATAATGAGCTTTATTTTCTCACTCCAAAACTCTTCCTTAGTCCAAATTGCTAATGCAGCAGGTTCCAGCTGCCTAAATTCCCTAAACAACATTCCCTGTTCCATAAAAAGCAGTTGCACTGCAAGCACAGCAGTCCTGCTCCAGGGCTCAGAACTGTGCAACGACGACCCAGGTCGTCGGCCCCGGAAGGCCGTGACAGAGGCCACCTGGCTGACTGAAAGGTAAACCGTCTCTGAGGTTCCTTTACTCGCCGAGACAGCCAAGGGTGGGCAAGGAGAGGCCACCCTGCATTTTTCTTCTGATTCTTACGTTGATTCCATGCGAACTACCTCTGCTCCAAAGAAACCACCCTTCCAATGGAGAAAGGTGGACACTAAATTTGTACTGCTTTTTATGAATGCATTTGTTTACCCAAGAAGGAGCAGAGTTCCAGACAACAGACTGCATTAGGTGACTTGAAAACCAAAACAGCAAACGGAGTAAAGTGCAACGTTTGAGTCCTTTCTTTAAATTAATTAATACGACTTCTATGTTTACATAATAGTCATTGACTTTTATCTGACATACATGGTACACAGGCCTCGACCTCTGGCAAAAATACTACTCGAACCATCCTAAGCTGATGTGAATGCTTTATTTTGATTTTTTAAGGCTCCAGAAAAAAATATTCCATGACCTAGCTTGCATTGCCAGACTTCACAACAGTCTTCATAGCTAATTACTTGGATAGCTAATTACTTGGAGTTCCTTGCACACACACCATGCGAGCCCACAGCTCCCTGTCTCTCCACCCTCTGTTTCCTCTACTTAGAATACCCTCTCCAACCTTGTCCACATGGCAAACTCTAATTTATTCTTCAACAGCGGGCCTACGCCACCAACACTCACCTGTCCCAGACCTATGTCATCACTGTCTCCGTGGCTGTTTGTACGAGTACTTACACTACCCTCTCAGACAGTGAGGACCATGTTTGTTCCTGTGTCCCATCTCCCCTGCTGGACTCGCATTCCTGAAGGAACTAATTGCTCTTATACCTCTAGTGCCTTGCATATTTTGCACCAAGTAAAATAAAATAAATATAAATTTAAATTCACATTTTAAAAAGAGATAACTAAATTGATGTGGTGTACAATGACTTCTAGCTTTCAACCATAATGAGCCTAGAACAAGGTTCACACAGATCCGTTGCTTGATGCTAAGTCTGTCAGGTTATTGTCTGAAAGCATTTGTTCTCGCTCTAGCCTGAGGGAAAAAACAAAAGTAAAATCCCCCCACATTTCACACTTCTCTGTCTCATTAGATGGGGGACATGGAGGGCTGGGTTACTGGAGAACAACGGACTTACCTAGTCATATCTCAAAAGAAATCGGTGTGGAACTGAAGGAAATCAGTGGATTTATCAACACTTAACACCCTCTCCGTCCAGTCCATCATAACTATTTGAATTGGCATTGATGGAAATAAGAGAGAGAATTTACTGTAGAGAACATAATAAAACTACTATAGGAAACAAGAAATAATCCGAGGAAGAGCTGGGCTGAAGCGATATTTGTAAGAAGAGATTGGAAAAACAGAAAAGATGGAGGTCAAAACAGAAAGTTTTGAACCTAAGGACTTTATAAATGAGCTTGGTCTCTCGTTTCTAGAATAGGCTGACCATAGACGAGAATAATAGGAACATTACCCCCAATTCCTACACAATGTGCTGCACTGCTGGTAAGCATCCCGGCGTCATGTCTGCTTTGACAAACACAAGTAGCCAAGCTTCATCGTAGCTTTGTTGCCTGATTCTGCCTTGAGATTCTTTTTCTCTATTTTAACAATGTACACACCGTATTTCCTGAAAGCCCTTCTGGGACTTGATTGAGGGAAAGAGGCAGAACAGGGGAGCTAAAAATCTCTTGAGGGCCTATTACATGTGCCTGGCACTTGCTAAGCATTTTATATACCTACCTACCATCTTCCCAACAAGCCCATTTGGTGGGCATACTTATTCTCAGTTTCTTTTTTTTTTTAAAGATATATATATATATATATATATATATATATTTGTTTGTTTTTTTGTTAGAGAGAGTGAGAGAGCCCAAACAGGGGGAGAGGCAGGCAGAGGAAGAAACAGGCTCTCCATTGAGCAGGGAGCCTGAAGTGGGGCTCGATCCCAGGACCCTGAGATCATGACCTGAGCCGAACGCAGACATTTAACCAACTGAGCCATCCAGGCGTCTCATTCTTTCAATGCAGTTTTGAAATGAGGTCTCCAGTATTCTTTCCATAAACCATACTATTCCTATTTCTAATATCAGCAGTAAGAACAAAGGTGTGTATCATTCATTCATTCATTCATTCATTCACTCAACATTTATTCCACAGCTACCCTGAGCCAGGCACTTCACTCTCTTTGAGGATATAAACACAAAAAAGTTCTGTACTTGATGCCAAATTGCTCACAGCTTAGTGGGAAACAGACACAAAAACAAATAACTTGGTTTATTCTCTTTTCCCCCAGGCTCTGTATTGGGTTTCGTTTTCCCCCTTTGTCACTTTTTACTACCACATTACTAACTTTCCAAATCTTAGTAGCTGCTTTCCCATTCTTTATTTTAAACATGAGAAACCTCCACCATTTCATACGCTGCCTTCATTGCTAGAATCACATTCTGGAGGAAGCAAAACTGAACAAACCATCATTTAAATTTAAATTTGCTCATGCTGCTCTCAGTTCTGTGCTGCTAGAGTACTCACTCATTTGTTTGCTCACATTTGTTGGAGCACCTGCTAGAAGGCCCAGAACTAACTGAGGACATAGTAGTGGGAATTAGATAACCAGGGTTCCTGCCCACATGGAGCTTATCTTCTAGTCATTCCAAGAGGGTAAGAAGTCAGTAAATAAACCCATGGTTTGGGATCAGCGTGCTGTGAAGGAAAACCAGAGTGCTGTGAGAACGCATATATGGCAAGTGACCTGACCTGGACTGGGGGATGGGGAGGGCCTCCCCTTAGAAGTGGCATTAAAGCTGAGATCTGTGAGTTGAATGAAGCTTGATGAAGATGGGGGTGAAGGGACAGGAAGGGGAATAGAGAAGAGCATTCTAAGCAGAGAGAACAGCATGAGCAAAGGCCTGAAAGTGGAAAGAACACAACGCTTCTGAGGTGAGGAAGGAAGGCCACCGCGTCCGGAGACAGGCAGAGCGAAGGGTCCCAAGTCAAAGCTGTGAAGTCGGCACAGCCAGCGGACGCAGGGCAGACCTCCTTGTGGATTTCAGATCTCACCCTAAGAGCAATGGGAGCAAAGGATAAAGCAAGTCCACTGAACTCATTTAATGTTCTGTCCAGTTCTCTTGGCTACCTGTGATTGATGTATTAGAAAAGGCAAAAAAGTACTTTGATGATAGAAAACGTATTTAGAATAGAAAGCAGACTGTCATAGAAGAAAGGGTGCTAAAACCAAGAATGAAAAATAATGGCTTCTATTTCATAACACTATTACCCTGGGTGGGTTATTTCATATCAAAATGCCTCTGTTTCCTCATCTATCAAAGCAAAGTACTAAAAAATCCAAATTCACATACTTGTTGTAAAAAGCAAATGCATTATTTACAATAAATAGTCAAATTATGGAAGCAACCCAAGTTTCCAATGACAGATGAATGGACAAAGAAGATGTGTGTGTGTGTGTGTGTGTGTGTGAGAGAGAGAGAGAGAGAGAGAGAGAGAGAGAGAACGGAATATTAGCCATAAAAAAGAATGACATCTTGCCATTTGCAACACGTATGGACCTAGAGGGCATTATGCTATGACATATTTCAAAGTCAGAAAAAGACAAATTTCATATGATTTCACTTACATGTGGAATCTAAAAAAAAAAAAACACAAACAAACAGAAAAACAGAAACAGATGATAAATACAGAGAACTTCTGGTTGCCAGAGGGAAGGGGGCTGGGGGTTATAAGCAAAATAGGTGAAGGGGATTAAGAGGTACAAACTTCTAGTGAAGTTGAAACAAAGAAGTCATTGAGATGAAAAGTACTAGGGAATATAGTCAATGATACTGTAATACCATTACATAATGACAGATGGTGAGGACACGTATTGTGGTGAGCACTGAGTAATATACAGAATTGCCAAGTCACCATGTTGTACACCTGAAACTAATAATAACATTGTATGTCAACTATACTTCAATAATTATAAATAAATAAATAAATAAAGTGAGCGAGCGAGCAAGCGAGCCAGCAAATGCGATACTACATTTGAAAGTGCTATAAATCTCTAAAATGTAAGCTCCTGAAGGCGAGGATTTTATCTGTTTTGTTCACCGCTATTACTAGCACCTAAGGATAGATGGAGGGAAGGAAGGAAGGAAGAAGAGAGGGAGGGAGGACAGGCACACAAACGGGATCACATCAAGCACCATACTGTCCAAACACGAAGCAAGAGGTACCACGTGTGGACGAAGCCCACCCAAGAGGGCAGCCTGCACAGGGGAACGAGAAGGCACCACATCACAAACGCCTGCCAGCCAGCCAGGCCCTCCCGCCATGCCGAGACACAGCCAGCAACTATCCTAGAGGACCGGCCAGCGCGCCACCCGGCGCAGAACAGGAACCTGAGACATCCACTTGAGCAGTGGAGTAAGGGGCGGGGGGCGCTGTGAGCAGTGAAACCACAACCCTTCGTGCTTCCTCCTCCTGAGAGGCTGGCCCCTGACAAGGTCCCCAAAGCCAGGCCCTGCGTACACATCCTTCTCTCTAATACCACCCACCACTTCAGATTCTTATTCTAGTTACCAAATGTACTATTATAATAAATTTTTAGAGAACTTCTTCAACTTTCCTTATATCGCACAGTCAATTGTGCACTCAATTTCTTAAAGAATTACAATTAAAAGGTAAAACACAAAGATGAGGGGTGCCTGGGTGGCTCAGTGGGTTAAAGCCTCTGTCTTTGGCTAAGGTCATGATCTCGGGGTCCTGGGATCAAGCCCCGCACCATGCTCTCTGCTCAGCAGGGAGCCTGCTTCCCCCCCACCTCCCCACTCTCTGCCTGCCTCTCTGCCTACTTGTGATCTCTCTCTCTCTGTCAAATAGATAAATAAAATCTTTAAAATACAAAGATGAGAGGGAAAATATAAAAACCCTTAAGAAGTTCTTTGATATTAGCTTTATAATGGTGATAACAGTAACCATTCATTGAATACCCACTTACTTCACAGAGTTTGACCCTTAGCCTATCATTTCTAATCCTCACAACATCTGATAAGGTCAGCATTACTGACCTCATTTCACAGAGGAGAAAATTAAGTTTCAGAACATAAGTGACTTGCCCGAGGTTACAGGGTCATTAAGAGGCACAGCCAGGTTTCCGATCTGGGTCTCTTAGATAATACAGTACACATTCTTTCCATTATACCACTTATTATAAAAATATTCTAAAAGAAATTGAACTAAAAAAAGAGATTGAACTATATGTGATAAGAGCAACTTGAGCATTTATATGTACCAGATGCTATTGAACTCTCTACAAAAATTCATTTAATCCTCTCAACAACCCTGTAAGATTGGTACTTCTGAGTTGAAGAAACTGAAGCCTGAGAGACTGGGTAACTTTCCAAAAGTAAAAACACTGCTACGTAGTAAAGACTGGATTTTATTTAACTCAGGTCTGTCTGACTCCAAAATGTACCCTCTTAACTGCTACATAAGAGTTCCACTAATCTAGTGCGATCAGTGTGACAAGTACACCTCCAAAAGAGAATGTCAAATAGAAGAATAGGGTCAATAAACCATTTTAAAGATTATTCAAAATAACTACTGCATTAAGGCACTGTCTCTAAAAGCCCATTACTAACCACATTCGTGGTGACTATCATCTTATTCGGTTGCCCCGAATGGCCTTTGGAACTATCTACAACCAGTATTTCTACTACAAGTGTTTTCCTCTTTTCATTTGATAGGCAAGTTAAAAAGCTATTTCTTAAGCTACCGGCTCAATCATATGGAACTCCAAAGCTTCAGAGATATCACCAAAATGAACACTAGTTACTTAATCTACAATTCTCATCATTAAACGATGTCAAGTGGTTAGGAAGATGTTCACACTGTGCAAATTGCACACATACCATATAAAATACCAGCTTTTAGAGTTTCATAATAAATTCTAGGTTATGTATCAAGCCTCAGGAGATATTCCCAACATGACTATCTCCCTATCAGGAATAATATTTTTCTAAACGAGGAGGTTCCTTGAGTGGGACTCCTTCAGCTGTATTTAAGAGCATTTTTAAAAAAAATTCTATTTGTGGGACGCCTGGGTGGCTCGGTTGGTTGAGCAGCTGCCTTTGGCTCAGGTCATGATCCCAGCATCCTGGGATCGAGTCCCGCATCGGGCTCCTTGCTCTGCAGGGAGCCTGCTCCTCTCTCTGCCTCTGCCTGCCTCTCTGCCTGCTTGTGTTCTCTCTCTGTTAAATAAATAAATAAAATCTTTAAAAAAAAATTCTATTTGTTATCAAGACGGTGTCAGCCCATTGGTGGAGCATGTAACTCTTGATCTCAGGGTCATGAGTTTGAGCCCTATGTTGGGGTGGAGATTACTTAATTAAAAAAAAAAAAGTTAAAAAAAATGTGCCCAATAGAAAAACCCGACCTTGCTGATCTGCTGATTGGTCAAGCATGAATAGGACTCCCCTGTAACTATTGGGAAGTTTACTCATGTCAATTTCACAATAACTGGGTTTGTAAATCAAATAGCTGGCAAACCATTACTTTAAAACCAATCAGTGAAAAAAAATCTGGCAATTCTTAGAAAAACATGTAGGAAATCATGTGTATGTGTGAACTTAGACCTATATCAACTCTCAAAGAGTAAAATGTAAGTACAGGGAATACCTAAATACTCCCTAACAAAAGCAAAGTAAATATACAGACCTGGATGAAATCTCCAAATTTTGTACATAAACCTCAAGTTGGAATGTTCCATGAGTATGGGAAAATTATAATAAGTATTTTTAAATACTTTTTTAAAACCAGAGTATATTTGCATGGCAAAAAGAAATCAGAAAAACTGCAGAAAAATGTAAAGAAAATAAATCACTTATAATTACACCACTGTCAACACCGTGTCCCAGACTTTTTTCTTGGCATGTGTGGGTATATAAACACCAAGTTTCTCAAATATAGGGTTGCGCCACATAGTCTGTTTTGCAACTGGCTTTGTTTTATTTTTTGATCCAATAGTAAATCAGGGACAATATTAAAAAATTAATAAATACAGCTCTACATCTTTAGTTCTCCCGTAACTGATTTAGTCCTTCGTTGATGGACAAGTTTCTTTCAACTTTGTGCTTTTATAAATACTGAATTGAACATTCTTGTACATAGGACTACTTGTCAAATTAGTCCTTTCATACAAATTTCTAGAAGTAGAAATACTATGTCAAAGGATGTGGCTCTTGATACATATTGCCAAACTGCCTTCCAGAAAGATCATGTCAATTGACACAGCTACCAACTATAGTAGAGAGTACAGACTTTTCTATACCAGGACCTTTCCTAGCAATAAGGTGTTGTTGTTTTTTTTTAACTCATTTCCAATCTGATAGACAAAACAAATGGTACCTTCAGGTTGCTTTCATTTGCATTTTCTTTTCAGAAGTATATGGCCAGTTAGGCAGTAAGTCAGTGTCTACTGAAGAGCGAGAGCTTTGGAGGCAAATAGTCCTGGGTTACAGAAGCCCCGGTAATTGTATGACCTAGGACAAGGCATCTGAACTCCCTAAGTAGGATCTCTCCACTGCAAAATGTAAATAACTGCACCTGTCTCAATATTTTCTGAAGCACTGTATGTAAAGCCCTTAGCCCAGTGGCTGACCCACAATAAACACTGGGTAAACGGCGGCTGCGAGTAGTCGTCATAGTGGTTGTCAGAGTAGTAGTAGAGTCTTAGCAGCCATTTGTATTTCTTCTCTTGCTAACTGCCTTTCCATGTCCTTGGTCCATTTTTGTGCCAGAGAATTCATTTGTTGTTTATTAATCTGTCCATTTGTTGTTTACTAAGAGCTCATTATAAATTATGAATAATAATTCTTTGGCTGCCATATATGTTGCCAACGTTTTCTCCATGTTGGTATTAGTTTTTAACTTTATTTAAAGGGTTCTTTGTTATGTAGAAGTTAATTTTCACGTAGTTAAATCTAATCTTTTTTTTTTAATTTGTTAGTTTCTGCCATTGGTGTCATGCTTGCAAAGAGCTCCGCTATCACAAGATAGTAAATAAAAACTAGGCATATATTTTATTCTGCTGCTTTTATAGACTTCGATTTTTAAGTAGTAAAATACTTAATCATAAGTAGTTAATTTTGCTACAAAGTAGGGATTTAATTTTACCTTTTTTTCTCTTACATGACTAGTATATAATCCCAACACCTTTCAAAACCCTTCATTTTTTTTAATCTTTTTTTTTTAAGATCTTATTTATTTATTTGACAGAAAGAGACATAGCAAGAAAGGAAACACAAACAGGAGGAGTGGGAGAGGGAGAAGCAGGCTTCCCACTGAGCAGGGAGCCTGATGCAGGGCTCTATCCCAGCACTCTGGGATCATGACCTGAGCCGAAGGCAAACGCTTAAGGACTAAGCCACCCAGGCGCCCTCAAAAACCCTTTCATCACTGATTTGAAATGCCACCTGAATTTCAAAAAGTTGCTACTAATTCCTTACCTAATTCCTTACCTGTGATTTTGATATCATAAAGCTGTGGAAACAAAGAACTTTTTATCTGTTTTTTAAAGATTGATGCCAAAACTTATTTGGTAGCAAAGCGGACCGGAGCCAATGTCGAGGCTATTTCTAGTCTTTATTTATTCCATTTAGTGTCACTATTAATCTGTTTGGCTATGGAAACAAACAGGTACATGACTATGAAATGTTGTTAAAAACCCTGAATTCTGGGGGCACCTGGGTGGCTCAGTCGGTTAAACATCCAACTCTTGGTTTTGGCTCAGATCATAATCTCCGGGTTGTGAGATCAAGCCCCATATCAGGCTCCACACTCAGTGAGGAGTCTGCTTGAGATTCTCTCCCTCTCTCTCTGCACCGCCCCCATTTGCACCCTCCCTCTCTCTCTCAAATAAATAAAATCACCCTCCCCCACAAAAAAACCCAACAAATAAACCCTGAATTCTGAATCATGACTGGCCCCAAATATTTCAAATAAGAGACTGAAGATCTGTACTAGGTTTCTATACATACTCAAGCCTGCTTTTAGGCTTCCTGTTGTAGCTATGCCATTCTAAATTCTCTTTTATCCTGTTACTACGATAAAGTACACTGACTTTCAAATGTTAAACCAATCTTGAATTTCTGGGATAAACCCCATTTGGTAATGATATATTACCATTTTTCTGTTTTACTATATTCAACTTGTTAATATTTTGTGAAGCATTTTCACATCTATATTAATGAAGTCTGATTTTTTCTTACAATGTCTTTGTCATGTTTTGGTATCCAGGTTGTACTGGCCTCTAGTTTCTGAGTTTATATGCTATTTTATTTTTTATTTACTGTATTTTTTAATATTTTAAAATTTGATGAGATAAAAATCTCCTCTTTTCCATTCTTCCCTAATCTCACACAATCTTTCTCTAAACCTTAAAATTATTCTATCAAATTCCATAGAACAATAATCCTATGGCAATTTTTGTTGGAATTGCTTCAAAAGTTAGATTAATGTGGACAAGAACAACACTGATACACTTACTATATTAGCAATTCTCACCAAAGAACATGATATGTTTCTCCATTTATTCAAGTGTTCCTTTATATGGCTCAGTCAAGTTTGGAAGTATTCTTCATATTTGTTGTGTGCAATTGCTACGTATTTTATGATCACCTTTATTTCTCACCTCGGTTCATGTCCATACTACTATGTTTCATTAGTTCTGATTACCAGTTGTGCATAACTGGTAAAATTTCTGGTATATTTCTTTTCCTTGGAAGGGATGGAGAACCCGTGGAAGAAAGCAGCTGAATATTGCCATTTCATTACTTAATAAACACTTATTGAACATATAATATGTATCAGGCACTAAGTATGCAAACTATCCCTGTCCTCAAGGGTTCACAGTCTAGAGAGTGAGAGAAACAAGGACACGGATAAGCATACCATAACGACACAAGCTCTGTGTTCAAGGAAAGCCCAAAAGAACAACACAAAGTCCTCTTCCAAGAATACAGGTTATTGTTAGGAAAAACTCGCCAAAGAACTGACCCCTGAACCCTGAGGTGGGCCCCAATTTCTCCCTTGAATAGGCCTGGCAATGAGTAGGCACCTGCAGAAGCTGCATTAAATCCTCCAGAATTCGTGAATGTCATTAACACAGAGCTGAGTGCGCCCCGTCTTCCACGTCGAAACAGGGCGGCAAATCCCTTCAACTCGCTGGCTTCCCCCTCTGGCTCAGCAACCCCGGCTGCCTCTCGCTGAGCTGGACACTGAGCACTGTGGGTGGAGCCACACTTTCCATATCCCCTCTCCTCTACCTCAGGAAAAGGCCATCAGTGTCAAGTTGAGTCATTACAGTTTCAGTTACTAATGGGCCTGGCTCTCGACTCCTTAAAACCCATGAAGTATTTATTTCTACACGGGGACATTATGTTTGGCAGAAAATGGTTCCATTTCATGCCTAAAATGGTAACAAAGCAAATGAAAGCAAAATTGCTGTGTGTCTCCTGGACAGCGACAGGTTTTGGTACCAAATAAGCAGACCTAGCCAAGCTCAGGGATTGGCTGCTTGGATGTATTTTTCAGTATGAACTGTGGAATCATCCCACAACTACAGGACCCTTAGCAGAGTGACCACAGGAAGCTGTGCATGGAGGAAGAGGGAGAGAATACACAGTCACTGGTGTTATTCTTGAAGAAACCTCAGGGATCCGTCCAGTTATTCAAAAGCACATCTGGAAAGAATTCACCTGTCTTGAACTCTGCTTGCTCAACAGCAAAACAAGCAAAAGCACCACAAAACGCTCAATCACAGTGATCTTTTCAATTGCCGAGGCTGAAAGTTTTCCCACCTGAGTGTCATAAATGAGACAAACTGCATAATAGGATAATGAGAGCTGTTGCTGAAAGATGCAATCACAAAATAAAAGGACCTTTCAAAATCTTAGTATAGTTGGTAATCATCCAGGAATGGAATATAAAGAAGCACAATCCCAAGGTTCCTGCTTCTTCATGTTATCGTGAAACCGAGATGGCCGAATGCCCAAAATCACTCTCTTCACTTACACCAGACCTTCCTACGTCTTCAGCAATAGCTCTATTCCTTTCTGTTACCTGGGTGCTGGAGTAGTCCTGTTTATCAAACCTCAAATGCCACAGTTCACAAAGTTGCCATTTGTTCTTTCCTACAACGAAAATCAAACTTTAACCTGGTAAGATTCACAGCAGAAAAGAATAAGGACAAATAAGGCTTGTAGTTCTTTGTGCTTCAACTGACAGGACATGTATTTATTTATCTGAGTAAGATCTATGCCTGATAAGAGAGGTGCCCCCTCCAAAAAGAGTACTAGTGAAGTTTGGTTCCCTACTACAAAAAGCAAGACCTGAAAAAAATCAAAGGCATACTTAAATATTAAAGAATACACTTATTGACCCAAATAAATAATAAATAATACGTGGTCTCAAATAAAGAAGCCCAAGCAAATTGAGAGAATCATTAAATAAACTATTACTTGTTGCCAGTTCAGGAACATTAACTACAAAAACAATTACAGCTGCAGACTTTGCAAACTGTTCAGATTAACTCAGTAGGAGAATCATAGGTCAGCTCTGGGTTTCATAACAGTGCCATGATGTGTAGCTTTGAGGCTTTGGAAAAGTTCATCTCTCTGAGCTTCCTTTTCTACAAAATGCGGGAAATACCATTTTATTGGTATTTTTCTCTTTTATCCTGTTACTACGAGGAGACGATTTTGAGGATTGAGAGAGAGGTATATATAAAGCCCAGCGATGAATAGACATAGGGGGCATTCCACAGCTCACTAGTTTCCTATTCAAATTCTTTGTGCACTAAATGTCCCTAGCTTTTCAACCCACAATGGACACTTACTACTTAAAATACAGATCTTCCTTGACTTACAATGGGGTTACTTCCTGAAAAACTCATCGTAAGTTAAAATATCCTGTCGAAAATACTCAATACACCAACCCTATTGAACATCACAGCTTAGCCTCGTTTACCTTAACTGCCCAGAACACCTACACGGGCCCACAGCTGGGCAAGAGCATCTCACACAAAGCCTGTTTTGTCAGAAAGTGTTGGGCAGCTGTACTCACTTGGGAAGTGAGGAACAGCATGGGTGTCTGAGCGCGGAGGGAGGGTCGGGCGATCACGTGGCTACCTGGGAGCCGTGGCTCCCCGCTCCTGCCCAGCGTCACCGGCGGGTATCGGGCTGTGTCCCGTGGGCCTGGGAGAAGCTCATGACTCATACTCTCAAGTCCGGTTTCTACTGAATGTAGACAGCCTTCATTCCGTCATGAAGTGGGAAAATCAAGTCAGGGACCATCTGTCTTGAATTCTTTCCATGAAAACACACCAAACTCATTTGCATTACAATTTTCCACAGGTCAATTCTGTTCAGCAAAACTTGAATTTCTTGTATTTTTCCAATCTCTCGTTGTCACGCTCTTACAAATACCATCGCACCGCCACCACCAATTTCCAAAGTCGTTCACAAGGACGAGTGGGGCAGGGTACATTGGGGTGAGGGCCTTCTGTCTTTAAAGGCAGTACTTGGCATCTAGTTCAATTTGTATTTTAAAGTCAATCAACAGTTTTCATCTTCTAAGCAGAATGGTTTGAGAACATGCAAATGCATATCTAAGGCGTACATACAGCAGGTGGTGACGATCAGAAACTCAGCTGAAAATTGTTTTATTCTCAGACATACATTGTTCATACATTATGACACCATAATGCGCCACTGGTTAAAAAAGAGAAGCACAGGGAACACTCATAGAGAAATATAAGTTAATGAGGAGATCAACATAAAAATTATGTCTGTTCCTTATCAGATAAGACGGCTAAAAATTCCTTTGCAGTAAAACAAAATGTCCAAACCAATGTTAAAAAGATGCAAAATAGTGACGATTATACCAACGTACCCTATCATTTTTCAGGAATACACTCTTCTTGCTAATGAAGTTAGAAAGGCAGAAAGAGGTAAAGTGAGAAATCTTACTCTTACCCTACAAGTAATTTATATAAGAATCAAAGGCAAGACTGTCTCTGGTCCTCAGTTATCCCATCTCTAAATAGGAGTTATTTAATAAAACTCAACCTAAACAGAGTGCCACCCTGTTCTTTGGGCTAACACAACTATCATTGTCAACTTCTTTCTCCTGTACTATCTCCATTCTAGAGACTGGAAGAACAAACATTCACTGCGCAGTCTTTTCTGTAGCAAGGAGTGGTCGTTTGACACTTCCAGCCAATGAAACAAAAGGGGAAATGGGCTGGGAATTTCTGGGAAGACTACTGCTTTTCCTGATAAAAGTGACATTCAGTCAGGAGTTGCCCCTTCCCCCAACTTCCAGCCTTAAAGATGCAGCCAGCTTGCTACCACATGGAGAACCAATTCCTTCAACCCTTCCTTCTGAGAGATGCAACAAGTTCGAAGGGCTCACCATCCAATAATACAAGCCACACGTATAATTTTAAATTATCTAGTGGCCTAGCAGCCACATTTCTCAAAAGAAAAACAAGATGAAATTAATTTTTTTAAGATTTGTTTTTATTTATTGGAGAGAGAGAGAGCATGATGTGGAAGAGGGTGGGGGCAGAGGGAGAGGGAGAAGCAGACTCCCAACTAAGCAGGGAGCCCCAAACAGGGATCCATACCAGGACTCGGAGATCATGACGTGAGCCAAAGGCAGATGCCTAACCGACTGAGCCACCAGATGCCCCCAAGATGAAATTAATTTTAATAATGAATTGTATGTAACCCAATATATCGAAAACATCATTTCAATAGGTACTTACAGTAAATAATGATTAGATAGCTTACATTACTTTTTTGTACTAAAATACGGTATGCATTTGAATCCAACATGCATTTTCCACTTCAAGACACATCAATTTGGAGTTCTCACATTTTCACTGTTCAGCACCTGTGGCAGAGGCTACTGTGTTCAATAGCACACGTCGGATGGAAGAACATATGCTATTTTCTGTAGATGGACAACAGGTAGTGTTGTGTTAATCCAATAACCTGGCAAAATACAGTACCAACTTTCTCGACCTAGTAGTGCACAAACCTCTTTTAAACCAGAACAAAAGAGAATTAAATCTCATGGACCTCTGAGAATATACCCTTGAACTTCTAAGGATCAACGTTCCCCAACTGAGCCTTCAGAGAGCCTTCAAAAGTGGCTTTTTTTAAAGCTTACCCTCAAAATAACAACATACAAAAGAAAAGATTCTGTTTTATGTAAAATTTGAGGAGCTCTGTGATCCCAGTTTGAAAGCACTGTTGGAAAAGAATCAGGAGGTCTTTATTTTTATCTTGATTCTACCACTGAACTAAAGTGGTAACTTGGAAAACAAAACAAAACTATTTTCCCAGGCCTCTTTTTTCTAAGGGTGCCCCACTTGCCCACTAAACAATGCTGCTGTAAGCATCCACAAACCATCCTTTTACCGATCCATTTTAGAAATCTGGCAGCAAGGAGCATAACACTCCCTCTCTCCGTCTATGGTTTTTGAACCATGTTCCTCACAATTGAAAATTAGGACTGCCTTTACCTACCTT
This sequence comes from Nasua narica, assembly GCA_028533885.1. Lineage (NCBI taxonomy): Eukaryota > Metazoa > Chordata > Mammalia > Carnivora > Procyonidae > Nasua > Nasua narica. The sequence goes on along the minus strand of CM052807.1, from coordinate 96,664,530 downwards.
CATAATTCTGAAATTTTTCCCATTCTTCAAAATTCTATGAAATAATACTTAATAACAAATTATCCCCAAGTTCTTTCAGTGTCCTGAAATAGAATTCTTCTGGATCAAAATTCTTAAACTCATTTTGAGCAATTAAACAATCTCGTCCTATCCATTCAAGTTTCTCAAGCTTTAGTTTCATGTTACCAAGGACTTTTCTGGCTTGCTCAGGATGACCATTCTTGCCTTTCATTTATTCATTTTATAAATGACTACTTACCGAAGGTCTGTATATTTTGATGCAATGGGAATAGAGATGGGACATGAACAAGACAGGCAAAAGCAGTGACTGTGTGCAAAGAGCTGACACTCTAGTAATGGGAGAAGTCAGTAAAGAAGCAAATAAGTAGAGCAATTCCAGGTGGTAAAGAGTGATATAATAACACAGCTAATGTCTGAGAGCATATCATGTGCCTGATAACCTTCTAAATATTAACTAATTTAATCCTCATAACAACTCAATGAAGTATGTATGGTTATCAACCCCATTTTATAAATGAGAAAACAGAAACAGAGGTTCAGTGCTAGAAAGAACAGAACAGAGAAACGGGGAGTGCCCAGTGTGCCACTATAGTCTGGGAGGTCAGGACAGGTCTCTCCAAGGTCATCTGGGCTGGGCCTGGAATGAAGAGCCAGCCACAAAGATCTAGGGGCAGAGTGTCCCAGGGAGTGGGAACATGTAAAAGGCCCTAAGGCAGGATGAACCTGGCAGGATAAACCTGAGGGGCTCTAGGAACAGAAACAAGCAAAAAGTGGCTTGAAACATAAAGGGGGAGGAGAGTGTCATCAGAGTTCAAGTGGAAGAGGTGGGAGCAGGAGCCAATCTATGATAAGGAGCTGCTATTTTATCACAAGTACAACGGAAACCCACTGGTGTATTTTAAGCTGAGGAAGGACATGATCTGATTGACATTTGTAAATATCACTCTGGTCGCTATGCGGGAAATGACCTGGAGGAGGCAAGACTGGAATCAGAGAAACCAGTTAGAACAGAGAAGCAGAAGCCAAACAGCAGCTGAGTAGTTCAAGTTTTCCTCCGCCATCTGTTGACATTATACCATCGGCTTCGGGCAACAGGCTTGTTTCCTTCTGCTTCTTGCCCCGCAGACGGAGGCCCTCGCTCGAGGTTACCCTGAGAACTAGATGAAAGTCCCAGACTGCCTTTCGGAGGCTTTGGCTTCTGATTCCAGCCTCCGCCCCAACCGAGGGAACATGCGCGACACAATATAAATGCCAAGGAGAGCAGCGAACCAGAGCAACACAGTCAGCGGTCGTCAGCTGCTGCTCAATCAAGCCCAGAATGTTCACAGCACTTCTTTCTGTGAAAACGTCATAATTCAAACACAAGGGGTTCAACTAATACTCAAGGACCTGTGACTTCACTAATAATGCTCTACTTCCCACTGAAAAGGTAGAAGTATTCAAAATCGAAGCATGCTGAAGTGGACCATCTGCAAACATGGCCTCTGATAACTCCTCACAGCCCTGTGACACGCATGCCACCCAACCCACCTAGAGGTGGTGTTCCCTCCCCCTCCCCCTGAACTTGGGCTGGCCTTGGGACTCACCTGGACCAGTACAATGTGGTGGAAGGGATGCGGTACCAATTCCCGACCTAGCCCCCCGAGAGAGGTAACAATGCCATCTCACACGCTTGGAATCCTGGGACCACGCTACCAGGAGCCCAGTCTAGCTGCCCGAGGAAATGAGGCCATTATGGAGAGGAACAAAGCTGTCCCTGTCTATAACCAACACAAGACATGTGAGCGAAGCTTTCCTGGACATTCCATGCCAGGCAGGCTCTGCAACTGCAAGCATCTGCTGCATTAGTGACACTAACTGACACCACGTGGAGCAAAAGAACCACTCAGCTGAGCCCAGTCAACTTACAAAATTGTGAGAAATAATAAGTTGTTATTGTTTAAAGCCACTAAATGTTGGCGTGGTATGTTATGCAGGTGACAATGGCCCTCCTTCATGAAGATAAACAGTGATGAAGGACAGGAAGTAGATGAGGTGGGTGGTCAGAGAAGGCCTGAAGAGGGCATATTTGACCAGAGATCTGACTGAGGTCAGAAAACAAGCCACGGGACTAGCCGGGGAAAGAGCAGTTCAGGCAGAGGAATGAGCAAGTGCAAATGTCCTAAAATGTCTGCATATTCAAGGAAGCGGGCCAGTGAGGGAGGAAAATCAAGGTAGAAAAGGAGATCAGAGAGGAAGCAGGGATCGAGTTCACATAGGGACTTGTAAGTAATGATCAACACTCAGGATTTTGTCTCCAGTGGGATGGGAAGCCTATCTCCTAAGGCCCTTGCCCAGCCCCCGACCCAGCTCCAACAGCTTCTACTGATCACTCCTCCTTCCTGTGCACATATCACCTGTACTTTTATTTGCCACTCAGACAATATTCCATGGATTTCTATTCATTTCTTATGCATCAGTCCTATTTCCTCAACCATGTCTCAGAGGCAAGAATTGTGTCATTTTCTCTTCTGCATTTCCAGGGCCTGGCACCTATGTGGTGCTCAATAAATCTTTCTGGAAGGTGATAATGATGATGTAATCCCTTGGAGTCCTTTCCAGCTGTAAGATCTATGATTCCTTTGAACTCTTTGAACAAAATAGCTTGCACTATGACTCAGAGGACTGACATCTTTCTAGATATTTTGAGATTACAGTCATCCATTAAATGACTGGGATGAATCACATCAGACTTTTTATTTAAATGAAGGCTGTACCATTTGGAATAAGTTCCTCCTAAGAGGAACTACATATTAGTATTTATACTTTAAGCTATCTGAACTTCAGGAGAAGCATAAATTGCTATTAAGTAAGTGCAATCCTGATGTGATCCCATCACCAGCTATTAAAGATGGCCTTGAATTCTTTGCTGCTTCTCCTAATGAAAAGTGGAGGATAACTCCTCTTACCTTGAATCTAGGTTGGTGTTAGTGACTTATTTGACCAATAAAATGTGGGAGAAGTAGTGTTCTGGAACTTACGGGGCTAGGTCATAAGAAGCCTTGAGCCTTCAAGTTTCTACCTACACCTTCTGGGGACACTCCCTCTGGAAACCCAGCTGCCATGCTGAGAGTGACGCAAGCACATGGTGGAAAGACCATGTGTCAGTGCTCAAACCAATAGCCCTCGCTGAGTCTCCTTCCAAGAGCCAGCATCAAAGGTTAGCACCCCCGGCCCAGGTACTAGATGGAGGAGGGAAGAAGCCATCTTCGAAGTGAAGCCTCCAGCCCCAGGCACCACAACTGACATCATATGGATCAGAGACAAACCACACAGCTGAATCCTTCCCGAATTCCTAACCCACACAATCAAATGGTTGTTTGAATCTGCCAAGTCTGAGGATACTTTGTTATCCAACAATAGATTTTTTAATTAAAAAAAATAATCATAGAACATCACCACTCACAAAAGTGCCTCTCCCCCAAACATTTATAAAGATGACAGATACACACAGTCCAAGATTTGTCCTAAGTCCAATGAACTACTCTTCCCAGCGATTTGACTCATAGACATGAGGAAGACAAATTAGGTGATTTTGAATGTATACCCTGAATCAATCTTACTACCAAAATTTTAGGCCAAGAAAATTACCTAAAATGCATCTAACGCAAAAGTCACAGCATCCATTTGGATTATACAGGTCACAGAACTATGCCATTGGGCAAATTATACATATTTCACTTAGTCACCCAACAGGCGAGAAAACAACTTACAATCGACCCTTGAATAGCATGGGTTTGAACTACATGGATCCACTTATGAAGGGGTTTTTTTTTCCCAGTAAAAAACAGTGCAGTACTATAAATATATTTTCTCTTCCTTATGGTTTTCTCTTTTTTCTTGTTTTTTCTCCATCATTTTATCATGAAAACGTTCAAACACGTAAGAAAGTTAAGTGAACTGCAAACACCAAACGCCCACCACCTAGACTCTACAGTGCCTAACAGTTTGCTGTTTGCTTTCTCACATTCTGTCCATCCTTCCACCCACCAACTGCAATAAGTTGCAGACATCAGTACGCTTCACCCCGAACGCTTCAGCAGCACACGAATAACTAGAATTCAATGTTTACTTATGGTACCTTTTTGTTCTTGAGGCAAACCTCACATCCAATAACATGCACAAATCATAATTATACTATCAGATGAGTTGTGGCAAATGTATACATTCATTTAACCCAAATCCCTATCAATATATAGAACATTTCCTTTACCCCCCACCCCGAGTTCCCTAATGCTTCTTTCTAGCCAATCCCTGCCCTATCCACCCTGTATTAGTTTCGTAGGGCTACTGTAACAAATTACTAGAAACTGGACTGCTTAATACAACAGAAATTTATTCTGTCACAGTTCTGGAGGCTGGAAGTCCCAAATCAGGGTGTTAGCAGTGCCATGCTCTCTCTGAAGCCTCTAGGGAAGAATCTGTTCCATTTCTTTCTTTCAGCTTCGGGTGTTGCTGGCAATCTTCGTTGTTCCTTAACTTAGAGTTTCTTATGAGTTTTTCAATAACACTCTTCTCTAACTTATCATATTATAAGAATATGGTATACAGTATATAGTACATAGAACATACAAAATACGTGTTAACTATTTGGTAAGGCTTCTGGTCAATAGGAGGCTAACAGTAGGTAAGTTCTCGGAGAGTCAAAAGTTATTTTCAGATTTCTGACGAGGCACAGGGCCTGTGTCACTACCCCCCGTGTTGTTCAAGGGCGAACCGTATCACACTACTTAAAAACGTGGGTGGGACTTAAAACAGAAATTAAATGCACACTTCCATCATAAAAATAAAAAGACCTAACTGCTAAGCAATGATTACATGTAATACTAGGAATTTCTGAAAATTATTCTCAGACACTACCAGAATGGAAAACACTCAACTGCACACAGTCCTTTTCCTTTAGAACATCCTTTTGTTTGTACAAAGAAGTCCTATTATGAAAACAACAGCTCCTCAAAATGGACAGGCATTTTTACCCCATCAGTATGAATATCACTCTTCCCCAACAATAGTCATTTCAGACCCGGCAAGTGAGAGGTTTCTGGGAAAAGAGCCTGCTCATTGTATTATCTCCTCCTCCCTTCCCCTCCCCCTCCTCCTCCTCTTCTTCCAGTATCTTGAGGAGTTAGATACTATCTTCTTCAAGTCATGTTTGCCTCTTCAAAAAAAAAATACAGAACCATTAAGTGGCCTCAAGGACAGGGAGGAGGGGTTACACAAAGAGAGCAAATTTGGTAGCAAATGCTTCAGAGCATCAATTTTTCACACAAACTATTACCTTGTAGTATGTCTAATCATATTCCGCCACTCACATTTTTCATAATATGAATTCACACTGACCACTGGCATGCTGTTTTTAAAAATCAACAAAAGAATATAAGTTCTCAAGAAAACACCCTACAAGGTAGAGGCCTAACAATGTGAAAATGGCAAAGTACTTTTAACAGAAAATATCACCTTCCAGATGGATAAGCATGTATTTGCTTGAAAAATAATTCATTATCAGTAACAACAAAACCACCACAAAAGGAACCAAAGGTCAACATTTACATCACTAGAAACTAGATGGGTACATGCATTTTTCAAAAGAGAACTCCAGAATTTAAAGAAAATGTATTAACCTCTGATAAAAATATTTAATGAAAGACTAACGATTTCCTTCGCACAGAAACCATTCCAGTAGTAAAGCATAAAGTCAGCATAACACGTGTCTAAAAACACATGCATCTCTATTCCGGAAGTGCATTACGTTTCTGAAACTGCTTCAAAGGCACAAGTAGCTAGAAACACCATCAAAAGTAAGCACAGTGACCTTTAGGTTGTGTGGCTCTATCAATACAATGAAAGTGAAACAGGAATTTAAGAGTCGTAGCAGAGGACATAAATCATTCCCTTTTCATGTCAGTGAGAACTTCAGCAGCTCCACGTCTTCCAGCCTCGGGAGCCATTACTTACGCGTGAGATGCAAAAGAAAAGGAACGTGTTCAGGTTAATAATGAATGCAAGTTTGGCTAAATGTCAAGCCACATGATTCTAAGTTTCTTGCACCTTCTGTATTACCGAGAAAGTTAAAACGCTTTCAGTGGTCTTCTGTGATGTCAAAGCACCACTGATGGGGGAAATGAATATATTTCAACTTTACCTCTTCAAATCACTAACGTGGCATGGCATGTTCGGGCAGACAGGAGTCTGTCAGCAAGGGCACCAAGGACTGACTTTTCCCACCTCAAGTGGCCCTGCCTCAGGAAAGGGCCTGCCAGTAAAACATAGGTACATAAAAGAGGATCCACGGTATATAGGAATTTAATTGTATTTTACTCGGAGTCCCCAAAAATGGAAAAAAATTCATGATTTTAAATCTCAAATTATTTCATTCAATCAAGTCATTTTTTCAGTTTCAAGAACCTCTGTGATAACCTGTGTCAATGTGTCCATTGGTGCAGCTCCTCAAAAAAATCATGACTGAGGGCTCCTGTGGGGCAGGCACTGTCCTAGGCGCCAGGGACACAGGCTGAAGCAGCCAGTTACCGCTTCTCAGCCAGCTTCCAGTCGAAGGATGGGTAACTCCCTGGTCAAGTAAAGACGAACCCAGTCAAGCGCAGGGGCTGACTCAGACAGTGTTATAAGCAACGAGGAGAGAAGGCAGATACAGTAGGCACACGACAGAACGTGGCTTGGGAGGGGTCTAATTTGCACAGACCAGGTAGGCCTTGCCGAAGAGGCCTGACACCTAAGTTACCAGAAGGAGCTAATTATTGCAGCACAACTAGGAGCAGGGCACACCAGACACGGGGACAGCCGGAACAAAGGCCTCAACAGGAACTAACCTGGCCACCAAAAGGCTCGGAGGGCCAGAGCACGCACAGTGAGGAGGGAGACTAGTGAGTCATGTGACTGGAGCAGCAGGAGCTTCTAATCACAAGGGCCTGTGGGCTCCCATAAGGAGTTCTGACTTCATTTCAGTGCAATGGGAAGCCACTGGAGGAAGGTTTACAAAGAGGAGTAACATAATCTGCTTTGCATTTTTAAAAGAGGATTCTGGCTGCTGTGTGGACAATGGGTTGCAGAGGGAGTATGTGTGGAGGCTACTGCAATAATCCTGGCAAGAGAAGGAGATAAGTAGACAGATTTGAGGATGTTTTAGGTTAGCTAATGGGACAGATGCTGGGGACGGGGGTTGGTGCAGCAAAAGATCAAAGTAAGGATGATCCCCAGGTTTTCAGCTGGAACCATGGGAAATAAATATTTCTGCTGGGTTAGCTCCCTCATTTCTTCTCCAGCTGGGACAGCTGGAATCAGAACCTGACCTACTTCCTAATCCAGAAGTTTTTTAATTAAGAGTATTAAATTGAGATTTCCAGATTAAACGATCTCAAGTTTTTCTATTTTGCTATCACTAATTATTCACACTCCTAATAATTTCAAGTGTGCATTAAAAATGAAAAGCATAGGGCGCCTGGGTGGCTCAGGTGGTTGAGCGGCTGCCTTCGGCTCGGGTCATGATCCTTGAGTTCCGGGATCGAGTCCCACATCGGGCTCCCGACTCCATGGGGAGTCTGCTTCTTCCTCTAACCTTCTCTCCTCTCATGCTCTCTCTCACTTTCTCTGTCTCTCAAATAAATAAATAAAATCTTTAAAAAAAAATCAAAAGCATACACGAATCTACATGTGACAGAATTTCATAGAACACACACATACTTTAAAAACATGTTAAAACTATCCCAGTATGGTCCTATTTAAGTGAATAGGATCAATGTGAGTGTCCTGGTTGACAATGTAGAAAATATTTTCATTGGGGGGGAGGGGAGCTGAGGGAAAGGTACCTCAGAACGCTCTGTACTACTTCTGTAACTTCTTGTCTTAAACGATTTCAAAGTAAAGTTATGAAAAAAAAAATCTTGTCCAAGGACAGGGAACCAACGGGAAACAGCCAATACCCAAGTTTAGATCAACTTACTTCTCATTCTCTTGATTATACCACAATTTTTATTCAAATCTTTAAGTTAAAAGGACTTAATAAGAAAAAAAAAACCCAACAATACCTGATTGGCCCCTGTTTTCTTTATCGCATCTGTTTTTGTTTTTATTTTTGTTTGTGTTTGCTTTCTAAAGAGAAACTGCCTTTCGCCCCTTTGGAAGGTAGTAAGTAAGCATCTGTGGTTGTGTTCACTTCTGCCCTCAAGAACACAGTTGGCGTCTAGTCAGCAGCCTTAGAACCAAAATCTGCATTTGGCCAGTTCAGGGAGTCTACAGTAGGTGTGAAACGCTGTTCTAAAGACAATTAAAACGTCTATTTTATGTCTGTTTTCATTTCCCAAGTGAATTGAAAAAAAATAACATAAATGATTTAAACCACTTGTGAACTGAGTCAGAATGGAGCTTGCCAAATCTGAATGGCCATGGGTGGGAGAAGCAGAGTCCTCGGGGAGAGTGGCTTGATCTCACGTATCCAGGGCCACTGCTCTCTCAGGAACTATCGACAAGGCCCAACCACCCACGGCCGTCCCCGTCCACAGGCTCAACGCAGCACTTGTAAGGTCCACTGCATTTGCCTGCAAAGAGTTACGGGGTTTCTGTTTGTTTGTTTTGTAGGGCATAGAGGAAGGACGGGAGGAATGAAGATATAGATTAGGGGTGGTGGCACAGTGTGAACAAGGCTCTCGGGAGCCTGGAGGCAAAAACACCCAAAAAGCATCAAAGACCGGGGCGCCTGGGTGGCTCAGTTGGTTAAGCGACTGCCTTCAGCTCAGGTCATGATCCCGGAGTCCCGGGATCGAGTCCCATATCGGACTCCCGGCTCTGCGGGAAGTCTGCTTCTCCCTCTGACCTTCTCCCCTCTCATTCTCAGTCTCTCTCTCTCTAGTAAATAATAAAATAAAATCTTTAAAAAAAAAAAAAGCATCAAAGACCATGTTGAGCTATTTCCCTCTCACAAGGGAAACTGTGGAGCTGAGCTTCAAGCCAAGGCATAGTCAGATACCACCTGGAACACAGGATTCCCAGTTTCTCCCCAAAGCCTATCACTATCAGGCCTAACAGCACCAACCTGAAGCCAACTTTAAGTTAAAATGAGAAGCAGAATGGATGTCTGTATCTCAGCTAAAATCTGGGGAAATCCGGAAGGTATGGGGCAGCTGAAGTCAGCCCCAGAAGATGGTAGATGGAGTGATGTTGTCTCCCAGGGCCAGTTTCCTCACATTCAAGGCTCACTCCCCCAGCCTCTCAAGCCCAAACCAATGCCAAGACATCAAGATCATCCATCAGCTCATCTCTCTCTTATCTGTCTCTCTCTCTCTCTCCTTTTCTAAACACATAGATTCTTCATTTGAGCCAAACAATCTATTTGCCATCCTTCCCCTCCCAGAACCCATCTATTCAAGGACCTGCTCTGTGCAAAGGGCAGGTACATAATTCAGAAAACAAAATGACACTGACAACATTACTAAAGACAAGAGGAGGAGCTGGATTTATTGGGGGGGAAATCATTTCATTGCAACATTAAGGGTTTAATGTTCCAGCAAAGAATCTTGGGAAGCTATCTGGGAGGAAGTGCTCAGTATCTACTCTGTATGGACTGGCTTTTTCCCTAGTAATCAGGACTACCTTCCTTTCAACCCATAGTCACCCAACAAGCATTCCCTACTTCATCCCTCCTCCCTACTGAGATCACTCCTTCATGCTGCGGGCTCAGGTGAAACTCCATTCCCTGCAGGCCACCATTAAATGTTCAGAAATTTACATGCACGTCACCCCTCTCTGGCCATAAAGACTACAAACTCCTTGAAGGACAAGGGCTCTATCTTCCATTTCTGATGTAATCACTTTGATGCCTTTTACAGCCTACAGCACTCTGTGAACACTCAAAATGTATTGTTAACAAATGCCTTAGGGGATGGAGAAACCTCATCCAGCCACATTTCTGAATAACAGACAGAAATAGCACAATGGCTATCTCTGGGAATGGGAAGAAATTTCTTACCCTTACTTGGCATTACCTGTCAGGAGGTTTGAGCTTCAGTGGTAAATGATTTCCTTCAAAGGAGGTGAAAACAAAGACAAGATAGGGGGTTGTACAAAGTACACAAAATACCTAATGGATGAGAACAAAAGCCAAATGCTCACGATGGCAAACCTTGCTTAACTCTTTTTGTGATTAGGACTCAAATGCTAACATTATCTCATCACCCCAATACTTAAACGTTTTGAGACTAAACCATGAGTAAGTATACGGGATAAGCTGAAATTAAATCCTCGTGTGAGTGTGCAGAGTACAAAGGAGTTTTATCTGTTTGGTTTACCTAATTCTTTTTTCCCTTTAGTACAATTTTAGAAATGAAAGAAAAGGTTCAATGGCCCTGGTATGACAAATCTCTTCTGGTAAAATTTAATTCAAAAGAAATGGCAGAGATAATAACATACTTTCACAGGGAAAGTTTGCCCTGAAGAAAGGCCTCTCCACTTTTGACTCTCAAAACAGTTTTAGAACTAAGCATTAGCTTTCATCCAGCACTCTGGTAAGCACCAAGAAAAGAAAGGTAAACAAAATTGATTCCTGTCATGCAAAGCTATTTTCCGGCCTTTCCGACTCTTTATACAAAGTGTGGGGCTGACCTTCTCTGTAAAGGTCCAGATAGTAAATAGTTTTTGGACTTTTGTGAGCCATAAAGTCTCTACTGCAACTACTGAACTTTGTCAGTATAGCGTGAAAGCAGATACAGACAACACACAAATAAATAAGCCTGGCTGGTTATTTGACTAGGACTATATTTTTGAGCTGGAGAAAATAAATATCATTGAGGAAGAGGGTGTTTGCTGTGAGTGACGTGTGGTTTTCTTCTGGCCACATTGAGTTAAGGCAGAGGACTGAAGCACAGCTGTCTCTCTGGGCCAGAGAGAGCCATCCAGAAGCAGCTCACGCTGAGGTCACCCAGCGAGGGTGCAGACGGGCTGTGCCCTAGGAGAACAGCGACAGTGAGAAGAGAAGAAGAATTTCACGGAACTCCAGAGAAGACAGGCACTGAAGAGGCAAGCAGAGCAAGAAGCTGAGAAACAGGAGCTGGAGGGGCAGGAGGAAAAACAGGATCAAGGAAGGGGGCAACGTCAAGAATGGAAAGGAGTAGCCCCCACATGACATGCTGCCAAGACAGCAAGTGGCCACCCAAAAAATGCCACTGGACTTAACCAAAGGTCGCTGATGGCCTCTGGGAAAACAGCTGCAAGGAGCAGCAGTCAAATGACCACAGCTTGAGAAGTGGATCACTGTGTTCAGATGGGAGGACATGCATGAAAACCCAAGGAAATAAAAGTTGCCTGAGTCATCTTCTGGGATCGGTAAGGGGGTGGGGGGAGCAGAAGACACGGAGGCAGTGGCAGCGATATGGTGGGGGGCTCTCATTCTCCTCTGCCAGTCTTCCGGGAGCTGCCTGAACACAGACTGGGAAGGACAGAAGCGAGGGCATAACTAAATGGCATTTATGTATTTTTATTATTTTTTAGAGAGAGAAAGCGTGGGGTAGGGGGAGGGCAGAGAGAGGGAGAGAAGCAGACTCCCTGCTGAATGTGGAGCCTGTCCAGGGGCCCCATCTCGCAACCCTGAGATCATGACCTGAGCCAAAACCAAGAGTAGGACACTTAACCAGAAAACTGGCATTATTGACGATGTGAAAAATACCACCTACATTTACACAGCACTGTATGTTTTAGAGATTCAGCCATAAATCCTCTCATTTAACCTCAACAACTACTTTAGAGAAGAGCAGAGGCAGCTGTTTTACACATGAAGAAATTAAAATTTAGAGGAAGACGAACCAAAATAATCTATCTGAACATGACTCGGCAGGGAAAGGTAGAAGGACTTCATCCTGAGCTGAGACCCGGGACCTCTGGGTGCTTACCCAGCACTTTCACAAGTGAACCGCTTGTGGTTCTGGGCGGGGTCTCAGTTTCCTCATATGACAAGTGGGAATAATAACAGCCTGTACCTCACACTGCTGATAAAAGTAAAGCACTCAAAGGGGCTGGCTTAAGTGCTCAATGAACGTGAATCACTACTGGCTTACGTTCAAGGAATGTGACGCGTACGCCAACCACACACACACGGTACCCATTCTTGGTGCCCATGAATAGCTGTCCGAACCAAAAATCTAGGTATCATGATAGAATCCTCTTTCTCCCCTGGTCATAGCACAATCAGGCAATGAATGAGTCTTTCTAAGCCCTTGCTTCTCAACCTTCATGTCCTCATTATCTCCTTCCACCTTTTCATACAGGTTTTCCCTAATTGCATACCTCCCAAGAAATTTTAATAGCATGGATAACCGCTTATGTGTTTATGCACTGTGGCCCTTTTGAATCTTAATATCTGAGGTTTTTTTATACCATCCCCCCAACCAGTTTTCATCCCGTTGGGATCATATCCCCCCAGGCAGAACATATCTAATAATCCTTCCTCCTAAATCTCTCTAAAACCATTCCCCTCTTCTCTATCCTCAATGCCAGCGCCTGGTCCTCATAATTTCTCATCTAGATTGTTCCAACAGCTTCCTAACTGGGCTCCCTGCCCCTATTTTGACCCGCTTCCCATCCATATGCCACCAGAGTAGGCTTTCTAAATACAAGTCTGTTCATGTCGATCCCTTTCTCAAATGTCATGAGCTGTGCTCTATCATAGATTGGACCTTTACACTGCACTCAAGGCCCCTGCTGAGCAGTCCTGGGCCTGAGCCCCCAGACTTGGTTGCCACCACTCCATCCCACCCCGCCCCCAGGGACTAGGTGACCACAATGTACAGCCATCACCTCCATGCCTTGGCACTTTGTTGCCTCTGCCTAGGATGCCCTTCCCCTCTGCCTTCCCTGTGAACTCCTACTTACGCTTCAACACTCAGACGTAAGGTATCGTGTACATGTTCTCTAAGGCCTTCCCCAATTCCATCTTACCGCAGGCTGCGTGGAGCTGCCCTGTCCCTTGCACATACCTCTCTGTCACAACTCTTTGGTTACCTCTAATGATAACAATGACAACTCACATTGACTGAATGTTTAATAGATGCCAGGCTCCAGTCTAAGCACTTTACATGTATCATCTCATTTATCTGGGGCAACTTGAGGGCCGGTATTATTTTATTAATTTCTGTACCTAACTCCCAGCAAACAGTGGAAATGCAATAAATGCTTGCTGAAATAATGCAGGGGGCAAAATTTTGGAGTTTCTCATGTCTGCTCTTTCCCCTGACTTACACAGCTCCTCTCCTACAATGGTTTATGGTCTTTACTCTGGTAATAAGGAGAAGGATGAGATATGATTATTCCACCAAAGGTTTTAACAGTTTCTTTAAAATACACTCCATGATTTAGTGAAAAAAATCATTAGGAATGTCTTTCCAAGTGCAAGGAGGAAAAAAATCTAATCTACTATCCAGAACACTCACGTATTTACAAATCTAGTCAATTTGAGAGATATAAATAGACCTTAAAATGCCACAGGCAAAGGCTTAATCACCTATAGTGGAACAGCTTGGGAAAAACAAAGAAAAGATTTAGAAACATAATATTTAAAAGCATACAAACAGGAGACTTAGAAAAAAAATCAGGTTATATAATAGCCTAGTGAAACACTTTGAAATAGAATACTAATAGAAAGATAAACAGAAAAATACTTTAAACAACAGAGTGAAAAATATTCCTCTTAGTTCCTTAAGAGTAATTGGAGAAGGTCATTGAAGTCCAATCCACCCCACCCCCACCCCCTGCTAACTGACATGAAACGACCAGGGGCCAGCCTTAATAACCTGAAAAGACTGCTTCAAGTTGATTCAGAAAGTTTTACTCTCAAAGGAAAGTGTGTGTGTGTGTGTGTGTGTGTGTGTGTGTGTTTTATATATATATTTCTTACACACAATCTTCTGAATTTTATTGTTTATTTAGCATTACATGAGAAATTCCAGATTTAAGAGTTGGTATCAAGTAAATAATAACTTTCTGGAAATGACCGGAGTTCAGAAAAGAGAGAGCTTCTAAAACAATGTCCTATGGTAAAAACCCAAATACTGCATTTCACTCCTCATTTGTTATGAACTGTATTATCTCTGGACAATAGGATTATGGGTGACTTCCATTTTCTTGGTATCTTTCTAGAGCTTTTTCTTTTTATTTTATTTATTTATTTAATATTTTATTTATTTGACAGAGAGAGACACAGCGAGAGAGGGAACACAAGCAGGGGGAGTGGGAGAGGGAGAAGCAGGCTTCCTGCTGAGCAGGGAGCCCGATGTGGGGCTCGATCCCAGGACCCCAGGATCATGACCCGAGTCGAAGGCAGACACTTAACGACTGAGCCACCCAGGCGCCCTGAGCTTTTCCTTTTTAAACAACAAATATGTGCTGCTTTCACATTTGGGGTAAAAAGAGCTGTTTTCACTTTTGAAAACATATGTTTTGTTAAACTAGTAAGAACATTTGTTATTAATTTATAAGTCACTTTCATGTATGCCAGCTAAGTTTCCACTTATGATAACAAATACATGTACTTAAAGTCACTACATTTGATAAGTGCCACAAGGCCCAAGATAATTTGACATACTTCCCAAGAAACTGCGAGGTCTCTAATTCATCTCCTGGAATCTGGGCTCTGGGACACCTTAACCAAACACTACAGTGAGAGTTAACACTATGCCAGTGTCTGGGCCCAGGCCTTAAGAAACTGGCAGCTTCTGCCTCCTGTGTCTTGAAACTCAACCACCATACTGTAAGGAAACCCGAGCCACCCGCAGAAAGGCCAATATGGAGAGGAACCAACAAGCCGCACCGATTTACCAGAAATACGAGTGACACATCTGGGAAGGGTTCCTCCAGCCCCAGTTAAGCCACTGTGACCAACACCAGGTAGAGCAGAAATGAGCCGCCCCCTTCTGAGCCCTGCCCAAATTGCACATTCCTGCAAAAAATGGTATTTTAAGCTACTAAGTTTTGGAGTAGCTTGTGACACAGCAAAAGATAGCTAGAATATCGTGTTATATTTTGTTTGCCTCTACCTCTCCCCAATTATAATTTAAACTCCTTGAGGGTATGATTCCATCTTTAGGTTCATCTTCATGGTCCTGCCTTCATTCCCTCTGTAAGCATGCGGGGACGAACAGGTGTCCAGCACTATGCTAGCTAGGCACTGCAGGTACAGAGGGAAAACGGTCTCTGCCTTAAAGATGATCACAGTCTATTTTCAGAGACAGACAAACAGACAGACAAACAAAAATAGACAATGACAACCATAATCTCATAGCTCTGGCAGAACAGCCAGCGATGGTGGACAGTCAATAAATGTTGGCTGAATAAATGAATGAATAAATCAGGTTGGGAATTAGATACCAGCATCCTTTTACAGATGAGGTGTACCCATTAGTGATGTATCCCTACATCACTTCCTGCTTCCGACATTCACCCTCTTTGCCCTGCTTTGGGACACTGGGGCTGGACCCTGTGCACATTTCTCCTTTGCTAGGCAGTGCAGTGTTTGTTTTCATCAAAAGAGGGCACTGGAAGGACACTGAACGGCCATAGCAGAGGAAGGGGCTTTTCACGGGGTTCGGGCTGCTTTATCCCTTCTAAAGTGTACTGCCAGCGGTGTTTGGGAAACCCGCAGCTGCCTTCTCCCGGGAATCTCCCTGCCATTCGGCAGACTGCTAAGGAACAAGTCTGGTCCTCCCACAAGCTTCTCCGCCCGGCGGGCTGTGGAAACGGGCCGGCTCCAGCCTGGACCCTCTGGCAAGTTCACTGGCCACCAGAAGTCACTTCGTCTCCAAAGAGGACTGAAACTCAGTGTTGGGGGTGGGGAGGGACCTCCTGCAAGCTCTTAGCGCCTTCACCATGTCCTCTCCTCCAGCCCTAGAGAAAGCAGACCTCTTCACCCCTTCAGTAGGTAGCCATAATAAACCTTTGACTAGTTAATAATTCTTTATATTAAGATTTCCTTGTTCACATTACTGTGTGGTTTTTATCTTCTGAATGGATCCTGACTGGCACACGAAGGAATAAAAGGGCTCCTATACGAGGGGCCCGAAAAAGGACAACTGCCCACAGCACCATCAAAGAGCTGATTCATAATAAAAAGAAATTGAAAGGGAAGAGATAAAGACTTGGCAAACAAAAACTGCCACGTCGATCTCATTCAGAATCTTTACTTTGTCTAATCACATTTCTTAGAAAATATTTTTTATCTTCTTCAGTGTTTTTTTAACCTCCCATTTGGCAAACTATTTGTAAAAACACAATGAAAATGTTGGCTACATGTGAGACCCAAGGAAAGAAAGGGCCAAGCAAATAAAGAAGCCGCAGGGAGCCCAGGTCAGGTGCTCTGAGACATGTGACACTGATCAGAACCAAGAACTGGTATTAGGGACCCAGAAGAGCCTCTCTATTAACAGCATAGACCGGAGGACCAGACTATTGGTGTTCAAATCTCAGCTCTGCTACTATCAAGTTATGCGACCCTGGGCAATTTGTCTAATACCTTCACTTGTAAAATGCAAATGATACTAATAGTACCGACCTCAAAGGTCTAGGAGGATAAAGTGAGTTTATGGATGTAAAGTCCTGAGGCCAGAACCCAATCCAAATTCTCTTTCTAACCACCTCTTGACTTCAACATCCTCAATCTGTTTTCTTCCCCCAATATCTTCTGATTTTGGAAAGGTTTTAGAAGACCTGTCTTACACTAAAAACTGCCCTCCTCTAATTTTCCTACCACCTCTGACCTTTGACCTGGGCTTTGCTGTACTAAGAGGTGGAGCATTCTCCTTCTTTAAAGGGCTATCTTTTTTTTCCAGGCCCACAGGTGTGGAACCTGTTCAATATAAAAAGAATGGGTGTGATATATTATAGCGGCCATCTCTTAATCAGCTTTCACCTCTTCCTTTTAGATCTGTCCCCTCCCCACTCCAGGAGACTCTGCTGTCCTACAGGAAGGGCCATGACTGACTAGGCCAGTCAGACGCTGAATCTTGAGGTAAGGCACAGTGGAGGAACTCGGTCGGACATGGTCATCAATGGCCAGAGATCCTCAGAGTCGCCTCATTCCTGCTGTACGGGGCCCAGACATTTTAGCAATTCCTTCAAGGTTGTGAACAACCCCATATACCTTAGAGAAATTCCTATTTTTGCTTCTGTTAGCAAGAGGTCTACTGCTTGAATCCAAGAGCCCACGTACACGCTGTCGGGCTCACTTACGTCTTTGAGTTTCCTCACCTGCACAGTGGGGTTCTGATGCCCCTTCTGCCTCTAACCTACAGCTCTAACAACAGGCCAGGTCCCAGCAGATGTGCTCGGCTGGCTCTGCAAATCTCCATAACAACCGGGTCATTATCACTCAGCAGCCATACACCTTATACGCTAACGGTGGAACTGAGAGATGCGTTAGAAGTCTCATATTTAGGTTCTGAAACCATAAAGCTCTCCTTCGCCACTTACTCCATCTCGGCGGTGTTATTTCGGTAACCGCGTCACCACCCTCTCTCTGTTATGGTACTGAGCATAAATAGAACATGAACATTTCCAGGAATTGTCAACTTGGCACTTCTTACAAGGAGTTAAGATTTCTTTTATAACATTAACAAAAATAAAGCCTAGGACTAAACTTCTTTTAGAGGTCACATTTCCTTCTCAATTAAAATTTACTGTTTGGGAAAGTACAATGTACCCTTTTTTTTCTCTAGGGAAAAAGTCCTCCAAAGAATCATATACATATACTCCTTACTGTTCAAGCTGAGGAACAAGTATAAACACAGCTGCCTATTAAAATTAAGCAAAGGCAAACATTCCTACAGCTAGCTACAACGACAGCCTACAAGTTTGAACTACACCCATAAAAAGAGAAAGCTACCTTGCTAAGGGTATGGTTAAACTCTTGAAGTTGTGCCACCAGAAGAGCTGCTTACTAGAACTGATGGCTTTCAGCTTTCGATAGCAAGATTTAAGAGCTATAAAAGGGGAACCTGATTCCAGTACCAGGAGAGCACTATGCACTATGTCCCAATCACAGCCAAGATTTAGTCTTTTTCTGCTCTCAAGGAGCAAGTTAGAAAAAGAACAACCCAAGGGTTCTGTTCCTTGACCCCATATGGCCTCACATTAGACCTTGCCCCCCCAAAAAAGAATTAAAAAAAAAAGAGATGGGGGAGAGAGAGATACCAACCAGGACTTGGTCATCTGACAATAGGCAGGAAAGAGAAAGACAGAGAAGCCTCTTGGACTGCATGTCTGGGAGTGACTAGAGTAGGGGAAGGAAGACAATGGAAGCCTGGTAAATGATGGGTTCTGGAGCAGCCATGGGTTGTCAGAAGTAGGAGGGAGAGAAAAGCACATCTTGAAAACGTGTTTTCGTAGGCTATGAATTAGCAGGCTCTAAAGGACCTGAATTCCAAATCTGGCTCTGCTGGGTTGAATGACCCTGAATAAGTGACTGAACATCTCTGTGCCTCCATTTTCTTATCCGTGCAGTAACAGTCATAAGACCACCTATCTCACCTGGACCAGTACCTGGCACAAAGTAAAGCCACCAATAAATACTATGATCATTATTTTATCGACTAAGCCATTCTCAGTCTTCCCAACGTCGTCTCTCCTCTCCTCTCCTCTCATCCACCCTCAAGTCATCCTCAACTCACTTTGTATCTGAGGGCCAGCGTCCAACTCATTCTCCACTGGCAGGTTCTATCTCCATTTGGACAACTTGATCTACAGAGCACAAAGTATTCCAGATGTTTGTAATTACCTAACAACGTGAAGAGGCAATGAAAATAATTCCCTCAAATCCAAATGTATCCACTAATTCAAAATGCTCCAGTCAATGTTGTTTTGTGTACATTGAGTCTGTGTATTCCCACAGGGTTCTAATGGATGTTAGTATTGGTAGCGGAGTCACACCTGTGTGGGGTCTGGGATTCTGGAACATTCCTGAGCAATAACGTTCAAGAAATCCAAAGAATTAAAAACACTTGTGATTACTGAATCAAAACAAAACTACATATCCGTCTGTATCTCCATTCCTACTACCTCTTGCCCTTCACCTCACCAGAAAACAAGAACAACTCTTCAAGCAAGTACACAGCTTTGAGAAGCTCATACTCAGGGAGCAACAAGTGACAAAGGAGCTATGCCCCTGATCAGCTGGTCATCTTTCAAGGTTCCCAACCCTGTCTGCACTTTAACTTCGTGAGGCATTTGGGCATGTCCCTGTGCTTGCACGTGTGACCATGTGTGTGTGTGTGTGTGTGTGCACGCACGCAGGTGGGTGGGTGGGTGCAGGTGTGGGTGTGTACGTGTGGGTGTGTGTGTCTTAATACCACTGCCGGGATCACACCTCCGCAGATTTTGGCATGAATTGGCCTGTGTCCAAGTGAAGGGATCAGTAGTTTTTTAAAGCCAGAGTTGAGAAAGACTAAGCGAAATCAACCACAAGAGTCCATAGGGTGACTGACGTAGCCAAGTGGCCCATATGTCCACAGGAGGAAGAAAAAAGTCACAGTGAGAATTTCTAAGAGAAAAGAACATTAAATCAATTTTTTAAAGTGAAATGGAGGCAACCCTCCTGGGGAGAGGCCTGTCACATGGTTTGCTATTCCTAGAAAGAGCTACAATTAGCTGCCAACAGATGCATTATTTCATCAGTCCCATAAATACTCGATAAGTCTTCCACTCTTCCTTTATGTCAGCCTTGCAGAAGCCAGGGGGGATATCTTCTGATAAAATGCAGTACTAAACTATCAAAATTTCCTTTTAAATGATTAAAATTAGCATTAAAAAAATAATTTAGCAAAATCTTATCCCAGTATACCACTAAAAGCCCTTGAAAATTTTCCTCTTAAAACAAACAAAAAAAGCATTAGTATAGTTTTTCAAAAGTTTATTTCAATTATTAACGCTACGCCATAATATAATTCCATTTCAAACCCAGTGGGAAGTCAAGACTGCATAGCAGAAGAAATCTTAAATCAAGAGTTGGGAGGCCCAGATTCTAGTTTGGCATTAAATTACATTAACTAGCTATGTAATCATGGGCAAGTTGACTTAATCTCCACAGGCTTCAGCTTTTTCAGAAGAAAATTAGATGATCTGTGAGTCCCTCATGGCCTAAAATTCTGAGATACCAGAATATGTCTCTATCTTGCTGACTCTGAACATGTTTATAATTTAGAAAACGTAAAATTAAATCATTCTGGCAATTCTACTAATAAATTTAACCTAAATTCCCAGCCACTATGCATAATCTGAAGGAGCAAAAAAATAAAGAACCTTGAATTTGGCACCATTTTCTATCTGAACTAGAGCTGGAGCCTTCCTCCCCCAACTATGCAACCAGGGGGTGGCTCCTGCCCCAAACTTCTGTCTTTTGAAATGAGAAAATGCATGAAAAGCATCTTTACAATTTTTGCCACATCTTCATACCACCATTTTCATAGTATTTTTTTATGTGACTCATTTTTACTTAAATAAAAGCAATGTCGTTTTAAAAGTAACTTCATAAATAGAAAACAGTTTTACTTGCTGCAAATGGAAGGAAACCATTAGACTAATGCAAGAGAAAGAAGGCAACACCACTCAACTCTAGCTAAACACTGTTGTCCACAGAAGGTTTTAAGCATAAGGAACTTTTCCTCTGTGTTAAAAAAAGAAAAACTGGCAAGTCTCAAGAGAGATGCTACAGCAAAGGAAGGCTTTCACCTGGATGTCATCAGGATTGAAACAGAAAGAAAAAGGAAATGACTCTCACCATGTGAATCACTCCCGTATCTGCATTTCATCTAAAATCATTTTAAGAACCACCCAAAATCACGGCTGAGCACACATCTCACATTTCGGGAAGCACAGTGACAAATGGTTGAGACTGGGCCTCAGCTGACGTGCAGCGTGGCTCTGCTCTCCGTGAGGAAGGTTCTTTTCGGAGATGGGCCTGGGCTCTGCCCACACTGTCACTGAGGGCTCCCACGGGAGCTCTGGGGCCTCTGTGGTCCCCTTTCTCCGAAACGCTCCTCCTCCAAGCATCCGCTCTGCTGCAGAGCTCAGGTCTCGGCTCCGCGTCCTCATGGCAGAGAGGCTTTCTCTGACACCCCGCACGATGCGCGAGGCCCTTCCTCAGCACCAGACGCTGTTTTTCTTCACAGTGCTAGTATTCACTCGTGTGCTTGTTGTCTGTCCCCATCAGACTACAGCAGACGGTGAACTCTAGAAGACAGGGGCTTTGTTTCCCCTAACACCCTAGCACCTGATGTCAATACTCAATATTTCTTCAATGAAGAAATGAACCCCCTCAATTAATCGGGGGGGCTTTCACAGGTCCTTCTTACCTA
The DNA here is from genome assembly GCA_028533885.1 of Nasua narica. NCBI lineage: Eukaryota > Metazoa > Chordata > Mammalia > Carnivora > Procyonidae > Nasua > Nasua narica. The sequence goes on along the minus strand of CM052807.1, from coordinate 96,643,132 downwards.
GTGCCTGGGATCGCGCTGGTCCCGGGCAGTATGTGCTAATCACGCTGGGGTCCTCTGCAGACTCTGCCCTTACCTCAGGCAAGGGTCTCACCATGGATGCTGACCCACCACTCCTTCTTGGGCACGCGGGATGCCACAAAGTGAACTCTACCCAGCCACACCGGAAGTGCCTGAAGAGACCACAAGCTGGATAAGGGGAGATCAACACCAAACTTAGTAGGGCCAATTCATGGCATGCCTGGAGAATCCCAGGCTAGAAACCTCTCCAATAAACCCACTACAATCCCCAAGATTTTTGCTCTTATTGCTCAGCAACTTCAGATGCATCTAAGTATATATCTGAGAACCGGAAGAGACCCTGAGATAGTAGGTGATATGCCTCTGCACGGTCACACAGGCCGGCTCCAAAAGGAACACGCTGAGGCCTGGAGCCCTCAGGTAGAGGGGAAACAGACCAGGCCTGCGTCCTGCGCCAGGGAGGGCAGCCAGTGTCAGGGCACAAGGTCTGCGGTGAGGAGCGGCGCAAGCTCAGGCAAAGCTGAAGCAAATAGCCTCAGGAGGCTAGAGTGTTGATGCGTCTCATGCTAACATATGAGGCACCGAGCTGCGTTCCAAGACATCTGTCCTTCATCCTTGCCAGTGGCTAAGAGGACGTAAAGCCAGAATCTAGCCTACAGAGAAAGGGAGAGAGAAAAACGCCCAAGCCTAACAGAAGACTGGAGTTAAAGGCAAAGTTGCCAGGCTGACTGGTGAGTGAGAATCAAGCAGAGACCCAGTCCCACAAACAGGGCCAACACGGTGGGACAGGAAATCCTGGGGCCCAGGAGTCACTCCCACCAGAACTTAGGCTAAGTCCCACCAGCTGGTGACACTGGGGCTCCCATAAACCTCTTTTCCAGAACCAGCTTAGCGTGGGCACTAGGGAAAGCCCGTCAGCAGACAGGGCTCATTGGGCAGCAGAAAGCCAGGCAAGCAGGCACACGCTGCCTACGTCCAAACCCAGCACTGTTCTCTTCTCCTAAAAGACCAGACAGGAGCCCGGAGAGGACGGCCAGCTGATCTGCTGTCTACTGTGTGACCTTGGCCAGCAAGGCACACATTATGAAGTGTCCCTTCCACAGTGCCAAGCTGGGGTAAGTAATTTTATTACCAGAATTTCTCTTCTAAAGTATAAGAGTCCTCACAGGGTAAGAAAAACACGATATCAATTATCCATTAACATCTTAGACTTTTTTTTTTAACATAAATAGGAAGACTCATCAGTTAGGTAAACTCTGAAAGAATCAAAGGTTTAAGGTGTTTTTTTTTATGTTTTAGGATTTGCTGGGGGTAGGGTTAAGAGACCAGAGAGGATTAAGATACAACTGGATTCTTCTCTAACAAAAAGCAACTAACTAGGATCTGTCACCAAATAGGGCCGGTTGAGACAACTCGAAATTTACAAATGAAACACAGAAATTAAACAAACAAAGAGGAAACCAGCATTCTCTGAGAAGCCCAAAATAAGAACACTTCTTAATAAAATTAAATCAGTTCATTCTTAGAGAACTTTCAGCCTTTTGGCCAAAGAGAAGTCATTCCTACCCATTGGTTCTCACACCTTCCAAGAAGGGACCACGAAATCTTCACAAGTTAATTAATAATGACAATCAAAACAAGTGAAAGATCAGACAAGGTTAATGCATACACATAATATATAAGCACCACATCTTCCTACAGTATAGTTCCTCAAAATTCAAAAATGCCTCTACAATAGTTTAAATGGACATTTTAAAAGCTCATTTAAACACTGGAAAACACAGAGTCCTGGGAAATTGGCCTATGTGTCCAACTGCATTTTTTTACAGGACTATTAAACTGAAGGCATCTCAACTCTGATACTCTTTCCAGGATTTAAAAAAAAAAACACCTAGGTTTTCAATTAATTAAGTCTCAATGAATTTTAGAATTAAAGTATCACCATCAACTTAAACACTGAAAGTTTAAGGTCCCAAATAAGAGAAGGTTGTTAACTAAGAACTCCTTTAAAACATATGATTTCCTGGGACGCCTGGGTGGCTCAGTGGGTTAAAGCCTCTGCCTTTGGTTCAGGTCATGATCTCAGGGTCCTGGGATCCAGCCCGGAATCAAGACTCGCCTCAGGCTCTCTGCTCAGCAGGGAGCCTGCTTCTCCCTCTCTCTCTGCCTACCTGTGATCTCTCTCCTCTCTGTCAAATAAATAAATAAAATCTTTTAAAATATATATATAATTTCCCAAATAATTAATTAAAATTAAGTCTATCATTCCCTCCATCCTCTAGTCTCCCACACACTTTATAATTTTTTTATTTATATCTTTATATATCTTGCTAAAACTTATGGCATTGGAGACTTTCCATAAGTGGATTTTAAAAGTGATTTTTATGAGGGAGAAAACTATAGTGAAAACTTCACCAAAGTGAAGAAGGTAATGATAAACTTCAAATTCAGGATTTACCAGTAAGTAGGGGTTGGGCCTGAGGTAGGCCTGGGGAGGAACACCCAGGGTCTTCAAAGGCAATGGTAATATTTTTTTTTAAAACTTAGTGATGGGGAGACAGGTGTTAACTGCACCATTATTCTCCATACCTTACTTGTATTTTATAATCTTACTGAAAATACTCAGTAATTAACAAAATTTATTTTAAAAGTAAGTTTATGTTATTATCATTGCAGAATATATATAGAAAACATATGTAAATCAAACTCTCTCTTCAAAACATTTTTCAATAGCTGTGTTACTCCGACAAAAAGTAAAACAAGAGTACTTAAAATTTGTACAGTAGCCAACCTATTCTCCCCTTTGAACACTTCTATAGAACAAATCAATATTTTTCACACAGACGCACTCAATTTTTTCTCATGTCACACTGTCTCATTCTGCTTACTTTAAAAAACAACTAGTTTTCCCTCAACTTCTGTATAACTTTCACCATTTGGTAAAAAACATCGTAATTCTTCTCTTGTTCTCTGAATAAATAAAAAAATGAAAATGGGGGGTCACACCTCTATGAACAACGTACAACAAGACTAGTTACATCACCCAAAATGACTGTAAAATTAAATGAAATATTTTGGTAGTAATGGGGTTTCGGTTCGCTTGTTTTGTTTCCAACTATCTGGTGCCAAGAGGAATCTCGAAGTCAAATACCAGGAAAAGACACCGGGTACCCTATACTTCTCTTAAGACGTCCCCAGTTCTACCTTATTCATTCTGCTTTCATGAAAGTGGTAGAAATGTCTTAGCTACTTTAAAGTGGTAGAAATGTCTTAGCTACTTTAGTTTGGATTGGTTCACACACCTGAAGTATTTAATTTTGTAAGGACACTAGAACTTGAGTTCCTGGGGCCCTGAAAGGACAGCTATTTTCAATATTTCAAAAAGCCTAAAACACATTTACCTGTAATTTGGCCATGCTAGGAAATGAAAATGTATTTGCTTTTTCCACTGGGATTTAAGCAAGCTTTCCTAAGTTAAGTGATTACCTCATGCAGAGCACATATTCAGACATGCGTCATTAATAAAAATAGAAGGATTCATCATGATTAGTTAGCACTTGGGGTCTGAAAAATCAGTAAGGTCCATGAAAAAAGAAAACCCAAAAATGAAAACAAAATATGAGGTCCACGGGGCAAAAATAATAAAATTGGTCTTTTATTACTGGCATTTGTTTTTTAACCAGTTACGTTGGTATTTTTACAATTGCAACAACAAAGTCTGAGGACCACTGTCCTGGAGGAGTTCTATCACTGCTTTCAAAAACTTGGGACAATGCTGATTTCCTAACTGTTCAAAATTTGCAAGTCAACTTGCAATTTTTTATTTTTTTATTTTATGTCTTTTTTAAATCATTCATTTTATTTTATTTATAGATTTTTTCTTTTTTTTTCCTTCTTTTATTTATTTATTTTACTAATTCAGTTCTCTGCTCCTCCAGCTTTATAAAACAGTAAAAGTCACGGAGTTGTTAAGAGGGAAAATGTTTCACATCACATCTTCTTCCTGCTACAAGCCAGGCTCGTTGCCCTGGGACTGTTTCTCTTCTCCATAGCTTCCAACTCTCTTTAAAATCAAAATGCGACCCTCCCCAAACTACTAGTTTTATAACATTAAATGCTCTGGGTGTCTGAACAAAGCCAAACTAAAAAGACCGACTTGAAATCAATACCTTTAAAAACTTAACCAGCTTTCTAAACAATCCCCTTTGGCCATGCAGGATAGCCTAGGGAACAGGTGCAAGGCGTGCCTTCCTAGAGGCTGTCTCCTCCTTCATGAAGCTGACCTTCTCCTCTGGCACCCCACAAATCAGTTATCAGTAAGCCTAATGCCTGCTTTCCCATCTGCACTTTCCAAATGGCGCCCAATGCCAAGGGCTGAGATATGACCTGGCTCTCAGATGAGAACATGCCTCCCCAGTGACTTGCCAAGTTTCCCTGGAAGCATTTCTAAATGTATTCTCTGACCTCCCTCTTCACCCTCTCGATCATGGCTCCTTCTCCCTTCCCTGCACTTCCTAATTCCACCTCATCACCCTGTGCCTCCAACACCGCCAGCCTTCAGTCCAAACTCCTTCCCCACTCCCAGCCTAAAACCCCCACTTCACATCCAAAGGACACAGCTGCAACAATTTTGCGGCTGGTTTGCAGGGATCTTTTTGAGGCCTACCTGCAGGCAGCTCAATCACGGCTTCTTGCCTTGCCTTCTCCAGCTTCTCCCTAACCCAGGGAAATTCCTGCAGGGAATCTAGGAATGCATCGAATGCTTTAGGACCTCTGGAAGGTAGGATATCCAGCAGCAGCATTGTTTTCCGGAGGCCTGTGGCTTGAGCTTTGATTTCTTGAACATGGTTTTCTGTCAAGACCCCCTCCTGGTAAAGATACTGAAGAACCAGGCCCTCCACCAATACCTCAGCACCCAGCTCCAGGCGAAGGGAGCGAAGCACTTGCTTGTCTCTAGCCTCCATTTCTCCCTGGGAAGAGACAGAACAGTAGCTCAGATTACAGGGAGCAGAAACCAACCCTAAACACAGCGTCCCACAGGCAGTGCAAGACTTTTAAGGTCAGGTACCACTTTGACCTCAGCAGAGTCCAGGCCACGGTGTTTAGTAATAGCCCTTAAGTCAAAGCAAAGTAATTTTCGAAGGTTTCCAAACACAATGAACAACGCTGAATATGAATCGTCTTTTCCAATTTTGCTTTCCATACAATGGAATCCTAGCACCATTCCTTGTTTGATAAAGAGATTTGGAAAAAAGTGGGCCACGGACTCTGCTTAAAAACCAACTGTGATCTGAGAATTACAGAGCAGCATTTCATTTTAACATACTTAAAAAGAAACAGTGGCTTTATTCTAACATAGCCTTCATCAGATATACCCCAATACCAGAGAAACAGCCAATATGCACGCAGGTGACCTCCTGAACCTGCACAGTATTGGGAGTGGGCGCCAGAAACTAGTAGGTACCAGTAAGCTTAAGGTTCTCTTCCCTAAGAGAAAAGCCCTTTACACCATCACCTCCAAGAATAAATATTTATTGTGTGTGCCTCTGCAATAAAACTTATATATGGTCACAGACTCCACCTCTTCCCTCTAAGACTTCCGAATCTCTTGTCACAACACCGACCGGACTACACGTGTATGGGACATTTCATGGGGTTTTTTGTTGTTGTTGTTTTTACAAGAAAAAAATGTCCACACACCTGTCCTGGTCAGTTGCCACGCAGGATTTTAAGACCTGCTCTCAAGACCACTGCCCGAGTCTGAAGGCGTTCATGCGGAGGCTATGAAGGTAAAGAAGCGGTGGGGCGGGGGGAGGGCAGATGGGGCTTCCAGGAACCCACAGAAAGTACAGACGGCTGGCGACCCGACCCCACTCCTTCGGGCAGCCCGTGGTGCAGTCCGGGAGGTGGCAGGTGAGGGGGAGAGTGTGCACTCTGGGCCGCCAACGCCCATTTGGAACTTTTAATTCCCTGCCTCGCCAGCTGACGTCCTGTTGCGTTACGAACAGAAACAACTATGAGGGATTTTCGGGGCAGTCTGACAAGCTAAAAAGTGGGTGCTGGGGATGATTTCAGAGCGGACCAAAGAGGGAACACCCCCCCCCCACCCCCGGCATCCCTACCGCCACCCCAACCCGGGCCGGCTCGGAAATGCCGCGAACAAGTTTCGGGGGCGGGCGGGGGGGGGGGCGGCGAGCGGGGGGAGCTACGCAGGGCCCAGGCCGCCGACGCCACGGTGCGGGCCTTCGTGAAAAAATGGAAACGGGGTTTCTGGTTTCCTGTTACTTACGTTTGCAAACACGTATATTTAAAAAAAAAAAAAAAGAAAGAAAGAAACTGCAACCGGAATCCAAACTGTTAGGGAACCTGTACCATAAGCACCATCTTTGTTAAAGGCGAAAGCCCTGAACAGGAAGTGGTGTCGCCATCTTTGTTGAGGGCAAAACACAGGAAGTGTTGTAGCCATCTTTATGGGGGGAGGGGGAAAAACAAGTGTCGGACTGAAGCCTTTTCCGCCATGTTTGCTGTGGGTAAACAATACAGCGGCGTGGAGATGGAAAATAGCAGCGCTTAGGTGGTTATCTAAGGAAAGAAGTGTCTTAACACAGGAACTGCGCCACAGCCTTGCACACAACTGACATAATAGGTCTCAAAGCGAAGCCTTCCACGAGCACTCTTATTTAAAATTGCAACATTGATCTCCTGCACTCCCCATCCCTTTATCAACTTTGTTTTTATCTGTAGCACATATCATTAAAAATTTTAGTTAATTATCTGCCATCTGGTTCCCTCCATTAAAATGCAGGGCCATTTATATCATTTTATATCACAGAGTTCGTGCCCACAAAGAGATTACAAGTCAGTAAGTCGGGATTCAGTTGCAGCAACCAGCTAACTACTCTAGAAAGAAAAGAATTTGTCATGGAGAATTGAGGGCATTCACGACCCTTGGAAAGGCTGGAAGAGACCTGGACATCCGAGAATTACTCCCTACACAACACCACCTAACTGACCACAATCCGGAAGGCCAAGTTGGGAAGCCACCATTCCACAGTCCCCACCTCTTCTGGACACTGACAGATCAAGTGACTGGACATTGAAACACTGTGGCAGAAAAACCAAGGTCTCCACATCTATATTTGCCAGGAGCATTAAAACAGCACCTGCAAAAAAAAATACAGAAAAAACAGCACCTGCAAATCTTACTCTAAGGTGTGGAATTGGTGAAACCTATTTCGCCCGCAGATCGTGTGCAGCAAGGGTGTCTGAGGCATGTAGTTTGGAGTTTTCCGGCGTCTGAAGTACAGAAAGACATTCTAAAAAGAGAACAGCTGTCATTGTGGGGTGACCTGCTGAGTTCACCACATTTTTCATTCAGAAGGCAAGACAAATGTATGACCCAGATATAGACATGTCAGAATATCAGGAGGGTCATTCCTGAATTCCTTTATGAAATGAGGCAATCAATAAACATTCATTGATTCACTTTTTTTTTTCAGTGTTCCAAGATTCATTGTTCATGCACCTGCACCACCCCCAGTGCTCCATGCAATAGGACCTCCTCAACAACACCCACCAGGCTCACGCAACCCCCCCACCCCCCTCCCCTCCAAAACCCTGTTTGTTTCTCAGAGTCCACAGTCTCTCGTGGTCCACCCCCTCCCCCCCCCATTTCCCCAATTCACCCTTCCTTTCCTTCTCACAATGCCCTCTATGTTTTTCCTTATGCTCCACATGTAAGTGAGACCATAAGATAATTGACTCTCTCCGCTTAACTTATTTCATTCCACATAATCTCTTCCAGTCCCGTCCATGTTGATACAAAAGTTGGGTATTCATCCTTTCTGATGGAGGCATAATATTCCATTATATATATGGACCATATCTTTTTTATCCATTCATCTGTTGAAGGGCATCTTGGCTCTTTCCACAGTTGGGCCATTGTGGCCATTGCTGCTATGAACATTGGGGTACATGTGGCCCTTCTTTGCACTACATCTGTATCTTTGGGGTAAATACCCAGTAGTGCAATTGCAGGGTCATAGGGTAGCTCTATTTTTAATTTCTTAAGGAATCTCCATACTGTTTTCCAAAGTGGCTGCACCAACTTGCATTCCCACCAACAGTGGAAGATTTCTCCACATCCTCACCAACATTTGTTGTTTACTGTCTTGTTGATTTTGGCCATTCTAACGGGTGTAAGGTGGTATCTCAATATGGTTTTCATTTGAATCTCCCTGATGGCTAATGATGATGAACATTTTTTCATTTGTCCATTAACCATTTGTATGTCTTCTTTGGAGAAGTGTCTGTTCATGCCTTCTGCCCATTTTTTGATGTGATTATCTGTTTTTTGAGTTCAATTTGAGGAGTTCTATATAGATCTTAGATATCAGACCTTTGTCTGAAGTGTCATTTGCAAATATCTTCTCCCATTCTGTGGGTTGCCTCTTTGTTTTGTTGACTGTTTCCTTTGCTGTGCAGAAGCTTTTTATCTCGATGAAGCCCCAAAAGTTCATTTTCACTTTTGTTTCCTTTGCCTTTGGAGACATGTCCTGAAAGAAGTTGCTGTGGCCGATGTCAAAGAGGTTACTGCCTATGTTCTCCTCTGGAATTTTGATAGATTCCTGTCTCACGTTGAGGTCTTTCATCCATTTTATTTATCTTTGTTTATGGTGTAAGAGAATGGTCAAGTTTCATTCTTCTACATATAGCTGTCCAATTTTCCCAGCACCATTTATTGAAGAGACTGTCTCTTTTCCACTGGATAGTTTTTCCTGTTTTGTCAAAGATTATTTGACCATAGAGTTGCGGGTCCATATCTGGGCTCTCTACTCTGTTCCACTGGTCCATATGTCTGTTTTTGTGCCAGTACCATGCTGTGTTGGTGATCACAGCTTTGTAGTAAAGCTTGAAATCAGGCAACGTGATGCCCCCAGCTTTGTTTTTCTTTTTCAACATTTCCTTAGCAATTCGGGGTCTTTCTGGTTCCATACAAATTTTAGGATTGTTTGTTCCAGCCCTTCAAAAAATGCCAGTGGAATTTTGATCGGGATGGCACTGAAAGTGTAGATTGCTGTGGGCAGTGTAGACATTTTAACAATGCTTATTCTTCTGACCCATGAGCATGGAATGCTTTTCCACCTTTTTATGTCTTCTTCAATTTCTTTAATGAGTGTTCTGTAGTTCCTGGAGTACAGATCCTTTACTTCTTTGGTTAGGTTTATTCCCAGATATCTTATGGTTCTTGGTGCTATAGTAAATGGAATCGATTCTCTAATTTCCCTTTCCATATTTTCATTGTTAGTGTATAAGAAAGCAACTGATTTCTGTGCATTGATTTTGTATCCTGCCACATTATTGAACTGCTATATGAGTTCTAGTAGTTTGGGGGTGGTGTCTTTTGGGTTTTCCATATAAAGTATCAGGTCATCTGCGAAGAGAGAGACTTTCACTTCTTCTTTGTCAATCTGAATACCTTTTATTTCTTTTTGTTGTCTGATTGCTGTTGCTAGGACTTCTCGTACTGTTGCTAGGACTTCTAGGACTATGTTGAACAACAGTGGCAAGAGTGGGCATCCTTGTTGTGTTCCTGATCTCAAAAGGAAGGCTGTCAGCTTTTCCCCATTGAGAATGATATTTGTAGTGGCTTTTTCATGGATGGATTTTATGAAATCAAGGAATGTTCCCTCTATCCCTATACTTTGAAGAGTTTTAATATTGAACAGATGCTGTATTTTGTCAAATGATTTTTCTGCATCTATTGAGAGGACCATGTGGTTCTTCTCTCTTCTCTTATTGATTTGTTCTATCACATTGATTGATTTGCGAATGTTGAACCACCCTTGCATCCCAGTGATAAATCCCACCTGGTCATGGTAAATAATCTTTTTAATGTGCTGTTGGATCCTATTAGCTAGGAGCTTGTTGAGAATCTTGGCATCCATATTCATCAGGGATATTGGTCTGAAATTATCCTTTTTGGTGGGGTCTTTGCCTGGTTTAGGGATCAGGGTAATGCTGGCTTCATAGAAAGAATTAAATCAATTGTGTGATATATGCAGAAAGTCCTATACCTGATAAAAGTTGGTTGACGGTAACAGGAAAAATACCTCACATATCATTATTTCTGTAAAGGTTTTCTCAACCAACACATCTAGTGGAAGATGAAAGTCTTGGTAAGCAAATCAATGGAAAGCAATTCTAAACCTCCCTCCTCAAAACCTAATTTTTGTAACCAGTTTAAAGTGTTACACCAATATACCATTTTATTATACCAGTAGGGACAATTTTTTTACATGGGTGGCAAGTATTATTATTATTATTATTATTATTATTAGCATTTTTATTTTTGTAAAGATTTTATTCAAAAAAAAAAGATTTTATTCATTTGACAGAGAGAGAGAGAGAGCACACAAGCAGGGGGAGTGGCAGGCAGAGTGTAAGGGAGAAGCAGGCTCCCCACTGAGCAGGAAGCCCAATGTGGGGCTTGATCCCAGTGCCCTGGGATCATGACCCGAGCCAAAAGGAAGAAGCTTAACAGACTGAGCCACCCTAGGCACCCCTATTATTAGCATTTTGCATATGTGAAGACTAGGGAATCAAAGTAGACAAATGTCCTAGCCAAAATTTCACAGCTAAATATATAGCAAAACCTGAATTCTAACCAGGTCCTCCCAATTTCATGCCCTTTCCCATACATAGTACACCACACAGCCAGGTATGGTGAAGCGTCTATTGTTCTAATGACAGCCAAAACATTGGCAAATCATACTGGTGCCACCTCCCACTTGATACTCCTGAGTTCCCAGTACTCTCTTCACTCTCTCCCTCTTTTTTCTTTTTTCTCCTCTGGAACTGGTTTCCTTTCCTGGGCAAGATTTGTCATTTGTATGTGGACAGGTATTAGCAACATTCTCTGCCTTCATCTGAAGTACAGACCTCTTGCAATACTAGCAGTAGCTGAGGTTACAGACTTTGGGGTGTAATGTTTCCAGCTATAAACTTTGACAATTTTCAAGCATTTACTAAAGTTGAAACAAATGGCACAAAGCACACCCATATAAAACTACCTGGCTTAAGACACTTCCTAATGACTTGTCCTATTTAGAAAGGCTTGAGATCTTCTGGGAACTAGAAGGAGACATTAATGATGATGTCCAGGGAAGGTGGGGGGAGCCAACAGTGAGTTCCATGAGAGTTCACAGAAGAGAAGAAAGGAGTGTAAGAGGTAGCAAGAGAAGAGTTAGTGCCGGAGCAGAGGGGCATGGAGTCCAGATGGTGACAACCTAAGAGGTTGGCTATTAAGAATCGGACTTAAATCCATAAGGTGAAGCCCCTGATCATTAAATTCCTCTTCCAGTGGCCAATTTAGATGAGCATTTATGCTGCCTCTAAGCAACTAGCCTGGCTGATTGACTAGCCAACTAGCCTCGGTCATCTCATTGCAGAATCTCCACCCTGACATTACCATACAATGATACTTCTGAGCCGCACAACAAAGGTTTAGCTTCACTCATAAATATCTAACGCCAGGGGCCTGAAAAGTCAAGCACAGATTAGAATCACTATCACAGATGAGCTCTGTTTATTCCCTCTCTGTAGGCTGGAAATGTGCCCCCACAGAGGATTAAGCACCTGTTACCCAGTGGTAACGAATCTATTTTCAGGAAGGACAGATATTTTCCTTTTTCTCTTTCCCCTACAGTGTTTACTTGTGACAAGTTGTATACCCATTGTTAGTTTGCAAAATAAAGAGCCCAAAAGAACAAAAGTAGTATTTTTCTGTCTTTCAATTTGGTGTTTAGTTCTGCAAACTTCAAAACAAAAATCAAAGGAGTCAGACATTTTCGGTTCTTCCTGTTTCATGAATGTGGAAATTAAGCCATGGGGGAAAACAGATTCTTTTCAAGCAGATTTGAAACAGTTACAGAAATAGATCATGAATTAAGTCACAAACAAACGTTGATAAATTCCAAAAAATCAACAGCCTACAAACTATGTACTCTACCATTTCACAAAGAAGTTAGAAATTTTAATAAAAATATAGCTTCAGTAATTCCCATAAGCTTAGAAACTAAATAAAATAACTCTTAAGGGGTGCCTGGGTGGCTCAGTCAGTTAATGTCTGCTTTCGGCTCAGGTCATGGTCCTAGGGTCCTGGAATCAAGCCTCGGGTCAGGCTCCCTGCTCAACAGTGTATCTACTTCTTCCTCTCCCTGTGCCCCTCCCCCTGCTTGTGCTCTCTCTGTCTGTGTCAAATAAATAAAAAACAAAACTTTTGGCGTGGCGTTAGCTCGTGGGTCTGGGAGACCCGAAAATTGAGAGCTTCTTTGCGCCCCGACCGCTGCACCCGACGGCTCTGCGGCCGTCACCATGCCACAAAAC
>CM052807.1:96613370-96630627 GCA_028533885.1 Nasua narica | reverse complement strand
ACCACCTAAATATGAAAGATTCATTAGGCCAATGGGCTTACGTTTCAAAAAGGCCCATGTAACACATCCTGAATTGAAAGCCACCTTTTGCCTGCCAATACTTGGTGTAAAAAAAAATCCTTCATCCCCACTGTATACAACTTTGGGTGTTATTACCAAAGGTACTGTAATTGAGGTGAACGTGAGCGAGTTGGGCCTTATGACACAAGGAGGCAAAGTTATTTGGGGAAAATATGCCCAGGTTACCAACAATCCTGAAAATGATGGATGCATAAATGCAGTCCTGCTGGTTTGACAGGAGTTTCACACAAGTAATTCCTTATAATTACTGAAGACTACACACCAATCAGGAAGACGACCACCATTACAGTGTTGGTTCTGAATACTACCAAACAGCCTTACATATGTGCTGTCATCAAGAGAAGTATTTATTCTATTATGAAAAACATTAAAATAGACATTTATTAAAATTAAAAAAAAAAAAAAAACTTTTAAAAAATAAAAATAGAGGGCGCCTGAGTGGCTCAGTGGGTTAAGCCTATGCCTTCGGCTCGGGTCATGATCTCAGGGTGCTGAGATCGAGCCCCACGTCGGGCTCTCTGCTCAGCGGGGAGCCTGCTTCCCCCTTTCTCTCTGCCTACTTGTGATCTCTCTCTCTCTGTCAAATAAATAAATAAAATCTTTAAAAATAAAAAAATAAATAAATAAAAAATAAAAATAAAAATAGAAAATAACTCTTAAACTCTTGATTTAAAAAAAAAAGGTCACACACCTCTCTATTAGTACAGCCGTATGGAAAACAGTATGGAGATTCATAAAAAAATTAAAAGTAGATCTGTCATATGATCCGGCAATCCCATTTCTGAATATAGATCCAAAGGAAATGAAATCAGTATCCGAAACAGATATCTGAACTCCCATGTTCATTATAGAATTATACAGAAGAGTCAAGATATGGAATCAACTGAAGTGTCCACCGGTAGATGAGTGGATAAAGAAAATGTGAGCTTATATGTATATGTGCATATATAATTCTGAATACACACATATTTGGCCTTTGAAGAAGAAGAAAAATCAGACCTATTAAAATGACCACAACCCAGAACTCTGACAACACCGAACGTTGATGAAAACGCTGCGGAACAGGAGCTCTCATTCATTGCTAGTGGAAACACACGATGTAGAGTTACTGTGGGAGACAGTGTGTCAGTTTTTTACAAAACTTAATATACTCTTATCCTATGATCCAGCAATTGTCCTGTTTGGTGTTTACTCAAAGGCATCGAAAACATGTTCACACAAAAATCTGACACAAATGTTTATAGCAGCTTTGTTCATGATTACCAAATATGGAAGCAACCACAATGTCCTTCAGTAAGTGAATGGATATTTATACTGTCCCACATGTAGACCGTGGAATTCTATTTATCCCTAAAAAAAGAAATGAGCTATCAAGCATGAAAAGACATGGGGGAACCTTAAACACGTATTACTAAGTGAAAGAAGCCAATCAGAAAAGACTCTACACTGTACGTCCCAACTATATGACATTCTAGGAAAGGCAAAATAGAGAGACAGTAAAAAGATTGGTGGTTGCCATGAGATTGGGAGGAGAGTATGAATAGGGGAGTCACAGAGGATTTTTCAGGCAGTAAAAATACTGTGTGATGTCATAATGGTGGCTACATGTCATTATACGTATGTCCAAACCCAAAGAATGTAGAATAGCGAGCGTGAACTCAAAAGTAAATTATAAACTTTGGGTGATTATGATGTGTCATCAATTTTAACAAATATTACATTATCCTCTGCTAGAGGATGTTACTAATGAGGAAGTCTATCTATGCCAAATATCTAGACCTTTTTCAATTTTGCTGTGAATCTTAAACTGCTCTAAAAAATAGTCTTTAAAAAAGAGAGAGAGAGAGAGAAGGAAATCTTGTCATACAGTACAACATGGATGAACATGGAGGATATTATGCTAAGCGAAATAAGCCAGATACGAAAAGACAAATACTGCATGATCGCACTTATATGTGAAATCTGAAAAAGTCAAACTCACAGAAGCAGAAAGTATAAGGGTGGCTGCCCAGGTTTGGGGTGGGGAAAATGGGGAGATGTTGGTCAAAGGCTACAAAGTTTGAGTTATGCAGGATGAGTAAGTTCTGGATATCTAATGTAGCATATGGTGGCTATCATTAACAGTATGTTGCATCCTTGAAATTTGCTAAAAGAGTAGATCTTAAATGTTCTGACCTCACATAAAAAAATGATAGCTATGTGACAGGATAGCTATGTTAATAAGCTTGACTGTGGAAATCAATTTGCAATGTATGTGTATATATGTATGTATGTATATATATATATCAAAATATCACATGTACTCCATAAATATAAAGCATTTTTATTCTTCAATTATAACTCAGTAAGGCTGGGTACAAAAACTCACACACTTCTGACCAATAGAGTATAGAAAGGGGGAAAAAAAAAACTTTATAGCAGAGAAACCTGCAGATACTATCTGGGCCAAATGATTGACGTTAACATCACCAGAAATAAATCATATTGACATCCTGTGCCCCGATATGATGTGACCAGAAGGGCTTATCTCCTCTGTGCTATCCTTCCCCAAAATTCATAATCTCAGTCTTTTCATGAGGAAACATCAGACGAACCCAAATGGAGAGACCTTCCACAAAATATCTGACAATTACTATTAAAAGGTGTCAAAGTCATGAAACTGTCACAGACCGGAAAAGACTAAGGAGATCTGACAACTAAAGGAAGGACGAAGAAAGGGAGCGAAGAGAGGAGGAAAGAAGTAGAAAAGGAAGATGGTAAAGGATATGCCCATGTCAGGTCAGGTAGATATGAAGACTTCTGGACCTGAATTCTTTTTTTTTTTTTTTTAAGATTTTATTTATCTTTTTGATAGAGAGATCACAAGTAGGCAGAGAGAGGGGGAAGCGGGCTCCCTGCTGAGCAGAGAGCCCGATGCGGGGCTCGATCCCAGCACCCTGGGATCATGACCTGAGCCGAAGGTAGACGCTTAACGACTGAGCCACCCAGGCGCCCCTGGACCTGAAATCTTATTCCCCATTTCACGTTTGCTATTTTCTGAATGGGTAGTAGTAATCTCATGTAGCTTTTCTTCCCCCGTACTCTCCCATCCCCAAGAAAGATTTAAGAACAGAATTTGTCAAAGGAAATACAGGCCTCTATCTCTGTAACCGTAAGTCCTAAAACTATACTTGGAATGTGCAGTCATGAGTCTCTCCTCTTTCTGTATAACTCCTGATAAAGGGATTATGCTGTAAATAATATTACCTGAATCATGTCTGCTAATTAATTATTCTTTTACTAAGTTATGAATTCTAGTGATTCCTTAAGTTCTCTAATATTTCATTTTGATTTTAGGTTACTTATTGCTTATTGTAAAAATTCTGGGAGAGTTTATAAAAATCCAAGTGATAAATCTTTTGAAAGAGACAAATAGGGGCACCTGGGTGGCTCAGTGGGTTAAGCATCTGACTCTTGGTTTTGGTTCAGGTCTTGATCTCAGGTTCATGAGATCGAGCCCTGGTCAGGCTTCCTACTCAGGAGGGAGTGGGCTTTTGCCCCTCCTCCTGTGTGTACACGCACGCAGCACACGCGTGCACTCTCTCTCTCTCAAATATAAATAAATACATCTTTAAAAGAGCCACATGCTTTAGTATGCAAATTATCATGTGCTAACATAATATCCCAACAATATTTCTAGATGTTTAAGGTATTATAAGACTTTAGTGATTGATAGTACTAGAATTACTACAATTTATTCATAATCTGACAAGTTTTTATCAAACATTTACTGTGTTAGGATCAGCCAGGGCTAACATTCTGAAAGAGAGATACAGTCTGTCTTCACTGAGCTTGGAGTCCAGAGGAGACAAACATAAACAAGGAAACAAATAATAATAATTACGATACAATGCAATTACAATTACAATGGAGGAGGAGTGCTTTGATAAGAAAAACTGGTGGGGGGGTAAGGGAGGGGAGTTGATTTCAACTGAGTTTCTAGAGAAAGCCTCTTTAAGGAGGTGAACTCTCCTATTTTTCTTCAAAAAGCTTGCGGTAGTTATAAAACTGTACTACATACATTTAAAAGATGGATAAGAAGGCAGTAAAGAACTCAAGATACTAGGTCACCTAAAATGTTAGGGCATGCTAAAATAAGTTCTCGGTTCCCTAGTATTCACAGTAAAAGAGAAAATCACTTGTGTGTAGTTCACATCTCAGAAAATACACTAAGTCCTCTAAAAAGGCTAACATTTCTCCAGTGCTGGTTTCAAGCAGGAATTGATCTTGTGATTCTTTACATAAGGAACACTTAATGCCATGATTTTCCTGTGTTATTTTGTATAAGATACCAACATGTTGTTCAAATGTATCTTCCTGGTATTAACCCAACAGAAAACAGAAGCTAATACCATCTAGGTCTGACTTCCTGGTGGTATAACGAAATGCAGTGACTTAGAGAAACCAGAAATGAGTGCCCTTGAGACTGTCGAGTTCTAGCTAACAACCGAACCTCAGTCTTCTGAATGGCAAAATTTAATAGCTAAGTTCCCTGCCGAGTATCTGCTGGGCTCATACCATGTACCGTTGATTGGAGAGAAATCCACACACTTCGGATAGCAGACATAAGGGATTAACTTAACGTTTCATAACCAACCTTCTATTTTTGTTCAAGGAAAGTGACATAGAAGCAAGCTATGCTGGCAGCCGGGAAAAGGGTCAAGATATTGCTCAAGGAACGACACCACACATTTGAAACTATTTAAGCATATAGCCAAGCATTTGGCTGAGCCGACAGAATCTGACATCCTAAAGCACCAAGAAATGATTTTGACCTCACCTCCCCACAAAAAGTCCCTAAGTATTTCCATTACCAATTGGCCACACTCACAAAAATAAAAATTAAAAAATTAAAAGATTAAAAATCACGTGGAACTTCCTAGTGTTTCTTTCCAAGTAGAACTTCATCATCATCATCATGGGTCTGCCAGGACGATTGATCAGTAAATGCACCAAGTACTTGAATGAACTAAGTTTCTATCTGGGTTTATTTAATAAAGTCCATTTAAAAATTAGACAATGACACTAAACATAATGGTTTTTGTTTCCACATAACTGATGCCAGGCTGTTCTTTTTGACAACAACCCACCAAAACATTCAGCTGCATCTTAATAAAGCAGATACAGCCATTAGCCCAGAAGAGGTGCTTCCCTTCCTTCCGGTTTGCACTGGTAAGTGGGCACACATCCAAGCCATCCACCGGCTGTACAGGAAGCATAGAATTTTGAACAAATAGTGGACATTAATATTGACGCATTAGAACTCTTCTTCAGGGAGACTGTGTTTGACTTAATAGGAAAAGAAATCAGCCATTAAAAGTGCTGATGGATTCTTTATGTCTTTTCTCCCCAGATAATGAGATGTGAATGCTGGGGTGCTTGGAGTACCAGTTAACTACAAGTATGAGATGGGCTGAAATAAGCTTCTCTCTACCCATGGAAGCCCTCCCTTTGAGCAGAAGTAGAAGGGAGGGAAAAAGACAAAATGGTTTTAGACTGTGGCTTACTTCACCAAATTCATTTGGCACACAGATTTCCTAATGGCCAATGGGCTAAGAACACCAGATATGCAGAAGGAAAAGGAAACACTCTTTCCTTGTGACCTTGGAGAGGTTTGTTCTCCTCTTGAGTGGCAGCTTTAGACTGTCTTCTCTTGGGAACAGAGAATTGATTTTCCATTTTTGTCTCGATTCAAATCATCTAGTACTATGAACATAGCCTGTGTTCAGTAAATATGTTTGGCCAACAACATGACTGGTTCTGTTGATTTCATTTTATCCATAGTACCTATAATGGGGCCTTGCAGGAGGCACTCAAAAACATGGGTCAAATGAATGCATGTAAGACCAGTGAATTACAACCAGGCTTCTTTTTGGTCTCCAGTTATATACACTAAAAAGTCTAAGAAGGACAAAAATTCCTTTCATTTTTCTGTGGATAATTCTATAAGAGTTACATGTTATTACTCTAAAGTTTTATTTTGGGGCATCAGGGTGGCTCAGTCAGTTAAGCATCTGCCTTCAGCTCAGGTCATGATCTGAGGGTCCTGGGATCGAACCCCACAAAGGGTTCCCTGCTCCCAGGGGAGTCTGCTTCTCCCTCTGCCTGCTGCTCCCCCTGCTTGTGCTCTCTCTCTGTCAAATAAATAAATAAAATATTTTTTAAAAAATAAAAATAAAGTTTTGTTATAAGTCCCAAGTACCTGACATTTTAAGAATACCCCTCAGCCTCTTCTCTCCTCTGACTGTACTCGTTTCCCTAAACACGCTCATCCAGCTCACTCCATTAAATATTATCTAAAGGCAAAATAAAGTGTCTCCCAAATGTTTAACTTTGGTGTCATGTACCCAGCTGTCCACTTGAAAACTCCACTCAGAATTCAACAGGCAACTCAGTCTTTCCAAGTCCAGACATCTGATTCTTCTTATGCCAGCCCCATCTGCCCCAATCTGCTCCATTTCTGCAGATGGTACCACTACCCCAACAAGCCAAAGGCCATAGGAGTCATCTTCGATTCCTCTCTTTCCCTTATATCTTCCATCCAACCCATCAGTGAATTCTGTTGATTCTCTTGCCACATCTCCCAACCCAATCAAGTCTCTGTATCCTGACCACTTTCACCCTCATCAAAATCACCATTCTATCTTCCTTAGACTCTAGAAATTCGCTCCATCTTAAATGTCACCTCTCAAGAGAGGCCTTCTCTGAACACCTGATCTAGAGTTTCCTCAGACTCTATCACAATACCTTGTTTTGTTTTTTTCTCAGAATTTATCACTATCAGTTAATTTTCTTGGGTTTTTTTGTTTGTTGTTTGTTGCTTACTTGTTTCTTTCCTTTTCTGTCTCTCCCCACTAACATTCATATTCATAAGAGCAGGGATCTTTGCTGTCTTGTTTGCTGCTGTGCTTTCAATGTCTAGAAGAAAATCTGACACATCATAAGTGCTCAATGAATAGTTCTTTTTCTTTTCTTTTAAGTAGGCTCCACGCCCAATGTGGGGCTCGAACTCATGACCCTGAAATAAAGAGTCGCACGTTCTACCCACTGAGCCCACCAGGTGCCCCTAAAGAGTTCCTGAATGAAGAAGTCAGTGAATCAATTAGCCAATAAGACACAACTGTACATGAAGAATAAGCAGAATGCAAAACAACACAGGTTTTTATATAAAATAACATTCATCAAGACCAATTTGAATGAGCCAATTTCCTTCAACAACGCTAAACTTAACTTTTTAAACTAATAATTATTGAATGTTTACTTCCTCCCAGGAATTGTGGCCATTCTTTACACATATCATCTTATTTAGCTTTTTTCAATCCTTGCACAGTCTTAAGTAGGTACAACTAGCTAAGTGGCAAAGGCTAGCATTCAAGTATCAGTCAGTCTGATCCCAAAGTCCTAAGTCCTAATTACTGCCCTAGTGATACTATGCTCCCTTCAGATTAGCCAGGTTCCCTGGAAATATTCACCCAATGGGGGCAGCTTAGCTTCAATTTAGAGCTCATAGATCTTTCCTGGAAGGTTGCAGTTCACTTAGCACGTGGAGCTCAACATTAGGCTTTCCAAAAGCATTCTTTCTCTGAGGCCCATCCGTCAAGGATCACATTATCCAAAACAGCATTTACCAGAGTCAGTTCATTATCAAATATGTGAACCTTCTGCTGAAACTACAGCAATGATCATTGTGTGCTTTCTAAGATTCAGTTGTCCAAAGAGAACCATTCTTTTGCAGTACAAAAGGACTGCATTCTCATAAAAGTCAAGTGAGCCAGTGCATATTCTATCTCTTTGAAAAAAAAATATGAGCTCTTTCACAGAATGTGCAGTCTTATCCCATCACAGAATTCTGGATGTGGAAAGGAGTTAAAACGTGGCTCTGATTTCAAAAAGTAGAACAGGAGGCCCAGGAGGCACAAGTGATTTGTGGTCTCAGGGCTAGTAGCTCATCAAATGAAATTACATCATTTACCAGATTTAATTCTCAATATGAAACTGAGCAATGGCCTTGTCATTTTGCCTGAGTTAATGCCCATTATTTCAAACTTTCAAAATGTTGCCAAGTTTATGATATCGATGTGCACATATTTTGTTCTAGACTTCATATTTTAATTTATTTAAAACTTCTCAGGTACCACTCTTTGTGTTATAAGCAACAGACATCATTTCACCTTACTATCTCTAGTGGGGAAAAAAAACAAAGAAACTACTATATATTCTTGATAAATGATCTCTTCCAAAATTGATTGTTTATAGATGCAACGGGTGAAAGGTGTTTATAAATGGCTCCAATTTCAGCAGGAAGTAAGTGTGGGCTATCTTGGAAAAATCTCTTTCATGACACATGTTTTTTTTTCCCTCCATGGTTACCTTCTGAATTAATGTCTTCCCCAGCTCAAAATGGTGCCCCAGTTGATCCCGCTGATCCAAACTGAATTTAGCTTTTTACCATCTACTTTGATGTCTCACACGGTAATCCAACCCTCCAGGCCGCTGGTTATCAGATTTTAATGGGCATCAGAATCAGCACGAAAGCTACTGACCCGAGAGCACTGGGCCCTGCTGCCTAGGGCTCTGATTCAGAGGGCCTGGGTTGGGGCTTGGGGATTTGCATTTCGAACAACTTCCCAGGTGAGGCTGTCTGGAGACTCTTGTTAAATTATTCCAATAAACATTTTTACATGAAGATTAACTGGAATTGAAATTACTTGAGGAGCACCTGGGTGGCTCAGTCCGATTAAGCATCTGCCTTTGGCTCAGGTCATGATCCCAGGGTCCTGAGATCCAGCCCCACATTAATCTCCCTGCTCAGCAGGAAGCCTGCTTCTCCCTCTCTCTGCCCCTCCCCCAGCTTGTGCTCTCTCTCAAATAAAAGAAATCTTCAGGGTGCCTGGGTGGCTCAGTGGGTTAAAGCCTCTGCCCTCAGCTCAAGTCATGATCTCAGGGTCCTGGGATTGAGCCCCACATCTGGCTCTCTGCTCGGCAGGGAGCCTGCTTCCCCCTCTCTCTGCCTGCCTCTCTGCCTACTTTTAATCTCTCTCTCTCTCTCTCTGTCAAATAAATAAATAAATCTTTAAAAATAAATAAATAAAATCTTCAAAACATTACTTGAGATGGATTTTTATATTCCTGGATTAAACCTAGAACAGAGATCCATATCTTCCACAAAAATGAATATGCAAAACCTTGTTGAACTCCTTCATGCAGCAACAGAAAGTGGGAGCTATTGTCAGAGCGTCCTGGGAAAATTAGTTATCAACTGCTGATTAGTTCTCTGAAGAATAATGAGTGTTATTGCTGCAGGTTAGATTCCATTAAACACCTTCCATTTCATAATTCTTCATGAGAACGAACACAGAAGAATTTTCACTCCCGTGCAGCCCAGACCTAGTTCTGTTGCTTAGCAATGGGCCTCACGTACCATTAGAGCATTGTGTTTTCCTCTTCAAAAAGGGACAATGTGCCACAGGTACTTCTTACCTTTACCAGAGTGCTCCCACGAAGAAGGATGAATAATGATTTTGTATTTAACCCAGCAGCCTAAAAATTCTCAAGTCGAGAAGCTTCCTTTTAGGATGTTTAAATGCACTCTGCTCTTTCTTCAAAGTGAAGCTCTCTGATTCACTGAATCAGTGAATCACAGAATCTTCGGAATCGCTGAAGTAACTTCTGGGCGGATTCATCTTTCTGACCAAGAGCCACCCGTCAGGTAATATATACTATACAGGGCCTAGACCATGCTCAACTGCGAGCTGAGGAAGAGGGAGAATCAAAAGACGCATAAAAGGATATCTGTGGACACATTCTGGAAAGGACCAGGTATACATATTACGAAGACTGTCTCCATGAAATTTACGATGCAGAAGGAGATGATTAACTTGGAAGAAACAGTAGCAAACTATATAAGACAGTATGCAATTAGCTACTAAATTATGAGGCACTCCACCAAAAGCCTTTTAAGGATTCAGAGAGAGTAGAGACTAATAAGAAGAGCTTGCATTTATCAAGTGCTTCCTATGTGCTGGGCACTTCAAATGCATTATCTCTTTTAACGGTCACAACAGTACTGTGAAGTCAGAATGATTATTATCCTCATTTTCAGATGAGGACACTGAGGTTAATTAGCTTGCAAGTAAACAAACCCAGGTCTGGGTTAAGTAAAGGAGAGCTTGGTGGAGTGTGGCTAGATGGAGACTCACCCATCATGCAGCCCTTTCCCCTAGCATCTCTCTGCATTATTCATAAATGCAGGGTCCAATTCCTACTTCCTCAGGGAAAAGACCCGAGCTCTAATTCATGCCTATAAAACACTGTGAATACCTATCCTTGCAGCCCTTTCAGCCAAAAGAAAGTCTTCTGGGACAAAAGCAATAGAAGAAGGATTTCTTTTTACAGTGTCTTTGAATAATGAGTTCTGCAGAGTGATGCATGATTTGCATAGAAGCAAGTGCGTTGACCTTCAAAAGCACACCCATGTTCTTGTAACAGCAGAATCACATCAGCTTTCCAGATTTGAATCGTTCAGCATCTACGTCCAAACAACTTTTGTC
This sequence comes from Nasua narica, assembly GCA_028533885.1. Lineage (NCBI taxonomy): Eukaryota > Metazoa > Chordata > Mammalia > Carnivora > Procyonidae > Nasua > Nasua narica. The sequence goes on along the minus strand of CM052807.1, from coordinate 96,619,957 downwards.
TTTGATTGCATCAACAACTCTCTGAACCTATTCTGATGAACTTTTTCCAACTTAACTATTCCCTGAATTTTACTTCCAGCTGTGTCTTAAAGTGCCCCAACTCTCCCAATAATGGTGTATCCTTCTACCCCTAACATTCTGCCCCTATTTCCCAGATACACTTAGAAAAACACAGAAGATAAGAGTCATGTTTTGCAGAAGGCCTTTGAAAGGAAAGGTAAGAGTGGCTGCATCTCCTCCTGGCCAGATGGGTTGAAGGAGCTCATCAGGGCAAACCCAAACTCCTGGCCCATCACTTAGTCAATTACCTTAAAATATCTCTGAAAGTTTTGCAGAAAGTAGAGATAAAAGAGCAGAAATGGTTAATATTTAAACTCCTACTGAGCCCTGAGTTGGGAATAAAGAAAACTGAGTTCCAGAACTGTTTCTGTCCAAGTCCTGAAGCCTTCAGAGTCTATAAAGCACAAGGAACAAGAATGAAGAAATCTGTCAGTATCCAGCACTACCTGAGATACACCGAAATGAGAAGTCTCATACGCACCCAATGGGTTTCTTCTACACAACAAGGAAATCATCAACAGAGTGAAAAGGCACTCTATGGAACACGAGAAAATATTTGCAAAACATATATTTTACAAAGGGTGAATATCCAGAATATAAAAGGAACTCCTAAAGCTCAACAACAAAATAAACAAATCAATTTAAAAATGGGTAAAAGACGGGATGTCTGGGTGGCTCAGTTGGTTAAGCCTCTGCCTTCGGCTCAGGTCATGATCCCAGGGTCCTGGGATGAAGCCCTACATCGGGCTTCCTACTCAGTGGGGAGTATGCCTCTCCCTTGGCCTGCCACTCGTCCTGCCTGTGCTCTCTCTCTCTCTCTCTGACAAGTAAATAAATAAAATCTTTAAAAAAAATGAGCAAAAGACTTGAACAGAGGTTGAATATTACTTCTAAGAGATAAGGATAGATAAGGAAAAAATAAAGGGATGAAGAATAGAACTTGAGCTGTAACTTTTGCATTTTATTCCCTAAATTAAAACAAAAGTGAGGGGACATATTTAAAACAAAGCTCACTGTATTATACTTGGGTTGTGGATACACAGAAGTCTGTTACAGTTTTCTGTGTTTTGTGTGTATTTAATATGTTTCATAGTTTAAAACATTAGAGTGTTTCTGCAAAGACAATATACAAATGGCCAATAAGCATATGAAAAAGTGCTCGAGGTCACTAATGATGAGGAAAATGCAAATCAAAACCAGATGAGATATCATACCTTACACCCATTAGGATGGCAAACATCAAAAAAACAGAAAACAACAAGTGCGGGCAAGGATGTAGAGAAATTGGCACCCCTGTGCACTGTTGGTGAGAATGTAAAATGGTTCAGCTGCTGTGGAAAACAGTAGGGAGGTTCTTCAAAAAGTTAAAAATAAAATTACCCTAGGATGTGCATTTTGAAAACACATGGAACAATTCTTTTTTACTTACAAATGCATAGGAAAGTTACTTACCTATGTTACTTACCATATTTTGGAAGCATTCCAAAATATGTTTGGTGATACCCTGCAATCTCAATTTGGATATTACTTCTAAGAGATAAGGATAGATAAGGAAAAAATAAAGGGATGAAGAATAGAACTTAAGCTGTAACTGTGTTATTTTGTGTTGTTCCTGGTGAGGTTGCCATAGCAGTTTTTGTTCAAGCAACGAAACAATTCCCTAGGTTAGAACAACACTCTCCTGAAATGACAAAACTGTAGTCCAAGTTTCTTTAAAATGGTGTTTGAGGGACACTTGGGTGGCTCAGTCAGTTAGGCGTCTGCTTTCAGCTCAGGTCATGATCTCAGGGTCCTGGCTGGGATCAGGTCCCGCATTGGGTTCCCTGCTCAGCAGGGAGCCTGCTTGTCCCTCTCCACTCCCTCTGCCTCTGCCCCACCCCCCATTCATTCTCTTTCAAATACATACATACATACATACATACATACATACAATTTATAAAATGGTGTTTGAAAGCTCCATTTCTAGGCATTTAACTAGGGAAGACTCTTTCAGGTGCAAATGAGATATGTATATGAAAATTGACTGCTACTGCCCCTCCCCAAAAAGTGGGAGACCGACCTTTCTAGATGTGCCTAAATCTCAAATACATATGCTTACCTGAAGATGGCAAAATTGAGAAGAATACTAGGATGTGCATTTTGAAAACACATGGAACAATTCTTTGTTACTTACAAATGCGTAGGAAAGTTACTTACCTATGCAGGAAGCATTCCAAAATATGTTTGGTGATACCCAGCGATCTCAGGTTGGATATTACTTCTAAGAGATAAGGATAGATAAGGAAAAAATAAAGGGATGAAGAATAGAACCTAAGCTGTAACTTTTGCATTTTATTCCCTAAATTAAAACAAAAGTGAGGGGACATATTTAAAACAAAGCTCACTGTATTATACCTGGGTTGTGGATACACAGAAGTCTGTTACAGTTTTCTGTGTTTTGTGTGTATTTAATATGTTTTATAGTTTAAAACATTAGAGTGTTAATATTAATTTTCACATGCATTTATACGAGGCTAAATTTCATATTCCATAATTGCTGATGAAGTGTGAAATGACTTCTCATAAAAATGAGGAAAGAATGAGAAACAAGGCAGAGGATCACAGAGGAAGAGAGGAAAAAATGCAACAAGATGAAACCAGAGGGAGACAAACCATAAGAGACTCTTAATCTTCGGAAACAAACTGAGGGTTGCTGGAAGGGAAGGGGTGAGTAGATGGGGTAACTGGGTGATGGACATTGGGAGGGTATGTATTGTAATGAACATGGATATTATATAAGACTGATTAATCACAGACCTGTACCCCTGACACAAATAATACATTATATGTTAATTTAAATTTTTTTTTAAAGATTTTATTTATCTGACAGAGAGAGAGAGATCACAAGTAGGCAGAGAGGCAGGCAGAGAGAGAGGGGGAAGCAGGCTCCCTGCTGAGCAGAGAGCCCAATGTGGGGCTGGATCCCAGGACCCCAAGATCATGACTTGAGCAGAAGCCAGAGGCTTTATTTAACCCACTGAGCCACCCAGGAGCCCCTAAAAAAAGAAAAAAAAATTAGTACCCAAAAGGTATAGTCATGAGATGATACGCCTGTGAAATCCAATTTATTTACCAAATCTTCAGAAGCCAAGATCTCAATCTGTCTTAGCTCAGGCTACCATAACAAAGTACCATATACTGGGTGCCTTGAACAACAAACACTAATTTCTCACCCATCTGGAGATTGAGAAGTCCAAGGTCAAGGTTCTGGCCAACTTGATTCCTAGTAAGAGCCGTCTTTCCGGCCACATCTTCACTGTGTCCTCACATGACAGAGACAGAGTTCTGGTGTCTCTTCATCTTCTTGTAAGGACATTAATCCCATCATGAAGGCCAGTGTTCAAGACCTAAGTAAATTTCAATTATCTCCTAATTGGCCCCCCTCTTCAAATATCACCCCAATGGAGGCCAGGGCTTCAACATACAAATTTGGGGATGGAGGTGGTGGACACAAACAGTCATAACGTCAGTCCAAACTTGACACTCCACCTGTGAACATTATCACAGAGCGAGCGGCACGGTGTGGGCTCTGGCGGCTGCTACCCATGCTCAGAGTCTCGTGTCTGGGTGAGGCAGGAAGAGGACAACAGTAGCAGAACTATATGGTTTATTTTCTGCTAACACATTTCTAAAATCTCTCCCACACCTGAGCACCAATGGATTTTAACACTTAACACTTGGTGATTCGCTTCATAATTCTCATCGGCTTGTCATTGATTGCTCTCGTGTCTAGATGATGGAGAATTATAGAATTTTGCATTCAATTACAGAACTTCATAATCAATTACACAGCCCTTCAATAGTCCACATCTCCTTCATGCAATGTTTTAATTATTGAAAAATCCTAGTAAAGCAAAGAAAAAATAATTTGATACATTCATTTCCTATGGTTTAAAAAAAAAGCCTACCACAAGCATAAATTGTTAGCATTAGTTTTAGATAAATTATTGTAAAAATCAATTTAATAGAATTATCAATACTTACAAATCTAAATAACTGTTTCCATATGGAGGTGGTTATGTTAACATAACCAGGTAGTTGTTTATTGATGGACCAAAGGTGTGTCATTATTCATTATCTTGGAGATGATGTTGTTCAACACTGTGCTGATGGGCATCATTAGCCACATTAAAAAAGGAGAACTGGTCATTTACTTAAGGCTCCATAAAAGGCAATTCTTAATTTTTGTCCCTAAACAAAGATTCTTTTTTAATTTTTAATCATGAAATAAAAAACTGTACTTTCCTCGTTCAGATCTTGAAGCTCTTGGGTTTGAAAGATAAACTCCCAAGCTTCCCATTGCCAAAATTCAGAAGGTCCTCCCCACGCTTACTCAGTTTCCATAAATCTGGGATTCAAACCAATGACTCACCATATTAATTCTTCAGCAATAGACTGATACGTCTTGATATTGCTCTCTCGAGTTCTGTAAGTCTAGCCTTAAGAGACTGTAAGAATTTCTCCCAATTGCAAATTCATTCTCATAAAACTGGATGAGAATTACACGAGGACTTATTAACATAAGGATCACTGTCAAGATAAATAATTCTATAATTAGTATGTCCGTTGCTTTTTTTTCTCCAGGTGATGAATTTTTTTTCTCCATAGCTCAACAAAGCACTTTCTGCTTAAATAATGATGATATTGTAATGGTCGTTGTAAAACTGACCCAAAAGCTAGCCAGTGGACAGTATATTGAACTAATACAAAGTAAGCTGAGCTTTGGACATGACTGTTTGACTTATCCTGGAAAAATCTCTTATTCCCCTCCCAGGCTGCCTTAATTCTCTAACCCATAACTTTCTAATCTCTAGAGGTCAAGTGCACTGTAAACTACTCTCTCCCCTTTTCTTATTTTTTACTACAGTACACGTACCAAACTGTGTGCAGGCATATATGCACGTGGCATTCATTCATCTGACAAGCTTTCATTTGGGGCCAACCATATGCAAACACAGCCTTGGGCTCTCCAGGTTCAGAAAATAAAAGTCATTTTTGAAAGGATACATATACATGTGTGGTATATGAAATGATGTGTCTCAGCAAATCACAATAGAAATACAATGACCAATACTTGAAAAAGTGTTCACTCCCATTGGTAATCAAAGACATTTATAATGACAATAGCGAACTATTTGTTACCTATCAAATTAGGAAACGCTTTTAAAGGGGCTCTTGAGTGGCTCAGTCAATTAAGCAACTGACTCTTGATTTTGGCTCAGGTCGTGATCTCAGGGTCCGGGGATGAAGCCCCTTGTCAGGCTCTGTGATTAGCACAGAGTCTGCTGAAGATTATCTCCCTCTCCCTCTGCTCCTCCCCCCACCAAAATAAATAAATAAAACCTTAAAAAAAATCCTACATGTTAACAGCAAGTATGGGGTACTGGGTAAATATGTTTTGAATTGGCTGCCAAGCACCACTTTTCTGGAAATTGCCCCTCCTCCTTATCCCACAGATATCCTATATTGATGGTTCAAAAATTGACACCTATTATGAGCTGGACTTAACCCAGTTCTCTCAAAGGAATTTGAAATATGAAATAAATGACTTTATTTGCAAAGAAGTTGTTCCCTTGAATGGAAGAGAGATCACCTTGGTTGCTATTGCTGGTGGCCTTTTCCCCTCATGATGAATAAGAAGGCAGAGAAAGCCGGTATGCAGCAAGAGATATGGACAACTTGGGGGCAGGGGGAAGCAGACTCAAGGTACGGTGCATTAGGGCAGACTACTATGAGAAACCGTCCCGAATCTCTGTGGATTAACACAATGCAAATTTATTTCTTGCTTACACAAAGAAAGTCCAATGTTGTTGTTGGGTAGCTCTTGGGCACAGCTCTCTTCAAGTGGTGATTCCAGGACCCTGGCTCTTTCACTCTACGTTGCGTCTCCGTGATCTGGTGGTTTGAAGATCCCTCTGGCATCATCCCATCCCATCCCAGTATTGAAGAGACAAAACATGAAAACTCACATGGGACACACTGTAACCAGGCAGGTCTACAAGAAGCATATACCACTTCTTTCCAAAATCCATTGCCCAGAACTCAGTCATACATGAGTTCAATCTAGAAGCCTAGGGCTTCTAGGAGGGCTAGGAAACAGAACTTCACTTCACATCTCTGAAGGAGAGCAGAACCAGATCTTGGTCAGCACTGGAAGGATCTGCTACAAGGGGAGAGAGACAACCTCTCAGTTTCCCATAGCCCCTCAATCTTGCCTTATCTGAGGCTTCATTAGCCAAACCCAATATCCTTACTCAGGCTCACTCAGTCAGTCTCTACTATTTACAACCCAAGAAAAACACTAACAAATCATCAAAACACTTTTCAGATTACAAAGCATTTTGACCACTCACAATCTCATTTAATTTTTTTTCTCCCCAAATATGTTTATTTTAATTTTTCAGTGTTACAAGATTGATTGTTCATGCACCACACCCAGTGCTCCATGCAGTACGTGCCCTTCTCGATACCCACCACCAGGCTCACCC
>CM052807.1:96444318-96612870 GCA_028533885.1 Nasua narica | reverse complement strand
GAAATAAAAGGTATTCAAATTGGAAATGAAGAAGTCAAACTCTCTCTCTTTGCAGATGATATGATACTTTATATGGAAAACCCAAAAGACTCCACCCCCAAACTACTAGAACTCACAGCAATTCAGTAATGTGTCAGGATACAAAATCTCATTTAATTTTTACATCAAAGAAACAAAGTGACAGTACATGAAGAAACAGAGTCTCGAGAAAAGCAATTGCCCAAGTCCCACCACAACATATACAGTCAGGACTGGAATTTAATCCTTCTGATGCCAATGCTGAGCTCTCTCTCCTCTTCACTGGGTGTAATAACTTCTGGGAGGAAGGAAATCACACTCCTGACTCCTTACCATGACTGGTTTTTATCAGCTTACTCAGAATGCTTGCAAGGTGGAGGAAGAATGAAAGATGGCACCCAGCACCAGCTCTCAGGAGGAAGGGTAGATGAGAATGAAATGAAGGGAGGCAGAGAGGAAAGCCCAGGAACAGCAGACACATTGGCTTCTTTCTGTGCTGAGAATTCGGAAAGAAAATCTGATCCAAGCCAAACCCCTGCTGGACACCCCTGCTGTACAGAGACCTCCATTTTGTGCTTGGCGTTGGAATGCTGTCCGGATGATGACATAAAACACTTACCAAAAGCCCAGAAGGAGAGCAAAACAAATGGCGAAGTCCTTGAGTCGTGGCACCAAGATGAAAGGCATCAGGTTCTCCTAACGTGGGTAAGAAGAACGAGGATGGGGGAGGACTATAAATCCATCTCTGTGCACAATAAATGATGAGCTAGCTCTGGAATGACAGTGAACAGCTGCCTGGTTTCCTCGGAGCTAACAGCTGCCACCTCTGCTGGGCTTTCTCTACCAGCAGCTCCATTGACATCCAGCCTCCCAGAATTGATGATCAAGGCTCTCTGGTGTGGCAGCGAGGCCTCTGGCAGAGGGAAGGGCGTTTGAACGCAGCTGAGCGAGAGGGGAAAGTGCCAGGTAGGAACAACCTTGACAAAGGAAGGTTGTTCAGAAAGTGCTCAAAGCCAGTTAGGAAGAGGGTGGACAGGGTTCCTAAGGCTGCCATGTACACATGTCTTTGTAGAGATTTTCCCCGGTCCCGGGCAAGAAGAGGAAAAGGGCCAGGTAGCACGTTTTTCTTCTTAAATGCATTCCACTTCAAGGACTGTTCCTGTATTGCAAGATCACTTCCTTGCTTGCTTTGATGTTCAAACGTCCTTTTATGAACCAATAGTGATAGAAAATGATATTTGTAGAAATATAGACTCCTGGCAAAATAAAACGTTGGCAGAGGATTTCAGTGCTCGAGTATTTTGTTGTCTCTTTTGTTGGTTCATGAAATTGATAAGTCTGATACCCATTCAAAAGTCCAAAACACTTTGTCATTCGCAGTGAGATTTTACAAAGGAGAAAACTGAGCATATACCCACACATATCAGAAGGTTAAATTGCACAAACTCCAAGGGCAAATCCGCGCTTAGAGGGAGAATAAATAACAGCACCTTCAAGAAAAGTCAATACACCAAACAGAAACAGCCCGAAAAATCGGAATTCCAGGTGCCTCTTCATGAAATGTGAAAAAGTAGGTTGATGACCCAACCAAGCCTTGACCATTGCTCACAAGTATCTCTAAGATGGAGAGCACACACACCTGAAAAACCAGGGGCTATTACATTTTTCAGAATGGATTATAAACTGCTAGTCAAGAGCCAGCTGCACAGACTTTGACAGCAGCTGGCTCCCCATGTTCACAAGGACACTGGGAAGCACTAATAATAGCAGCCTTTCTGCAAAAGTACAAAGCACAGGCGAAAGAACAAGAGGAAAATACACCATGCAGCGCTTGGAACAGAAGCCTTATTTCTATATGAAGGGGATTACCTCTACCTGCCACCTGCACACATTCTAGGACCAGGGCACGTGACAAAAATGAGACAGTTCAGGAAAGGCAAAGGCTCCGGCTGCCATGCAGATGAGCAAGGGTAAAAAAATATGGTGTGTTTTCCTTTGACTGGTTTTCCATGAGTTTCAGACACCCCTGCACCACGTTAATTCAAGGTCATGTTCTTGGCTTGTAATAACTTACAGAAACATGGGGTGCCTGGTGGCTCAATCAGTTAAATATCTAACTTTGGCTCAGGTCATGATCTCAGGGTTGGGCTCCCTGCTCAGCGGGGAGTCTGCTTCTCCCTCTCCCTCTGTTCTTCCCCCCAACTCACACTTGCGCTCCCTATCAAATAAATAAATAAAATCTTAAAAAAAAAACCTTAAAGACACATAGCTGCCTTATAAGTAGAAAAAGAATTGTAAATGGAATATCAAGATATTCACTTTCCCTGAAATTTAGAGTATCCATTCTCTTGCCCTGTGTTTCCAATTTCCAAAGGAAACAGAAACGATCGGGAAGTATTTTGGAGAAGGAATTAACATTGAATAAACACCTATAATGGACCAATCATGGTGCTTGGAACTCTGTTTATATAGATTATCTCACAAACTTCTAACAACAACATTCTGAGGTACTATGGCCCCGTTTTCCAGATGAGAACACTGAGGCTCAATGACAGTAAGACGCTTGCCCAGAGATTAATAGCTAAGTGTCAGAATCAAGCATGAGCAAGTGTTTTCACCATTACTTTCCACAGTCAGTTCCTCTGTGCTTGGAGGCAGAATGAATGGCTCTAGAAACGGAGATGAAGACAACCCCTTCTCTCAGAATCCTTCATCCCACTAATGCCCCCTTCGTCACCTCAGGGTCAACTTCATACTCCAGGGCCTGCCCCACCTAATCCGGACTTAGTAACTCACATTAAAATTATTTTACTTGTCCTTTCTGGTAAGCCCAGACAGTCACTTCAGTGTGCCATGTTAGAAGAGAATTTATCTGATCAAATAATACATAGTTATCAAGAGGACAAAAGAACAAATCCCCTGCAGGATAGAGACAATGGCTTTGTCTTTATTAACAACCTATTACTGATTCTACTGGGAGGAATTTCAAGTCCGCTAACAGGAGTGCTCAGCAGAAATCTAGTGGGGTCTTCCACTTCCACCGTCCAAAAAGCATTCCTTTTGTAGTAATTGCCAACTCAAAACTATGATGGTTAAAAAATATATGCCAATATTCAGTTCCCAAAATCCACAAAGACATGAAAAGAGAGTCATTGTACCGGGTTGAACTGTGCCCCTATGTTCCCATTCCCAAATTCATGTCCACCAGAAACCTGTAAATGTAACCTTATTTGCAAATAAGTCTTTGCTAACATGAAATCATACTGACTAGGTGGGCCGTCATCCAATGTCTGGCATCATAATATGAAGGAAGTTGAAACAGAGACAGACACAGAGGGAGGATGGCCACATGAAAATGACAGCAGAGTTTGGAGTGAAGCAGCTACAAGCCAAGGAACACCAAGGATTACAGGCAACCCCCAGAAGCTAGAAAGGCTCTCCCTAGAGTCTTCAGAGGGAGCATGGCCATGCCAGTACTTTGATTTCAAATATCTGGCCTTCAGAACTGTGAGAGAATCAATTTCTGTTATTTTCAGCCACCCTATTTGTGGCCCTTGGTTATGGCAGCCCTGGGGAAAGAACACATTTAGCACATTCCTTCAACAAGAGAGTCTTGCCTCATGTAAAATGGCTACTTCTGTCCAAATACATGTTCAAAGCAATTCTAACCAAATATCTAAGACCCTCCATGCTAGTCAAAACCTCAGTGGGGTTGGCTCAAGGGGCAATTTAACAAGTTTACGCTTCATGTTATCTGGAGCTCATTGGGCCAGAGCAAGATGGCAAATTACCAGGCCTGTGCTGATGGGGCATGCCAAGAGGAGCCCTCACTGAGCAGAGCTTGAAGGACACAAGGAAGACATCCCTGCAGGCAGAAGACTCTCCAGGCAGAGAAGCAAAATGCAAAAGCACAAGAACTCTGGGAGGAAATGTGTCTGATACCTCGAGGAGCATGAAGGGCCTGGGGAGCTGGGGCTGGTGAGCAGCAGGGAGTGAGTACGGATCAGCCAGAACATGAGGGGCCTATGTACTCTGTGAAACCCATGTGAACACTGTAAGAAACTCCAGAGGGAATGAGGCCAGTTGGAAGAAGAGAGGATTTTTAGGGAGTTGGCTTCTTTCTTTCCCAATACCCTGGGTGGATTTTTGCCTGCCTGATGCCACTAGAGAAACAGAAAAGCAGTAGTACCAGCCCCACAGTGCCAACGTGGGCAAGGTAACACATTGGCAGAGGGCCCTGGAGATGGCTGGGCGAGGAGAGGCAAACAGCAGGTGCAGGTGGACTGGCCAGCACTAGGTACTCCCTCCTTTTCTCCTACCCACTCCCAGGAGAGGAAAAACTCTTGAAAAAGGCTCGAATGTAGGGCAGAAGTGATGGAGATTCCCTAAGGAACAGGTGACCTGCCCTACGTGCAATGAGCAAAAGACAGCCAAGATTGTTCAAGCCCATACTATGGGACTAAGAGTATGAGGCAAGGAACTCTCCATCCTGGGGGAGGAGACCTTCCCCCTCCCAGGACTTGACCCCATCACACCCCAAAACCTGACAGCTCCCCAGTACAAGTATATATTGCCAAATACTGAAGCTGATTCCCCCCAAGGGAATAGAAACCCAAAGAGAAGCGCATCATCATTTTAAAAAGAGAAGAAACAGAATTAATGGAGTAGATAAATAATTAATGCTAAATAAGTATAAAAATCTTCAAACAAATAAGCGCTAATATTGGTACATGACAACCAAACTAACAGATGGAATACCTAGTTACAAAAAATATAATAGTTGAAACAAAATAACTCAATAAATGAGATTGATAACTCGAGAAATACACCTGAAGAACAAGTTGCTGAGCTGGGAGATCAAGTTGAAGGAACTCTACCATATCAACACACAGAAGGGATAAAGTGATGAAAACTATATAAAAAAAAAAAACAGATAGGAGGCTAGACATAAAAACGTCAACATGCTTTATAATGAGAAACCCAGAAGGAGAAAACATAAACAGAGGGGAGGAAATGTTTGAAAGGGTAACAGAATTTACTAGATGGAGGGAAGTCTTTTCAATTCCCAAGACCATCAATTAATGAGCAAACGAGGAACAAGCAGAGAATACACATTCTTGCCAGACAAATACTCACAGAAGTTAATCACAAAGGCCACCTTAATAAAGTACAGTTGACATCTTTACCAATCGTGTTCCAATAAAATAAAAAATCAGTAACAAAAAGATATTAAAAATTATTCGTTATGTCTCAAAAGTAAAATATATTTTACTAAAGTAATTCTTAGGTTAAAGCAGAAATTATAAAGAGCATTTTAAGATGCTTAGAATTGAAAACATCAGAAATACCAAATGAAAGAAATATGAAGAAGTACCAAGAGAAAAATTTAGAGCTTTGAATACATTAATAAATGTAAAACAAAAAAATGAAAGAAAATGAGCCACACTCTTAATCTGTGAAATTGGAAAGAAAGAAGTTGAATAAGCCCAGTGAAATAAAAGGAAAAGAGGGGCACCTGGGTGGCACGGGCAATTAAGCAGCTGACTCTTGATTTCGGCTCAGGTCATGATCTCAGGGTCCTGAATTAGAGCCCCAGGCCAGGCTCCACTCTGGGCATGGAGCCTGCTTAAGAATCTTTCTCTCCCTCTTCCTCTGTCCCTCTCCGAAAAAAAGAAAAAGAAAAAGAAAGAAAAGGGAAAGAAGTAATAAAATTAAGGATAGAAATAAAATAGAGAAGACTAATAAATCAACAACAAATTATTTGAAAAAATGAATAAAATAGACACAATGATCTGCGGAATTTTATACTGAGTGTGTATTTTAAGCACACACACCAAACAATACATATCTTATAAGGATGCATATGCTATTTGAGGACCTATATCAAACATACTAAGATGGGTGTCTATGATGCATAAGAAACGAGTGGGATCAGTGATGAAAGTGAAAAATGTAAATCAAGAGATGGGTCTCATGTGGATGAATGGGGACAGAATTCTGTGGAATCAGATACAATGAACAGTCATTCAGGAACTTGTATAAGATCAGTTTGGGGAAAAAATAATGAAATCAAATCCTTCTTCACTCCCTACAGTATTTTTTTTTCAGGTGGATTAAAAAGTTTAATTTTAAAAATGAAACCAAATAGCTAAGTAAATGTTTGATCACTTATCCTAATTTAAGGAAGGACTTTGTAAGCATAAATGCAGTAAAAGAAATACTAAAAGAGAAAAAAATGGATGCACGACTTCATTAAAATAAAACCCTTGAAAAATCATTTCATCCAACAAGGAGATATTAGAAAAATCAGATACAAAAACAAATAGGAAAGAATATTTGCAGCAAAAACTTCAAAAGAAGAACATCCATGGTATATTAAATAGCTAGGCAAACAGGAAAATAAGCCTTTTTAAGAGTTGGGCAAAAAAAATCTTATTCCACAAAGAATATACAATTGGCTAATAAACATAAAAAATATTCTATCTCAGTAGCAATATAAAAAATGCAAATTAAAACTGAAATTTTCCATCTACTAAATAAGCAAGCTAGTGCTCTCATACACTCCTCTTGGGAATATAAACTAGTCCCACTTCCTGGAAAACAATTTCACAGTGTATGTCAAGAGACTTTTAAATTTTCATATATTTTGATGAAGTAATTCCTCTTCTATCTGTCTTTAGGAAAAAATCTACACATTCATCGTGCTCGCTTCGGCAGCACATATACTAAAATCTACACATTCATCAAAATGAGAATACTAAATTTGGTACATCCATACTGTGACAGTAAAGCTCCAGGAGAACATAGTCTCTGCCTCCCCCGGGCCTGCCACGCAGCGGGGATTCAACAAAGGTTGGTTAAATGACTCTGAAATTCTATGTGACAGTTAAAAAAGGATCAGATTCAAAGTATTAAATAGAAAGATACCCTAGATATATGTTAAGTATATAGGACATACAGGATGATCCCATTGATATAAAACTAAAACCATGACCCAAACAAATAAAAAACATATTCTGTCTCTCTGTGTCTCTGTTTCTCTGTCCCTGTGTGTGTGTGTGTGTGTGTGTGTTTATAAACACATAGACAAATACATGAAAAGTTAGACACACCAAGCCAATAAAAAGGATCATATTTAGGAGATGTGGATGCCCTATGAAGGGGGCTTTGTGTTGTCTGAATGATTTTTGATATAAATATATTCTCAGATGAATTGCCTACTTTGAAAAAGAATGTTTCCTAAAGGATGTGTATATAAAGACTTTAATGAGAGCATCATTCATTACAATAATAAGTTGAAAATAACCCCTTAGGAGAATGGGTAGATACATGTTAGCCATGGTATATCACGTAGGCATAATACGTGATGCTTTCTGAGGAAGAGTTGACAGGCAATGACACAGTACATTATCAAGTAAAAACAACAGCAGCAAGAACAACAAAGATTCAACACAAAAAAATGCAGGCTCGTCTTACAGGAAACACCAAAGAAAGTTGTTCAAGCTGAAAACAAGTGACCCTACAGAATAATTTGGTTCCAAAACACAAAGAGAAGCAGGTAAGGTAATTATGCAGGTAATTATAAGAAAAGGATAAACGTATATTTCTTCCTTTCTTTTATTTTTTTTTTAAGTTTTTTGTTTTGTTTTTAAGTAGGCTCCATGCCCGGCATGGGGCTTAAACTCAGGACTCTGAGATCAAGAGTCATATGCTCTTCCCACTGAGCTAGCCAGGTGACACTCTTCTCTGAACTTATTTTAAAAGCAATTGTATAAACCTATATATACGTATACATTCTATATATCTATATATAGAAACATAACATATTGGACAATAACAGCACAGAGGAGATAAATGGGAACAGAGCTGTACTAGAGTAAAGAAATGACACCAGATGGTAACCCACATCTGTGAAGAGACGAAGAGAACAAGAAAGGAAAAATAAGAAGGTTAACATAATAAACTCTATAAATACATACTTATAGTATAAACATATTCTCACATGTATATGTATATATTGCATATGTGTATATAAATAATATCTTATACGGTACAAACTCAACAATATATTATCATTATTATTTTATAAAATTTTATGTCTTTTAAAGAAGTTGAAAGACAAAAGGATATATATATATACACATATATAAAGTATATAGACAAATACATGAAATATATATATATAAATAAATATAAATATATAACACAAAAACAGCGCAAGAAAGGAGAAGAAGAGAATAGAGCTATGTAGGAGTAAATATTCTATTTGTCACTATAATTAAGTTTGTACAAATCTTGAGTCTATTCTGAGAAGCTAAAGTATATATAGTTAGACCTAGAGCAACAACTAAGAAAATAGGTCAAAAAAATGTAGTGAGAAAAATCATTAGAGGAATTAAAATGCTATACTAGAAAATAATCACTCGATGCAAAAGAAAGCAGCAAAGGAGACTAAAGGAACAAATAAGACATGAGTCAGGAAAGAAAAAGGAAAATGGCAGACATAAATCCAACTATTTCAATAATCACAGTAAATGTGAACAGATTGAACAATCCAATCAAAAGGAAGAAATTGTCAGACTGAATCAAAAAAAACAAGATCCAACCACATGCTGTCTACAAGAGACACACATTAGATTCAAAGATACAAATAGGCTGAAAGTAAAAGGATAGAAAAGATCCATCATACAAATGACAACCATAAGAAAGCTGGAGTGGCTAATATTAGACACTAATATCAAACAAAATAGATTTTAAAACCAAAAACAATGTTATTAGAGATAAAGACAGATGTACTATAATGATTACAGAGTCAATTCACCAGGATGTTATAATAATTATACACATATCTTTGCACTTAACAACAGAGCCACAAAACACATGAAGCAAAAACTGACATAACTGAAGGAGGGAATAGATAATTCAACACTAATGTCTGGAGACTTCAATATTATTTCAAAAATTGATAGAAATAGGCAGAAGATCAGGAAGGAAATGGAAGGCTTGAACAGCACTATAAACCAACTATACCTAACATCTATAGAATATATCATTCAACAATAGTAGAATGAATTCTTCTCAAGTGCACCATGGAACATTCTCCAGGATATATATTAGTCTCCGCAAATATAAAAAGGATTGAAATCATATAAAATATGCTCCTTACCATCATGGAATTAAAATAGAAACCCATAATAGAGAGAATAACAGAATTTTAGTGAAATTGACAAATATGTGGAAGTTGAACACCATATTTCTAAATGACAAGTCAAAGAAGAAATCACAAGGCAAGTGAAAAAAATATTTTCAGAAGAATAAAAATGAACATACCAACATTTATGAAATGCAGCTAAAGCAACACTTACAGAGGAATTTATAGCTATAATCACCCATATTAGAAAGGAGGGAAACCACATCTCAAAGCTATATCCCAAATTTACACCTTAAGACACTGCAAAAAGAAAAGCTAAACTAAACTGAATCCAAACCAAGTAGAAGGAAGGAAATAACTAAGACCTTCAGTGGAAAATAATGAGATAGAGAATAGAAAAGCAATAGAGGAAATCAACAAAACCAGAAGTTGGTTCTTTGAGAAG
The DNA here is from genome assembly GCA_028533885.1 of Nasua narica. Taxonomy (NCBI): domain Eukaryota; kingdom Metazoa; phylum Chordata; class Mammalia; order Carnivora; family Procyonidae; genus Nasua; species Nasua narica. The sequence continues at coordinate 96,603,256 of CM052807.1, read as the reverse complement.
ATCAACCACATTAGCCAATATTTAGATAGACCAATCAAGAAAAAAAGAGAGGCTTAAATTACTGAAAGTAGGAGTGAAAAGAGGGACATTGCTACCAACATTAGAGAAAAAAGACTATAAGGAAATACTATGAACAACTGAATACCAACAAATTAAATAATGTAGATGAAATGGACACATTTCTACAAACACAAACTACAGAATTGACTCAAGAAGAAATAGAAAATCTGAACAGTTCTATAATAAATGCAGAGATGGAATTTGTGTATTAATCAGGCATTTTTATTTTCTGTATTTCTGATGCTTTGGTATCTGGAGCCTTGTGGAACCTAGAGAGATTGCCCCTTCCAGATTAGCCAGTTCCTACAGATAATAACCTACTCATCTGTGAGTGCACCTTTCATATGCAAACTAATGAATCAAAGCACATACCCCCACTGTCTCTGCTCTTGGGCTCCATACTCTGGGCCACTACCCCCCTGCCCTAATCACCCCAGGAGGTACCAGGTGACTAGGAACAACCCCTATGCCCCAGAGCCTGCTGAAATTATTCAAACTAGCCAATCCAAACCTGCTTACACTGACTTCCACGGAAACCATAAAAGAAGTTCTTGCCAATGTGTTCCCCTTGATTCCTTTGTCTTCTGACTGACCTTCTTGATTCTCTATGTGTAAGAAGAACCTGGGAACTGTGAGTAACAAACTATCTTTTCAATGGCAATTATCTCTTGATCTAATAGTCTTACCACCCTTGAATGATAATAAAACCTATGTTTTAAAACAATTAGTAATTTTAAAACTACCCAAGAGAAACCCCATGTACAGATGGCTTCACTGGTGAATTTTACACATTTAAAAGAAAAAGATTTTATTTCTTTGAGAGAGAGAGAAAGCATAAGCATGAAAAAGGGCAGAGGGAGAGGGAGAAGTGGGTTCCCAGCCTGATGACAATGTGGACCTTGGGATCATGACCTGAGCCAAAGGCAGACACTTAACCAACTGAGCCACTGAGGTGCCCCTGAATTCTACAGATATTTAAGAATTTGTTTTAAGAATTTAAGGATTTTTAAATTCCTCTTTTTTAAAGAATTTAAGAATTCTATAAATATTTAAGAATTTAAGAATTAAGAAATATTAAGAATCAACACCAATTCTTCACAAACTCTTCCAAAAAATAGAAAAGGAGGGAATTGTTCCCAACTCATTCTATGAGGCCAGGATGACCCAGAAACCAGACAAAGATATAACAATGAAAGAAAACTTTTGTTTTCTTCAATATCCTTTATGAATATAAACACAAAAATCTAAAAAAATTTTGATAAATTCCAACAGCCTTTCATTAGTTGAAAAAACACTCCAGGTAGGGGTGCCTGGCTGGCTCAGTGGGTTAAAGCCTCTGCCTTTGGCTCAGGTCATGATCTCACGGTCCTGGGATCGAGCCCCACATCAGGTTCTCCGCTCAGCAGGGAGCCTGCTTCCCCCTATCTCTCTGCCTGCCTCTCTGCCTACTTCTTGTGATCTCTTTGTCAAGTAAATAAATAAAATCTAAAAAAAAAAAGAAAAAAAAAAAAGAAAAAACACTCCCTAAACTAAGAATAGAAACTTTCTCTAGCTAATAAAGGGCATCTATGAAAACCCCACAGCTAACATCATACTTAATGGTGAGAAACTGAATGCTTTCTCCCTAAGACTAGGAATAAGACAAGGATGTCCATTCTCACCACTTTTTATTCAACACTGTACCACAGTGAATTAGGCAATTAGGCAAGAAAATAAAAGCATTCAGATGGGAAAGGAAGAAGTATAACTATATTTGCAAATGACATAATCTCATATATAGAAAATCCTAAGGAATCCACTAAAAAACTATTAGAACTAAAAAATGCTTTTGGCAAGGTTGTAAGATAGAGTATCACTATATAAAAGTCAATTGTATTTCTATACTCTTGCAATGAGCAACTGAAAATGAAATTAAGAAAATGATTCCAGGGGCACCTGGGTGGCTCAGTCTGTTAAGCACCTGCCTTTGGCTCAGGTCATGATCCTGGAGTCCTGGATCAAGCCCCCTGTCCAGCTCCCTGGTCATTAGGGAGTCTGCTTCTCCCTCTCCATCTGCTCCTCTCCCCAACTCATGCTCTTTCTCTCATTCGCTCACTCTCTCTCAAAATAAACAAAATCTTTTAAAGGAGAGAAAGAGAGAAAAAATTATTCCATTTATAATAGCAAAGGAATAAAATACTCAGGAATAAATTTAACAAAGGAAGTACAAAGTACATACCCTGAAATTTATAAGATACTGCTGAAATTAAAGAAGACCTAAATAAATGGAAAGACATCCCATGCTCATTGATCAAAAGACAGTATTGTTGGATATGGCAATTCTAATCCAACTGATCCACGGATTCAGTGCAGTCTCTTTTGAGATTCTAGCTTACCTCTTTGCAAAAATTGACAAGCTGATCCTAAAATTCATATAGAAATTCACAGGACCCATAATAACCAAAACAATCTTGAAATAGAAGAATGAAGTTGGAAAATTCACACTTCTCAATTACAAAACAGTACAAATTACAATAAGCAAGGTAGTGTGGTTATTGGCACAAGGACAGGCATATAGACTAACGGAACAGAATTAAGAATCTGAAATAAATCCTTACATTTATAGTCAATTGAATTGCAATGGCGGTGCCCAAACAAATGGATGGAGGAAGAATAATTTCTTCAACAGATGGTGCTGGAACAATTAGATATTCATGTGAAGAAAGGAGGACCTCTACCTCACACCATTTACAAAAACTAACTGAAAATGGATCAAAAATCTCTTAAATGTAAGAACTAGGGGCACCTGGGTGGCTCAGTCAGTTAAGCATCTAACTTTTGATTTTGGCTCAGGTTGTGATCTCAGGGTTGTAAGATCTAGCCCCACGTGAGGCTCTATGCCCAGTGGGGAGTCTGCTTGAGATTCTCTCCCTCTCCCTCTGCTCTCTCCCTCTGCCCCTCTCCCCCTGCCCTCTGTACTCTCTCTCTCTCTTTCTTTCTAAGATAAATAGGTACATCTTAAAAAAAAAAAAAGAGCTAAAACTATAAAACCCTTGGAAGAAATTATAGGTGGAATTCTTCATTATCTTGGATCAAGCCATGATTTCTTAGATATGACACCAAAATGGTAAAAATAGATAAATTGGACTTCACAATTTAAAACTTTCATGCTTCAAAGGACACTATCAGGAAAGTGGAAAGACAACTCACAGAATGGGAGGAAATATTTGCAATTTATATATCTAGTAAAGAAATTGTATTTGAAATATAAAAAGAAATTTGACAACTCAAAAATGAAAAGACAAATAAACCAGTTACAAATAGGCCAAGGATCTGAATGGGCATTTTTCCAAATATGATATATAAATGGTCCATAAACACATGAAAAGATGTTCACCTTTATTAACCATCAAAGAAATGCAAATTAAAACCACAATGAGACACCACTTCAAACCTGCCAAGACAGCTATAACCAAAAAGCATAGGTGGGGATGTGGAAAATTTGGAACCCTGATATATTGCTGGTGGGAATGTAAACTGGTATAACCCCATTGGAAAAAATAGTCTAGAAGTTCCTAAAAAGATTAAACACAAAGTTACCATATGACCCAGAAATTCTACACCTAGGTATACAATCAAGAGAAATGAAATGTACATGTCCACAGGAAAAGGTGTACACAAATGTCTGCAGCAGTATTATTCACAATAGCCAAAAAGTGGAAACAACTCTAACGTCTGTCAACTAGTGAACAGATAAAATGTGGCATATTCATGCAATGGAATATTATTCAGCCGTAAAAAGGAATGAAGTACTATATATCCCCTAATGTGGATAAATCTTGAAAATATTCTAAATGGGCCCCTGGGTGGCGCAGTTGGTTGAGCGACTGCCTTTGGCTCAGGTCATGATCCCGGAGTCCCGGGATCGAGTCCCATATCGGGCTCCCAGCTCCATGGGGAGTCCGCTTCTCACTCTGACCTTCTCCCTTCTCATGTTCTCTCTCTTTCCTAATAAATAAATAAATAAAATCTTTAAAAAAAAAAAGAAAAGAAAATATTCTAAATGAAAGAAGCCAGACACAAAGGGCTGTGGAATCAGATAGTGTGTGATTCCATGTATATGAAATGCCCAGAATAGCCTAATCTAGAGAGGCAATGTGTCGATAAGTGATTCCAGATACAAGGAAGACTAACAACAAGGTGGAGGGACTAAGTGCGTACCAGAGGTGCCTACAAGGGTGCAGTGGTGGATCAAAAGCTCTAGGGCAATTTGGAAAGGTGGGAAGGCCAGAGACATTAAAAAAAAAAAATGCTTGAGTTGGATGTTGAAGTATAAATAGGAGTTCTCCCAGTAGAGGAGGTGGCGAAGGGCATTCTAGGAAGGGACGGACATGCTCAGAATCTCTGATGTGTAAAGCACTGGACCTGCTTGATAACTGTGTGATTAGTTAGGTACGCCTAGATCGTAGAGTGTGCTGGAAGGTTTTGGTCGAGATGGAGGAAAGTCCACAAGGCTGGAGAGGCGCACCATGCTAAGGAGTTAGGACTTAGCCTCCTCGGCAAAGGTACATCTGTATTCAGCAGAGCCCAACATTACCTTAGGAAGCCTGCAAGGAATATGTTGTTAAGACAAAATGGCAGCCGCTCGATAAACAAAAAGAGGTTCATTTTACTTTAAATCTTCCCGAGGAAGACGTAAGCAATGATCTCAAGCCGGAAAGAGTCAAGTCTGGCAGAACAGTTTAACAGCCTGGCTAAGTTTTTGCTGGAGTGTCCACCCTGGGTGACTCTCATGTCTCTTATTGCTTTCATCAGGACTCCTTCTCTTAGTTACCGAGCGTCCCCTATTTTCAGGGTTTTTTAAAATACTAAAATAGATTGCTCCACTGGCTCTGTTAGTCTCATTACTACCGAATGATTTCAGACACAGGGTTTTGACACCGGCAGAGCCAAAGGTAGCAAAACAAGTGATCCAATGGGCAAAAAAATAAATAATATGCCCTTCTTTCTCAACAAGGGATTCTTAAGCTTTGTAAAGCTGAATCCTGAATTGAATATGCTTAGCTAAACCCAGGACTTGGTTAAAGATGAAATAATCCCATTTTTATTTCAATTATATGAACTAGAAAGCTACAAGTGAAGACATACACGGAGAAAGCAGAGATTTGGTATTCTGTGGCTAAGCAAATATAAACTCTTTCTTGGAGTCTTATTTTGCATGTGTGTATGACACATCCACACACAAAAACAAATAAATAGAAGAACTAGTAGGGGTACATGAGTCACTGAGGATGTTTTAAACTCTGTGGTTCCCCCAGGAGATGACCAGAGAGCCGGCAAGTGATTCAGCATGGGAAATAACCAGAAAGAGCAAACGCCAACAGTGAAGGGAGCTGAAAGCAACCTCAGCGGTGGGGAAAAGTGGGACCTTTGCTTGCTGCTGAGAATTTTAAAAGGATGATCTGAGAGGGTTAGCAAAGGGCTGGGCTCTGCTGTCTCTGAAGGCAGTTTAGAAGATCCAGTTGGAAAAGAACAGGAAGAAGGGATGATTGTCACTGTCATTGGAAACCCAAGAAGATTCTTTCCAACCAGAAATCTCTTGCTGGGTCTTATTTTGGGATTCTGTCTTTAGCATGGAGTCAGAAACAACTTGACCTACAAAACTTCTACTTACTACAGCTTTCCCCACCTTGGTTCATGAAATGGCTTGCAAGCCCTGTTGAGAAATTCTAGCAATCTCTGCTGCTTGCAACCGTTCATGCCTTGCTCTGGTATTCTCTTGGAGCACAACGCCCTCCAGAGTTGTTTGGGTGATGACTACTTGGAAGGTTATGCCCACGTCCCCAGGGAGGATCTTAAATGGCCTCTTATGCGTGTGTGTACCTGGAGACACGATAAATATGGCTTGGTGCTGTTGAGTATCCAGGCAGGAGTAAATACCTTCATTGAATTTCAAACTCTGAACAGCAAAGTCATCATGCCACTTTCGACCTCTATAGGGATGCTTTCTAAAGAACGCAGAGTGACTTCAAACAAGGAAAACAACAAAAACCCTGCCTAATTAATCATGCCTCAAACCTCCCACGAGACAGAAAATTGGTAGCTATCATTCGTTGAATGCCTATTACATGGCAAGCGGTCTTCTAAGCATGTATTAGTTGTATCGCTTTGGGTGGATTACGTATTCTCTATGAGCTCCAGTTTATCTACGACATGCGTTAAACAGTCTTCCTTAAGAATCACAAACCTGGCCGCCCTCTGGTAGCTAAGTAAGCAGTGGGAGCGGGTGCATGAACTTGAATGAGTACTAGGTGAGCTGTACCTGGCATTCTTGATAGCCTGCTCACCAGCCCTGCCTCTTCTTCCCTGCTAGCAGACCCTGCTTTCCCACTGAGAACACCAGGAAGTAGGAGACATGCCTCCCAGCTCCCTTGCCACAAGGGTATTGGTAATATGATCCAGATGGGGGTGGGGGGAGGTTGGGGGAGTAGGAAGGGCTGGGTTGGTGGGGTTTTTTTTAAGATTTTTATTATTATTTTTTTAAGATTTTATTTATTTATCTGACAGAGAGAGAGCACAAGCAGGAGGAGCGCGAGAGGGAGAAGCAGATTCCCTGCTGAGCAGGGAGCCTGATGTGAGGCTCGATCCCAGGACTCTGGGATCATGACCTGAGCTGAAGGCAGACACTTAACTGACCGAGCCACCCAAGCGCCCCAAGATATTTCCTTAATAAGAAAAAGAAACCAATGGAAAGGCATGTTCACCTCTTCCAGACACGTGTGTGTGTGTGTGTGTCTCCATGTGACATACGAGCCTTTGGAACATTGGTAGAAATGAGGAGAAACATTATAGCTGACATGCTGGAAGATATTAGAGAGGAAAGGCGGGAAACATCAGCGTGGGCAAAGCAGCAGTCCTTGACAACATTTTTTTGTGCCATGGTGTTAACCTTGAACTTGAACTACCCTACGTGGGAATTGAGGTTATAAATCCTTACTCGAAGCGACTATCAGCTGGGTGACCATTACGTGCCACTGTATATAGGTGCACTACGACGCACATTCCTCCTCTGAGGAAGCGGGCGGCTTGTGGCTCCTGTTGGTTGCCTCCAGATGAGGCATTCTCAAGAAGAGCCAGGAATCCAGATTTTTGTATATCCAGATTTTTAGTTGTTGGCTCAAGTTAGAAAAATATGTGCAAGCCAAACAAAACACCTTTGGAAGCCAAGTTCAGCCCATAGGTGGTCAATTTGCAACCACTGATCTACCTCAGAGAGTCGTGGGAACTAAATTAAATGAGTTTAAAATAAGATCAGTAATAATATTAGCTAACATTCACATAGCACTTAATACGTCCCAGGCATTATTCTGCCTGCTTTACCCATCTAGGCTGCATGTGTAACCAAGTCTTACAACCATCTCATGGGCAGATATAGTTAGGATTTCCACTTTACAGATAAAGTTGGGAAAAGAGAGCCCCCTCGTCTTGCCCCTTCAGACCTAGGGGCAGGGATGGTTTTCTCTGGGACCCTCTCCATGCCTCATCATCAGCACATCATGGTGGTGTCGCTGCTGCTTGCTCGGGTCCCCATCCACAGACACCGCCCGGCTCGGCCGCGTCAGTAGTGCTGGGTATAGAGAATGTTCACGTGTTGTGACCCTGGGCTGCTCTGCAACACGGTATTTTCCCGCATCTCAGGGGAGTCATGACATGTTGACTGTAAAATGGCAATATCTTGACTTTTGTCCTTGCCTTTCCAGTCTGTACCCCCAGCCACTTCCCCAGGTTCCAGCCTGAAAGGCATTTTCATTAATCTAGAAGAAAAAACCCAGCTGAACCTGCTTCTAGTCCACCCTTGCCCCACCCCAGTGTCAAGAGAGGGAAGCAGGCCAAATTTGGTTCTGAGGTACTCTGTTGTTGTTCACTCTAGTAGTCCCAACCCCTCCTGTTACCACAGGGACCTCCCACTAGTCCCCAGGGTCCTTCACTGGAAGCACATCTCCTCCTCATCAAAACATAGCCCTGTTGTTTTCCATTCTTTCCCAGTTCTGCCTTCTGTTATGTGATGATGGGTGGCATCGGGTTAATCAGAGGAACGCCCCATGCGGCTTTCAGTGGAAAGAGCACTGCATTTGGGAGTAAAGAGGCCTGCTTCTAGTTCTAACATTATGTTAGTTAGATTAACTGGTTGAAAGTGACAGAATTCAACTTAAGCAAAAAACAAACTAAAAAAATAGAAACACACTGTAATTACTGAGTTCCTACAGGGATCAAGGATCAGACACAGTCATATCAGGATCTCCAATGATATCATTAGGATGGACTCACTCTCTCCATCTCTTGGCATCGCTTTCCTTGGCTCTCCACTCATGGTGACAAGATGGCTGCCAGTGGTCCTATCTTCTTAGCAACCCCAGTGGATCATATGGACTTCTCTTTTTCGGTGTTCTGAAATCAAGTCTCATCAGCTTTGATTGGCCTCCTGGGAACACATGTCTTGATGCTCTGATTGGCCATCCCTAGTCACATGCTCATCCTGGATTTGGAAGTAAAGTCAGCACCACACAAAATGGTAGGACTGAGAGTGGTGAGCACTGGTTCTCCAAAGGGACTAAGGTAGGTAAAAGCAACAGATGTCTTCAGCTACTAATTGATCATGAAACCTTAACAAATCTTTCCAGCCCTGTGCCTGGTTTCTCACCTGCAAAATGAGAAGGATGAACCCTATAACCTCTAAGGAAGGACACTTCTACTTCGACATTCTAGAATTCTACTGAATTCCTCATGAGAATGCAGTGTAGCCTTTTCACCTCTCAGAGGATAACTCCTTAATCCAATGAAAAGGGGGAACAATAGAGACACAACTGTGTATAGCATAAGCTTGTTAAGGAGGGCAGATCCCACTACCAGTGCACGCCTTCCCCATCCGCTCTGCAGGAACCCTGCCCAATGACCCTGAAAGAAGCAAGCCAGAGGGGCGCCTGGGGGGCTCAGTCGGGTAAGCATCTGCTTTCAGCTCAGGTCATGATCCCAGGGCTCTGGTATCAAGCCCCATGTCAGGCTCCCTGCTCAGCAGCAAAGTCTGCCTCTCCCTCTTCCTCTCCCTCTACTTGTGTGCTCTCTCACTCGCTTGCTCTCTCTCAAATAAAATCTTGAAGGAAGAGGAGGAGGAGAAAAAGAAAAGGAAAAAGAAAAAGCAGCAGCAGCAAGTCAGAGACTGGTGCCTCCCTGAAGAGGGATGGATGGAATTCGAACTAGCCATTCACTAAATGATTAAACCAACCAGCACTCACTATGCACCTCCTGGATCCCGAGCACTGTACAAGGCTCTGGGGATGAACAGTGCACAAGGGATAGCCCCTCTTCTCTAAGACAACAGTCTTGAGGTAGGCACAGACACATACACCACTGATTAACAATTTAGAGAGTCAAGGGCTACAGCAGGATGATAAGGCAGCTCAGAGAAGCTGCACCGAACCAGTGGGAGACAGGGTTTAGGGCATGAAGAGATGAGGGGATAGTCGGAGACATGTTCTGAGTGGCAGTCACGTGGAGTTTAATCGGGGCAGTGGCAAGAGGGGAAGCCAGGTCTGACTGTGAGGGACCTGATGGACCAAATCAAGAGGACTGAATGTTATCAAGGAGGCACTGGGAGCCATTGAAGGATCAGCAGGAGAGCAAGACCACACATTTTCAAAGGATCTACTGGTATTATGTGGATCCAAGAGAACTAAGACCAGGTTGCTGTCCTCAAAAAGTCCATAATCAGGCTATCTTCTCGGTAAAGGGACTTCATGTGCAGTATCTGTCCGCTTGCTTTTGCCCTTTTTGTGTTCTGTATGTTTATTTATTCACACTTTGCTTTTTTCCACATGGAATATACAGCTTACCCTTCAGAAAAATGCCGGCACCTGAAGCGAAGACTCAAAAAGTCCATTCCTGTTCCTAAAATGGCTATAAATGATACTTAAATCTATGCTGAAAATTGGACCACACTCTACTCCCCAGATCTCACATCTGATTATAAAACAACTCTAGATGTCTGCAGACCCCAGATAGTGTAAGGATTTTATAATCCATTGGCAGTAAAGAGGCAGATCTGGCTGCTGGCTGCTCAAAGAACCTCATTGGACTGCCTCTATAGAAGGGAGAAAGTCCAATTATTTACAGAAAATTGCTCTACGCAAAGGGAGCCATGGGTCCCTGCGTGCCTAAGCTTGAGGAGAGGAGATGATTCCTAGTGGCATAAATCCTCAGAGCCTCACGTATCTGGAGGAAAAGCAGACATGTGTCCGAACACCAGGGTTGCCTTGGACAGGAGAGAACGAAGGAAAAGTACTAAAGGATCTGCGAAAATAACATGTACCTGATCAACCCAAAACCTTGGTCTGGAAAACAGGTAGCTTCCTGATTCTACCATGAAATCTCAAATACATGAGAAGTGGCTGGTTCACACAGAAATTTGACACTCTCAGGGCACTCTGACAGTCGATTTGTAATCATGTGAGCTAACCAGGGGACCTTTGCTACACGTCATGCAAAGGGAGGAATAATTTTTCTTAAAAACTTTTATATTTGGCTTTGAAGTGCCTTCTTTTTTGGGGGGGGGAGGGGGACCTGCTTTGACTTTCTAGCTCGGCTTCACTGAAGATCGAATGACAACAGCGACAATGACAATGAAGACACAACAGTGTCCTCTGCCTTAGCATCGTCGCGTTTTCGAATCTTGTTCGTATCCATTGTCTCACTTGAGGTTCTCCGTCCCTTGTCGTGTGAGTTGACGAGCAAACACCTTCCAGACAAGGGCCGAAGGCCAGACCCATGACACAGTGGCCAAAGCAGCACAGCAAGATCCCAAGCTCAGACTTCTAACTGGAATCCAGTGCTCTCTCTAGGACAGGTGGAAAAAGCCAAAAACAAAACAAAACTAAAAAACTGGTGGCAGAAGATAACGCATTTGCTGCCCACGCTTTCCACGAAGATGAGAAATTGGTAACAAAGAAGCCATTTTTCACGTGGACTCAAATGTGAGTTCTCATTTTTTTTTCCTACTTATACAAGAGCTTTGTTGTTGTAAAAGGCCCTTCTCATTCACAATGAGAAAATACCTTCCAACAGCCATGCAATTAGCAGGGGCCTTCAGATATTGATTTCCTCTGTTCTTGGCATTAGCCTTTCTCACAGGGCTCCACACTGGCTCCCGATAGCCAGAAAAGCTGGAGTTACTAAATTGGCCTCTAAACTAATTTAGCTGTTTCCCATCACTGTCTCTCAGCTGCTTTCCCAAGGCTTTCTCCTCCCTCCTCAGTGACAACCAAGAGCATCACTAGGCAGGGATTTTAGAAAGGGGGAGAGGAGGGGCACCTGCATGGCTCAGTGGATTAAAGCCTCTGCCTTCGGCTCAGGTCATGATCTCATGATCTCAGGGTCCTAGGATCAAGCCCTACATCAGGCTCTCTGTTCAGCGGGGAGCCTGCTTCCCTCCCCCACCCCACCCCCCAGCCTCTCTGCCTACTTGTGATCTCTCTCTGTCAAATAAATAAATAAAAAATCTTAAAAAAAAAAAAAGAAAGAAAGGGGAGGGAAAGGAGGAAAGGGAACCCAAGAGCAGAAGGAGGGGGGAAGGAGGAGGAAGAAAACAGATGCCTGGATAGAAACTCAAGAAATTCCTGTGTGAAAGTCATATTCCCTTTGAAGAAAGGAGAGGGGGTGGAGCATAAAACAGAAGTTACCGATGGTGCTGTTATCATTCATTCATTCATTCTTTGCACAAGCGTTTACTGAAATCCTACTGGCACTAGGGAGTACAGTAGGCTCTGAGAACACACAGAATTGGCAACAACGATATAGTTCCTACCTTTAAATGGGGGCAACGGGGCAAGTTATACTCCCTGGGAAGCTGAGACAGCGATGGGAATGCGTAAGTTGCATTAGGGAGTCCCCTTAGGATTAGCATCCGTGGGAGGAAGGGAAGAAAGCAGGAGTGAGCAGAGGATGCAAAACATGAAAGGGTCTCAAGAGAAGCTTGGGCCAGCGCTACAAGGGGTTCTCAAGATGGGATGACAGATGGGATCCAGAGCCCGTCCCAGGTGAGTGAGAAGGCCAAGCCTGCATACCCCCATGTATATCAGTCACGGGAAGGGGCCGTGGTCTGGGCGGGGCAGCTCTCTTCAGGGGGGGCCGGGCCACGGGGGCCGGCACCGGAGGGCACATTTCTAGCAGCAGAGACCCACTGGCCGACTTTCACGCAGAAGGCAGATCTGCGAGGCCCACACGTAGTCCGTGCTTTAGTGGAGAGGCAGCCCGCCATGAAGTCATATGGAAAGAAAGTATAATGTCACTGTCACTGGTGCTACGAGGGAGACAGCCACAGTACCCTGAGATTGTGCAACCACGATTAGGGGACCTGCAGAGCCCTGGGCTGGGAGGGAGGGCGAAGGCAAAGGACAGGGAGCTTCTCGGCATGGAAAATGGATGGTTCGCGGTTGAGCGCTAGTGCTCACCAGCTACCATGTTCCCCATTTTAGATGCATCCTCTCGTTTGACTCTGTGACAACCCATCAGGTAGGTTTTGTTCCCAGGGTCCTTCCAGCATCTCTTGAGATCAAAACACATCATTTTCTGGAGCCCTCTGAAGCCAGAAATGACAGGCCTGCCTGGATCCTGAGCCAAAGGCACAGCCAAGCAGTGCGGCAGAGATCAAACTAGCAAGTTCTCTGAGCAGAGACAGGACTCACAGGAACGCACAGAAGGAAACTGAACTAGGCTCCTCTGTGGGAACCAAAAAAGGAACGCAATCAGTATAAACCCAACACCGAAGCAAGTTTTTACCAGATTTACACATAATAGCGCTGATCATCGTAACAAGACTTCAACAAAATATTAGATTTGGTCCATTCGCACGTTCATGTAGCCATGCTGCATTTTGGGGGCTACAGAAATCAAGTAAACTGTACCGAAACATAGAATCAATCAAATATGACTCTCGAGGCAGCCAATAATACATCATAATGAAAAGATTTTTTTTAACATTTTTTTGGTAAATAATAACGTAGCTCTGGTTTCTATATCTGATGATGGGACATTTGTTGAAATAATGCACTCTGCAAAGCAAGATCTTGATGATTTGTTTAATTAGAAAGGATATATATATCATATATAATCATATGTATTATATATGATATATAATGATATATATAATTATGTGTGTGTGTGTGTGTGTGTGTGTGTGTGTGCAAAATATGCATAGCAGAGGTTCTCACCTGAGTCTTTGCTGTGTCCACTGCAGAACTATGGTAATGATTGGCCAGAAACCCACTTCCCCAGGGCACTAGGGCACTCTCCTGGAGAGAATTTATTCCAAAATAAGGGAGCTGAGCACAGAAGTCTGGTTTAAGGTGGCAGGATTGAGAAAACCTGTTTCTGTGTCAGATCTGGGTTTGAATCACTTCCTAGCTATATGACATCCAGTAAATTACTAAACTATTGCTAAGACTTGGGTTTCTTGCCTATTAAAGGGGAAATAACACCAACCTCAGAGGACAGTAAGGACATCCGTGAGCCTCGAAAAGTTGAACCATTATCAACTTTCAGAAACGGAACACCAAACATGGGCATCGATAGGATAAAGTGCGTGAAGACAGAGCTTCTCGAAGCGTGGTCCTCAGACGGAAGGCAGCACCTGGGAGCTTTGTTAGACATGCACAGCTTCAGGCTCCATCTCCCCATTCCCCCCATCCCCTCACCCTCAGCTGCTGCCACAGGATCTCTGGAGGTGGGAGCCCAGGAATCCGTGTTCGAACAATTCTCCAGGCAGAGAACCCTGCAGGTTTGCCCAGGAGTGAGGAGCACGGCACGATGAAAGACTGTCGGTGCCGTCTGACTCTCCCTCTGTGTGATTCTTAGGTTTGCTTGAGTCTGAGATCCGCTGCTCTAACATATGTAGGCATATTTTCAAGTTACTATAATATAATGGGCAACACATTTGAAGACGCCACTGGAGAATTCCACAAATCCCTCAGGGACAGCTAGGAATGACTGGTTTAAGGTCAACCGATATTTAGTGAAATCTGTTTTAGTCCTAAAGTTTGGATAGATTCTATTTTACCTGTTGGATCTTACAGCATCTTCTGGGAGGCAGATATCTTTACCCTCACTTAGGAAACCGAGATTTAAAGAAGCTAAGTAACCTGCCGCTTACATTACCAGAGAAGCCAAAGAGCTTGTAGTTCAGGGTTGTTACTTTGCAGAGCCTGTGCTCATTCCATTAGATGTATGTTTCTCCAAGAGTAGGAAGCGTCTCACCAGGGGATGAGAGATAATTTAACGTGATATAGGAGATAATTTTAAGAGGCAGAGGAGATGGCATTAAACAAGACATCACATTGTAGGAAATACTACTAAAAATTGCTAATGCTTCTTATAGAGCCCTCATTATGGCCAGACCGCGTTATAGGAGTTCCGTGTATATGAAGTAAGTAATAGTATTATCCTCAGACCTACAGATGAGGAAATTGAGCCACACAGGCCACACAGCTGGTAAGTGATGGGGCCCCAGAATTAGAACCCGGGCATCGGGACACAGTCCACCCACTGAGCTATCGACCTCTCCCTTTATCATTCTTTCCATCTGTCTGATTCCAGGAAAGGAGTTCAGGTGTCGAGCTCGTTTGTCTTTTTCACCCTTCCAATATCTGCTAGTCTTTCTTTGTAACCGAGAGAGCAGACCTCAGATTCAGAACCCTCTGTTTTGCTGACGTTGTATTTGCTCTTCTGGATACGTTCTATCTTTGGCAACTGATACTGGATTCTTCACTATGGAAAAGTACGTTATTGAAAGAAAGAACTAAAGTCAATAATAGTCATACCGAGAGGACTGTGAAGATGGTACATGGCAGCGGGGTACCCGGATGAGGGAAGATGATAAAAAGGTGGCGAACAGGTGGCCAAATTTTGGGAGGTGGTGCGATTTCAGCATGATGCTTCCACTGGTCTCCATTCTCAAGCTGTTTTGGTTCTCTAAAGTCCCTTGTTACATTTAGGAATCTTGAACCAAGGACAGGGAGGTCCTCAGCATTCTTAAGGAAATATCTTCCTCTTTCACTGCTGGCTCTCCATGTTTCTTTCTGCTCTTTCAAGCCTCCTTCAGCTTTTCTCACAAGGAGCCCTGATCCAACAACCAGGATCCCTGCATTTGAAAAGGGAAAAAACTGCAGCAGAGACTTCTGTCCATCCATACTTCCTTCTCTCTTTTCTGGGTAATTGCGAGAGCTCTGCTTCCCAGTTTCCTTAAAATTAGGGGTGTCCATGAGACCTACTTCTGCACTGACTCGCGAATACAAGTGCTGTGTAACACGTGAGAGGGAGTGCGCATTCTCCAGGCTTTCTTCCTCTGTCCTGGTGGCCTGGGAGCTCCATGGTGGGCTCACTTGGTGAAGATTCCGTCCCTGAGCTCCCACTCGGACAGAAGCTCCCCTGGAGACGCATCAGACCTGTCGTGGATTCAGAGCAAGGGGGCAAAAAATAACCTTTCTGTGCCACACTGAGAGTCCAGAGCTTGGCCTCCTACCACTTAATCTCGCCTATCCTGACCAATACGAGTATATCTCATCAGGATGGTATTCATTGTATTAGAAAGTGCTGTCTGTGCCAGGGAGTCATTTTCTCTGGAGTACAAGGTGTTCTGAAGCGTTCAGGAGGATTTTGCAAACAGGGATTACTTGAAACTATAGGACCTGAGCCTTCCACAAGTCCTCCCTGTGCAGTGGGACCCCGGCAAGTTGAGAGAATGCCTCCAGTTCTGTTTCTGGGAAACTATCCCTTGCCTAGAGCCAGCCCACCTTCAACTTCGTGGTTAACAGAAGGACACAGCATGATTCTGGTAGATAAATGTGGGAGTCCTTACCCTCTTCTGAAATCATTCGCTGCTCTGGGAGGGGTTCTCTTTGTTTCTGTTGTCAGAATTAACCCGCAGCCTTTCATATAACTAAAGAAGACACTTCCCCGATTTTTGAGAGTACATTTTCTTGTTTTTGTTTTAAAAATCAGGTGGAGATTTCATACCCAACGTTCTCTCCAATTAAGACTTTTGCAAAAATTAAGAGGTAGCATAATTATGAGAAAATATACATGCAGATGTGTTTATTTTATAAAAAGAAGGCTTTATATCCGCTCAATGATTTGGGGTGTTCGCAAACACATACACATCACGGGACACTTAATTTTGACGACAGCCTCATCTACCAAGTACACTCAGTATTAAACACTTTGCCTGCCCTCCAGGGACTCCTCTCGGCAGCTCTACAAGGTGAATATTGAAACTGTTCTCAACTTAGACACAAAAGACAGTCCAGCGCCTTGCTTAAGTCACCTAGTTAATCAGCAGCAGCGGCGGGATTCGAACCTTGGCCTGCCTGATTCCAAGGCCTGAGCTGTTCCTGGAATCACAGGCACTGCCCCAGCTCTCTTTCAAAGAAGGGAACACAGGGGGACTGAGGTTTTTCCTGAGCATCCTCTGTGAGAGCGGTGACAGCCTTGCAGCATCAGTGGTTCAGGACACACTGCACTGTTGGGAAACTGTTTTTTTTTTTTTTTTTAAGATTTTATTTATTTATCAGAGAGAGAGAGAACAAGCAGGCAGAGCAGCAGGCAGAGGCAGAGGGAGAAGCAGGCTCCCCGCTGAGCAAGGAGCCCAATGCGGGGACTCAGTCCCAGGATCCTGGGATCATGACCTGAGCCGAAGGCAGCCACTTAACCAACTGAGCCACCCAGGCATCTTGGGAAACTGTTTATCTTAAAAACCGCTTGATAAGATGCTATATCTGGGATGGAGAGAGCTGCTGCCTTCATTGTCACCCAGAGCCTGAGGTGATCCAAACCGCTGCTCCCACTCCAATCCCAGGGCCTAGTAGAACCATCGCAGCCCCCTCACAATGCCTGGCATGTCCCCAGACACACTTGGAGGAGGTGACTGGCTCCAGGGGAGGAGACCCAGATGATGATTCTGAGAACAGAATCACCATCATAGCCAATAAACCCATATTAATTCATTTAATCTCCATAACAATTCTGCAGAGGGAATCTCCAAGGCTCAGAGAGGTTAAGGAACTTGCCCAAAGTCACACAGTAGGAGGGGCTGAGCTATGAAGCCGGCAGGCCGGCTCAGTGCCGGCACTCTTAATCCCCACATGGTGTACAAAAAGTAGAGCACTGACTAGGGGCCTTGAGGGTTGGGTCTAGGCCTCACTATACCACTACTGTATGTCCTTGAGCAAATATAATCTTTTTAGGTCTCCATCTGTGACTAAGGGGCTTCGTAAGAGTCTATTACGATGATTGTCCCAAGGTCAAAAGAATAACAAAGAAAGTGTACTTCTTGCTGTGAGATATAATGGCCCCCAATGTGGAGCCTGAGTCTCCAGGACGCTGGATACAACATCATCATCACCAGCAGCAGCATTTCCCAACTCACGCGTAATATCCAGTATGTCCAATCCTCACCAACAAACTTGAAAGGTGAATATGTGTGGTAGACATCTATGATTTAGTCTGCCTGGTATGTCTGCATTTCCTGGGAAAAGCAACCTCCCTTCTTTGAGGACCACCCTTCTCCAACATGTGCTGCTGCTGTATTCTTCTCCTTGTCCTTCTTCTTTTTTTAAGTAGGCTCCACACCCAGCACGGAGCTCAACTCAGGGCTTGAACTCATGACCCTGGGATCAAGACCTGGGCTGAGATCAAGAGTCAAACACTTACCCAGCTGAGCCACCCAGGCGCCCCTCCGACATGTGCTTCTACTGCAGGTTGTCAATCACAGTAAACCACCCGCCCTTGGCAGAGCTGATTGGTCCAGCTTAGGCCAATCAGATCCTTCCCAGGATTTTTCAAATGAGATCACAGAGGAGAGAAACAATCTCCCTCTGGTGGAGAAGCTGTGAAACAGGAGGTCGTGTTCCCCAGCCCTGGAAGAACGGCTATTCCTTAGGAACTAGTCTTCCCACAGAAGGACAAGAAGAGAACAGAGATAGAAAGAAGGGCGCCAACGATGCTGCAGAGCCTGGTTCCATTTGTCACTGAAATTCAGTTCTACCCCACCCTTTGGGGGCTTATAGGAAATAAACCAGGTAAGCCCAGCTGGTCAGTTCCTATTTATGCCATTTAAGTTATTTACACCCCTTTAAGTTCCCTTGAGTTCACTTGAGGTATCTGTTGTGTGGAACCAAGAGTTCTGACTGATGGTAGTCTATGATTCTCCTTCCACACTCTCAGTTTCAAACTGAAATTACCTGGCTAGGGAATGTCATTCTGGGACTAGAGCCCAGTCCGTCTGACCCCAGAGCCAGGGATCCTCTCACAATCCTGCCTCTTCCAACCTAAGAACACAGTCCTAGAAGACTCTTCTGGTCCAGTGCCTACTGCAAAAGCATGATGTGAGTTAGCCAAACGTTTCAAACCACTGGCCTCCTCAAGGATGTAGCTTCCAGATTCCTCTGATATTAGCCAGAAACTCCAAAGAGAAGGCACTCAGGACATGGAGGCTTGGCTGGCTGCACAGTGATAGAGTGGATGGGGGTGGGCTCTGGTGTGAAGGGGCCTCTGCTATTGGGGTTCATGGTCAGATCTAACCAGGGGGCAGGGCAGACCTAAAGAAAACAGGGAACTCGTCTTCAGGAACGTACCCATGGCCAAAAGACTACAAAGGAAGGAGAATGCAGCCCACTTGGCTGTTTGGGGGGAAACCCAGCCCATTCTACTGAAAGTGTCCCATTCTCTTTTAGAGTCACACTTCACACCCAGGCTTCCTGATTTCCCAATCCAATGTTCTTTCCACTAAGTCAAACTGCCTTTGCAATACTGCCCTTCCAGATATTGCAAAACATGGCTTGGCATGTAATAGTACTTGTCAGGTAGGAGAAATACTGCTTATTCAAGACCTAACTGAAAAAGAGAAAACAAGGAGCACCCGGGTGGCTCAGTCGGTTAAGCGTCTGCCTTCGGCTCCAGTCATGATCCTAGGGTTCTGGGATCGAGCCCCACATAGGGCTTCCTGCTCATTGGGGAGCCTACTTCTCCCTCTGCCACTCCCTTGGTCATTCTCTCTCTCTCAAATAAATAAATAATATCTTTTAAAAAGAGAGAGAGAAAATGAGATTCATTTCTTTGACATTTGAAGGCGTTTCGATTTTTTTTAAGAATCCTGTAGCATCATTACCAAGAACATTTATTAAGCACCTGAAGCTTCACTTAGAATTGCATAATGCAGATCAAGTACTCACAAGTTCATTAAAAGATCTGAATGAATCCCTGCAATATGTAGACACTCTGCTAGGTCCTGGGGGCAGAGTGATGAGCCAGACAGATATGCTCCCTGCCCTCATAGAGCCTGCATTGGAGCAGGGGAGACACATGTGAAACAAACACACCCGTGCAAAATGATAATGGGAATCGGGATGAAAGAGAGAAAAGAGAGGAACCAAATTTATGAAGGGAAGGACTGGGCGATGAGGCTCAGGGCCTTTCCAGGATAGGTTAGATGGTATTCATGCAGACAGAGAGACAAACTAAGCAGAGGCTCCCATCCAGTGTAAATGTAAAAGGCTTAGGGCATTTGTGGCCTGCTGATCTAAGGGAGAGCAGTTATAGGCTTGGCCGAATGGTCTCAGAGAAGGAACCACTAGATCTCGCAGGAGTTGAGAGTTCCTCTAGCCGTGGCTCACTTAGCACGGACAGCGGGGTTCCCCGAAGTCCATGATCGTGCCCTGTGGCCCCTTACTGGAACCTGGGACAAGGGGAAAATTTATACTCCGATATACACTCATCAATATAGCCTCCAAAATATTTTGAACCAAGGGAGAAAAACTAATAAAAACTCTATAAGCAAAAAAACATGACCCTATATAAAGCCCCACATTTATTTCCCAATCTGTTCTCACACATTGTCAACCCTCATAAACCTGCCTGGCGGGATGTGAGGAGCTTGGGGCCAGGAACGTGGGGCTGATTGGAAATGGCTGTTCCCATCACACAACAATGCAGTGTGGCAACACAAACAACAGCCTGCCTTTATTGAAAATTTTCGTATTTGTTCATCACAGATTGACAGTGCACTTATTTCCATTTTCAAAACTTGCATTAAAATATTATTGATCTTATACTAAGTCTATTTTTTTTTGACACCTCTATAAAGTTTGCTGCCAGTGAAGTGAATGTCACACTGGCCTTACCCTAGTCCCGATCCCGGTCCTGAACCATACAGAACATTTCCAATCAGTCACAGGTGTGACTGACTGCGAGCCTTGTCTAGGCTCTTTCCTTCTTTTTTTTTTTTTTAAAGATTTTATTTATTTATTTGAGAGACAGAGAAAGTGAGAGAGAGCATGAGAGGAGAGAAGGTTAGAAGGAGAAGCAGACTCCCCGTGGAGCTGAGAGCCCGATGTGGGACTCGATCACCGAACTCAAGGATCATGACCTGAGCGGAAGGCAGTTGCTCAACCACCTGAGCCACCCAGGCGCCCCAAGGCTCTTTCCTTCTAATCCAGCATGAGCTTGAATAATGTCAGATGTGAACTTTCAGGAACCAGGCTTCGCTTTTGAAATTTTGTCTTTGGCACATGCCAACTCTTGGAAAGGGTGAAAGAAAGAAAGAAAGAAAGAAAAAGAAAGAAAGAAAAGAAAGAAAGAAAAGAAAGAAAAGAAAGAAAGAAAAGAAAGAAAAGAAAGAAAGAAAAGAAAGAAAAGAAAGGAAAGAAAGGAAAGGAAAGGAAAGAAAGAAAGAAAGAAAGAAACAAAGAAAGAAAGAAAGAAAGAGGTCACCTGCCAAATTTTGTTGCATGGAAGAATGCTGGTGGTTGGATGCCATTGTAAAGAAGCAACATCTGGTTTCACTGCTATTTGTTTCTCAAAATAAAATCACTTTTAGAAAATCTATTACTTTTTTTTTAAAGGATTTATTTATTGAGAGAGAGTGTGCTCCCTGCAGAAGTGGGGGAAGGGGCAGAGGGGGAGAATCTTCAAGCGGACTCCCTGCTGAGTGTGGAGTCTGAGGCGGGCTCAATCTCAGGACCCTGGGATCGTGACCTGAGTCAAAACCAGTAGTCACAGTTGCACTGCTGGCTGTATACCCCAAAGGTACAGATATAGTGAAAAGAATGGCCATAATCGCCCCAATGTTCATAGCAGCAATGTCAACAATAGCCAAACTTTGGAAAGAGCCAAGATGCCCTTCAAGAGACGAATGGACAAAAAAGATATGGTCCATATACACAATGGAATATTACTCAGCCATCAGAAAGGATGAATACCCAACTTTTGCATCAACACGGATGAGACTGGAGGAGATTATACTAAGTGATATAAGTCAAACAGAGAAAGTCAATTATCATACAGTTTCACTTATTTGTGGAACATAACAAATAGCATGGAAGACATTAGGAGAAGGAAGGGAAAAATGAAGGGGGAGAGATCAGAGTGGGAGACGAACCATGAGAGACTCCGGGCTCTGAGAAACAAACTGAGGATTTTAGAGGGGAGAAGGGTGAGGGGATGGGTTAGCCCAGTGATGGGTATCAAGGAGGGAATGGTTTGCATGGAGCACTGGGTGTTATACACAAACAATGACTCATGGAACACTACATCAAAAACTAATGTACTGTATGGTAACTAACATAACATAAAAAAACCCACAAAAAACAATAGTTGGCCACTTAACCGACTGAGCCACCCAGGCCCCCTGAAAATTTGCTACTTTTTATTTAACATTTAGGGGACAGTCCATTGTCTTAACATTGGGCTCAGAGAAAAAGATTTAGAACATATATTTTATTAAAGTATTTCCTTCTTATTAAAAAGATATTAGAGGTACATTTTCTAGCCTACCCCAAAGCCAGGTATAACCTGAATCAAGCTAAAGAATAACATTTCCTAGTATATGTTTCCAGTTGTTTTTGTTTGTTTTTTGTTTTTTAAGATTTTACTTAATTATCTGATAGAGGAAGACAGCACAGGCGGAGGTAGGAGCAGAGGGAGAAGCAGGCTCCCCGCTGACCAGGGACTCCCAACACAGGACTTGATCCCAGGACCCTGGCATCAGGACCCGAGCCGAAGGCAGACGCTTAACCAAATGAGCCTCCCAGGCGCCCTGTGTTCCCAGTTCTGATTGGACAACACCCAAATGTACTACCCATTGCTCAATAAATATCACAGAATACCTTGGAAAAAAATTAAACGTGTGCTTGCTTTCAACTCTAAAGCACAGGGCACACAACTCCTTCCTGGATGACTGTTTTAAATGGTGTGATGAAATCAAGCAAACACTGATGAGGTGTGGCAGTCCCAAGGAAGCGGAGAATTCCCCGCTCAGTTCCTAGTAATAGAACTTCTGGGCAAACTAGATGTAAATGTATAAAGAAACAAAAATACAGCCACACCCAGCTCCACAATGTACTAGCAGTGTGACCTTCAGCAAGTAATCCAACCTCTCTTCCTAAGTGTTAAATGGGCCGATTTGGGCTTGACTCCCAACATTGCTGTAAGGTTAAACAGAAACTAACCCACTGTGGCACAGACTTCTTAGGGTCCCCCACCATATGCAATCCCTCTTATTCTATAGGAGTAGAAACCCCAATATTTACAGCTGCCTTATACGCCTGTGCAGAATAAAGACTACATTTCCCAGCTTCTCTTGCAGCCAGATGTGCTCACGGGGTTCAATTCTGGCTAGGGAAAATGAGCAACTCTGATGAGAGAGAGCCAAGAACCATCACAGACTAGGAATTTAAGAGTAATATTGTAGGAGTAGCAGGACAACTAGATAGAAGGCACTTGGATCCCTGACCCTCATGGAGCCATCATTTCAGCCATGGACTGCTGATGTCCAGACTCTTAAGTGAGTGACAAATAAAGCTGTATCTTGTTTGGGGTGCCTGGGTGGCTCATTTGGTTAAGCATCTGAATTTGGCTCAGGTCATGATCTCAGGGTTCTGGGATCGAGCCCCGAGTGGGGCTCCTGGCTCAGCAGGGAGCCTGCTTCTCCCTTTCCCTTTGCTCTTTCATTCTCTCTCAAGTAAATAAATGAAATCTTTAAAAAAAATTATATCTTTTTAAGCCACCATTACTTTGGGTCTCTGTTATGGTAAACAAAACTGTAACCTAACTAATATCTCACATAAAATGTTTGGCAAGGGATAGACACATTATAAAGCTTGCAATAAATGCCAGCTATGATGATGGTGGTGGTGGATATGAACTCTACCTCTATCACTCCTCAGAAGAGCATCACACAATTAGAACAGAGGTACTCAATATGACTCAATTTGAAGCACATCTCCTTTCCTATCCTTGATTTCAGTCTCTGATTCAAGGGACATCGTACAGTGGCTATGCTTACAAAGGACATCTACCCATGACCATTTCACGTAATGCCTGTTTGTTAATTGCAAATGCGCGTGAGGGGAAGGAAAAACATTCCTAAGGTGCCAGCCTCTACTTAGAAAGTCAAATTGTCTCACCATATGCCTTATCCGGAAAACCTCCAAGAATCAATTGGTAGCATTTTCCATATTTGCTTTAGTTTTTTTTTTTTTTAAGTAAATCATCACAGATATGGTTGAAGCCCCTGACTTAACCCATCCAATTTCGAATAGGTATTGACCCTTCATAAGTAGTTGAGTATCCCCTCCATTGTATATTTATGTCTTAATAACTATATGTATCCTTAAGAAATATATAGTATAGCTGTTGATAATTTTTAATCTGATATATTATTTATATACTACATTAACACTTGGTAACTATCTCATTTGGTAGACTATGAAAAACAATGCCACAACCATTATCATTGTTAAATGTGGGGGAGGCACTGGTATCACATTATTCTCCATGTTCTTTGTGTGTTTGAAATATATTATAAATGTAATTTTAAATTAAAAGTAAGAGAATTTATTTATTTATTTATTTATTAAGATTTTATTTATTGCATGAACAATCAATCTTGTAACACTGAAAAATTAAAATAAATTTGGGAAAAAAAAAAGATTTTATTTATTTATTGGAGAGACAGAGAAAGTGAGAGAGAGCATGAGAGGAGAGAAGGTCAGAGGAAGAAGCAGACTCCCGGTGGAGCTGGGAGCCCGATGTGGGACTCGATCCCAGAACTCAAGGATCATGACCTGAGCTGAAGGCAGTTGCTCAACCAACTGAGTCACCCAGGCGCCCAAAAGTAAGAGAATTTAAATGAACCACTCAGAAGTTGTATTGACATATAACATCGCTAAGACCACTTGGGTGGGGGACAGGAGTGGTAGGAGGAGGATGGTTGGTCATTTCCTAAACATTTTACCCTATATGTGTGACCAATCAATTAAAAAAAAAGTGCAAATATTCTGAACTTACCCAGCTGATAGATATGATCATAAGTGACTTATATCACTTTACAAATGTAAGTATAACCTTCTAAAGTACCGAAGAATAAGTTCTTAAAACACTTAATTCAAGTATATTTGCTAGGCGTAACTACCTATAAAATAATATGTCTGACAAAATAACTTCTTTATTATAATTATTACAGTTAATTTTGATAGGTGATCAATAAAACTCTTTTAAACATAAAAATACTGGCTCAGGATAAAAGGAATCATTTCTTGTTGGTCTAAAGAGTAAAAATGCGGACTACGGGGGGTATCAATTCTTTAAAATAGGCATTCCCCATATTTCACTGATCTATGGCCTATTTGTGCAAGGATAGCACCTACCCCTCACACTTTCCCCAACTACTAGAGGAGTCACTGTGACCAAAAAATCAACTTCTTTTTGAGAATCTGTGTGTTCAGAAGAATAGAAAGAAAGGGATGTATGTAGAAACCGGCCCCTCTCCCACAGGCAGAGCCCCCCGAAGGCCACGTGTGGGCCCAATTGTGCCAGCTCCCAGGCCAGAGCTGACAACTGGGGTTGCTGACCGGACGTGGGCAGGGTCCACTCCATTCTGTGACCCCGAACTGGAACTTGAAGTACGGAGTCGGGGCCTCTTGGTTACTTAAGCCGAGGACAGAGAACATTGTGAGCTGTGAGGTAGTCGTGCACAGAGAAGCGGATGGAGCTGACCCACAGAGAAGAGAACAGAGAAGGTGCAGAAGCAGCGACAAGCAGTCATGGGTCCCAAGAGGACTGCTGCCTTGGGACCAAAGGCATTCTGGTCTGTCCCAAAGCCCCCAGCACTCCATCCTTGGATTCCATGAGCTAACTTTGTATCCTCAGAGCTAAACTCTTGTCCTATATACGTTCTCTCAGGTATGTATGGATATATGTATACATAAACGTAATATATACATATGTATATATATCATATATATGCAAATATGATTATTATTCACTTACTTTTGCTTCAGTTGGTTTGAAGTAGGTTTCTGTTACTTGCAAGAGGAAGAGGCTTGACTCTTACAACTCCCAGAGCGGGCGTTCTGCGAGGCCACCACCCACTGCCCGACCTCGCCACGTAATTAGAGGAGATTTTATACACGCATCTACCAATGAGGACTCACCAGGAAACGGCCGGCACCACAGTGTTTCCCCTCTGAGAGCGGTCAAATCCGAAACGAGTAGACTGTCTCCATGTGGGTGGGTGTTCCCTGGACTTTCATTTGGTAACCAAACCAACACAGTTTTCCATATGCCACTTACATAAGATCAACCGACGGGTGTCAGAAATTTTCCATGTGCAGCTACGCTGAGAGCGCACGCCAATCATCTCAGTAAAGGCAAGATCCTGAATTTGATTTTCCTATTAAAGCAGTCAACAAGGAACAGGCAGCCACATTTCGGGTTCCGCCCTCAGAGCTTGCTCATACTTGGATGGTTCATTGACCATTTTAAGACTCCGTTCTCCGTGGCTTCTGGGTGTCCTTTAACCTATCAAGCAATTACCCCAAATAACAGTGCGTTGCAAAAATACTTAGGTTTCTCTGCAAGAAGAGACCATGATGAGAATAAGGTAACTTTCTAAGTAGAATAGCTTTAAAAATAATAATAATAACAAAACCATAAGAAAAATGGTATTTAATATCTCCCATAGAGATGGACATAATTTCTGGATTATTTCACGGGAATCCAATTATCGACTAAAATTCTCTGGAGAACCTGGACCAGATCCTACACAGTTAGCATCCCACCACAGATGCCCTTGCAAAACGTAGGAAGGCAGGAAGAAGTGGCCAGAAACATAAATCGTGGCACCGAGCTGGACGGACTGGGCTCCTGAACCAGGCCCTGCATCTCAAGGCCTGGGTGACTTAGGGCAGGTGGCCTGACTCTTCTGACCGTTGATGTTTTCTCACCTGAAAACCAGGGGTAACAACAGTGACTACTCTATGCGAGGGCCAAACAAGCTAGTGTGTGTGTGAAGCCCTTCCCCTCCCCGCCCATCGCCGCTGCGTCAAAGTTAATGGCGGCCCACGTCGTCCTTGTTGAGGTGCCTGTGACAACGGGGTGGTCTCTGAAGCTGAACGCCGTCCAGACTCAAAGGTCTGGATTTCGAGCTATTTTTGCAAGCAGTGAACTACTAAAAATAGGAGGCAGTGTTTACTCTCATAGCTCCGGGGAACAGCTATGACTTGGTCCCTGACCAAGTAGATTCGGTGGTAGCACAAGCGGACTGGTAACTGCCTCTCAGTTCAGACCACATCCTGACTGGACTTCACTCCGGGGAAGTTTTGGACAACCCAGAAAAGCAGGCCCAGCAAATTTCTACAGACCAGCCCCTGCGGAAGGCTTTCCAAGGGGAGCGGACCCGTTGCCCTTCCTGTTTCACACAGGAAACTGCAAACATGGCAGAAGACCGAGGCGACGGCCTGGTTGCCCGTTGTAGGAGTTCAGGAATTTCTGAGTCCTTATTTTACCACCGCCATCCACCCCACATAATGCCTGGGCCAAGACTTGGTGAATTACAGAATCCAGGGCTCTGAGGCAGAAAAGAGCCTCTTCTTTACCTAGGAGCTGAGCAGTTAAGGAGAGTTTTGCTACAACGCACCCCGTGGACTATCCCGATGATAATCTTAAGAGTTGAGGGTCATCCACACCTGAACTACTCCTGGTCCCAGGGACCCAGCAAAGATTAGGGGCTCATCTCCAAAAATAATAGCTCCCAAAGTCTCTTAAAGACTTACCATATAAAAAAAAGAAAGAAAAGAAAAGACTTACCCTATGACCTTTGAATCTTAATTGGAAACTGGAGCCATTTCCTGGATTTGATGTTTCCAATTGTAGAAAATACGGTTCTCATTCCAAGATGTTATATACTTCACATGACTTTAGACACACACACATACACACACACACAGCACCGTGTGTATGTGTCTGTATGTGTGTATGTGTTCTACTAATACCAAAAGTTGACATCATTTTCTTTTTCTCTTTTCTTTTTGACCCACATCTTGCAATCTGTGAAATAGGTACCATTTGTCTGAGTCTACAGTGGTCACTAGCAAGTGATGAGTGATATCTAATTTCTCAAAGATTTTTAAAATTATATTTTATTTTTGTTATCAAAATTTTGCTGAAAATTTCCTAATTTATATAATGCATCAAGAATGAGTACTGATGGGGCGCCTGGGTGGCTCAGTTGGTTGAGCAACTGCCTTTGGCTCAGGTCATGATCCTTGAGTTCTGGGACTGAGTCCCACATCAGGTTCCCTGCTCCACTGGGAGTCTGCTTCTTTCTCTGACCTTCTTTCCTCTCATGCTCTCTCTCACTTTCTCTGTCTCTCTAATAAATAAAATAAAATCTTAAAAAAAAAAAAAGAATGAGTACTGATGCTTTATTTTCATCCACACATAGATACAAAAGCACTGAATGGAATCACAGATCCTACAGTTTGGAAGGGACTTAAGGAAATTATCTAAAATGCTGGCTAACTGAAAAACTAATAAGATAATTATTTACAGACAAAATGACTGTCCACCAAAAAAAAAAAAAAAACTAAAAGAATCTTCAGACAAGCTACCAGAATCACAAAGGTTGCTGGATACAAATAAATGAATATTAAAAAATCAATAGCAGAAAAAAAATCAATTAACAACACCATATCCCAACAGAAAACTAACAAAAGTATAATTAAGAAACAAAAACAAGATTCCATTAACAATAGCAACAAAAACTTGGGGAACTTATAAACATATCTAACAAAAGAAATACATAGTCATTATGGAGTAAAGCTTGATGATGCAGAAAAAAGACCTGAATAAATGAGGCTTGTACCATGTTCACGTATGGGATGAGAAGACTCAAAGATAGCAATTCTCTCCAAATTAATCTGCAAATTCACTGCAATTACATTAAAATCCCTATTTTTCCCCCTGTGGCATCTGACAAGTAAATCCACAATTTAACATCAGAATAAAGAACCCAAATTGCCCAAGATAACTTAGAAGAGCAAAGAAAGACAGCTCAACACACTAGACAGCAAGGCTTATTCTCTAAAGCTACAGTTATTTCAGGAGAATGGCATTGGTGCAGAGACAAATAGAACAATAAAAAACAGAATAGAGAACCCACAAAGAGACCCACACTTACAGGAAAACTTGATATATAACAGAGATAACATTACAAATCAGTGGGGAAAGTACTAGACTATTCAATAAATGGTGCTAGATCAGTTCATTTTCCAATCAGAAAATTTATTTTTAGAAATCCATCCTTCCCCTCGTCCATGGGTTTAATTGGCATGTCAAATCAGTAATTAAAATAGAAAGTGAAACTTTAATATTTTGATGAACTCTGGGTGGGAAAACAAAACATAAAGAACAAGATTGGTAAATCTGTGATAAAAATTTAAATGTAAACCGTCATTTAAAAAAGTAAACAGAAGAGCGCTGGGTAGCTCAGTTGGTTAAGTGTCCAACTCTTGATTTCAGCTCAGGTCATGATCTCAGGGTTGTAAGATCAGATCCCATGTTGGGCTCTGCACTCGGCATGGAGTCTGCTTGATATTCTCTCTCTCCCTCTCCCTCTTCCCCTCACCTCACTGGTGTGCTTACACTCTTTCTCAAATAAATAAATAAAATCGTTAAAGAAATAAAAATTAAAAAATTAAAAAGTAAACAGATGAGCTAAAAATTGGAAGAAAATATTTTAATGCATAAAATCCAAGAGGAGTGCCTGAGTGGCTCTGTTGGTTGGGCAGCTGACTCTTGATTTCGGCTCAGGTCATAATTTCAGGCTTGTGGGCTTGAGCCCTGGGCCAGGCTCCATGCGTAGCAGGGAGTCTGCTTCTCTCTCTCCCTCTCCTGTGCTCCTCACCCCACTTTCATGCACTCTCTCTCTCTCTCAAATAAATAAATCAATCTTTAAAAAAAACAAAACACAAGCAAGGTGTTTTCAATGCATATTTCAATGCATAAAATCTAACAAGGGTTTATTACCCAAAATATATAAAGAACTCCTATATATCAACAAGAAAAAAAACAGCCCAGAGGGAAAGTAGGGATAGGATAGGAAGAAGGAATTCCCATAAAAGAAACATAGAGCCAAAAAACATAGTTGTTAGTGATCAAGAAATGCGTATTATGACAATGGCCCTCCATTTCATATCCATCAGATTGGCAATTGTTAAAAGCACAATACCAAATGTTGAAGATGTGGGGAAATGGAAATGCTCATAACAGGTAGTGACTATAAACTGATATAACCTCTTTGGAGAACAATTTTGTACAAAATTGACAATGGGCATACCCAGACAGCCCAGCAATTCTATCACTATTTGTGTATCCCAGAGAAAGTCTGGTATCCTATCCATAAGAACCCATGCTTGAGGATGCTTTTGGCAGAACTGAGTTTGGAGAAACAGATATACCTTTAAAGTCTACCAACAAGAGAATAAACAGAGAAAGTCTGGTATACTCATAGAACAGGATATACATAGTGGTTAAAATGAATTAACTTTATCTAAAAGTATCAACATAAGTAAATCTTGAAACACAATGTTGAATCCTAAAGGCAAACTGCAGAAGGATTAGGTGATACCAAGCCTTGTGATCTTATTATAAGGCATCACCATCCTTCCAACTTATCTCTTCCCTGAAATACTGCAGGAGCCCAATGGCTTCCCATGTGTGTCCCTTCTTAAGCCATCTTCCCCTTGGCAACTCTGGCATATCCCAGCTTATACCTTCCAATGGCTTCCCACAGCAGCCTTAATAAAATCCAAATTCCTTATCAAGGTCTCGGCTTTTCCCAACCCCCTCCGCCCCCTCCCTTGCTCCTACCCTCCCTCCCCCTCTTCTCCTCCCCCTGTGCTCCCTGATATTCACATCACCCCAGCCTCTGTGCCAGTCTTGCTCTTCCACGGACACATGGAACTCATTCCTATGTGAGGGCATCAGCACTTGCTTGCTGTCCCTTCTGTTTGACTTTTTGTTTCTTGTCATTTAGGTTTTGATTTTAAATGCAGTATCTTCAGCAAGGCCTTTCCTCAGTGCCCTACCAACCCCTTCCTTCCCCTAACCCCGCCAATCTGAACCACAATATCCTATTTCGTCATTGTCATACATTTAGAGATACCCTCATTTATTCATAGTTATATATTTAGGACAAGGATTTTGCCTTATTCACCATCATATTCCCAGGGACTAGAAGGGTGCTTAGCACATAGTAGGCACTCAATAAATATTTATTGATTCGTTTATGCACATGTTTAAAACACACAAAACTATGCTATACGATGTTACAGGCAATTAGTTATGTAGAAAAATAGAAACCCATGAACAATAACTGAGGTAGAGTTTATTTCTGGGAAGGGTAGGAGGTCAATAGGATCGGAGAGTGGGACAAAGAAGCTTTAAAATAAATCTGATTTTTTTTAAGTTATGAAAGAAATACAACAACATTCATTAAATCTGCATCATGTTAAATTTGAGTAGTGGTTTTGTAAGTATCGTGCTTTTCTAATCAAGATATATCATAATGAAAACACAGTCATGTGCTATAAAGAGATTTGAAATGACAAAGTTAAAAGACATCGAGAACAAATCGGTAGTTGTCAGGGTTTAGGAAGGAAGCATGGGGGTGGTGCCCATAAATAGGAGCTCTTGGTAACTGAAAAGTTCTGATCCTCCTCCTGGTGGTGCTTACAACCTACAGGTAATAAAATGGCACAGAATCATACAGACACTTTACACCAACGTCAGTTTTGCAGACTGCATGTACTAGTCACATAAGATGTAATCACTGGGCGGTGAAGGGTATACAGGTCCTCTCTGTCCCTCTCTGTACGATCTTCACAACTTGCAGAGAATCCGTAGTTATTTTTTTTTTTAAGATTTTATTTACTTATTTGTCAGAAAAGAGACAGAGCATGAGCAGAGGGAGGATCAGAGGGAGAAGCAGGCTCCCTGCTGAGCAAGGAGCCTGATTTGGGGGAGGGGGTTGATCATGACCTGAGCCGAAGGCAGATGCTTAACCGACTGAACCACCCAAGTGTCCCCATAGTTACTTTTTTTTAAGATTTTATTTATTTATTTGAAAGAGAAACACAGCGAGAGAGGGAGGACAAGCAGGGGGAGTGGGAGAGGGAGAAGCAGGCTTCCCACGGAGCAGGGAGCCCAATGCGGAGCTCAATCCCAGGACTGGGATTGTGACCTGAGCCACCCAAGTGCCCTCCATAGTTCTTTTTAATAAAAAGAGAACTATCCAGCCCACCTTACCTAATATAATTTCTATTTACAGATGGAACAGGTGAGGCCCTGAAAAAGAAAAGCCATTTTTGGTAGGTGGTGTATAGGACACAGGGCAGGGAGGCCTATAGAACTTGTGGTTTTCTTTGAACAATCAAGTCATCAAATGCATGGGGCTAGATCCCTTGGTAGCCCTTCCTTAGGACTCTGAGAGAACACTGACTTCCTAGTGAGTGACTCGGGCTGTAGAGCATAGCTACAGATCCCAGATATTAAAATTGGATAAGCTTGCCTCTGATCCCAACTCCACCACTTTAGTAAAGGGATGGCCTTCCACCTCAAACTCTTTCTGCCTTGCTTTCCTCGTCTGCAAAATAGGGGCAACATGAATATATGCCACCTAGGGCGTTTAGATCAAAAAATGCATGCAGAGTGCTTGGCATAAAACTTGGGACATAGCACGGTAAGACCGCAACTAAAAGTCAAGAAACATAGCCTATTAACTGTGAAATAAATCCAAATACGTTCGCTATTTGTCCCAGGGCCTCTCCTTTGCCTGATAACTGTCCAACCATATAATAAGTTTCTGTGTTGGGTCAAGTGTGAAGGTTCCTACTGAGAAATAGTAGATTGTGGCTCAGTGGAGCTTAGGGGATGAAGACGGAATGAGGCAAATTCCCTTCACTGCCTATGCCTTCTCTTTGTTATACAAAGTAGTTGGGAGACCCAACCAGAAGAAAGGAAAAGAAAAGAACACAAAATAAAATGGTTCATTTGGTTGGTGTGAACCCACAGACTACAGTAAGATAGAACCACACATTCAATGCCAAAAGAATATAGACTCTACTAGATTGACCAGACAGAAAGCCCAAAACTGCCATATGCTTTAAGTTCCCAAAGGCTAGATGGCAAGACTCCAGACTGTGTTGTTTAAAGTTAAAAAGAAAAATGAGGGCTCTTCTTTCTGAGCTAACTACATGTAAAACTACTGAGTCTCTGAGACGAGAAGCATCGGGCTCCGTTTTCAGTTGGCCGGAGAAAAGCATTCCAGCTCCAGAGGCGCGCGCTCATGCACACGCACACGCGCACACACGCACACACACACACACACACGCACACACACACACAGGCAAGAAACCGGAGACTCAATTTATTCTCAAAAAGTACATTAAAGTTGAAAACAAACCCACTTGAAATTCTGAAATCAGAGCAACAAAGAATTGTAGAAAGAACTGGTCTCTCAAATGAATTTATAGTGACAGAGTCTGCGCCACATCTGAAGAAATAACATAAATCAGGTGGCTGAAAAAGGGAAAAATGCAACTCAGTTTTAGAACTAAATCACAAAATTAGTAAAACTCTGTGAGGTTTTCCTAAAGGGACTTGGAATCAGTAAAATATGGCTCTATTATAAAAAGAGAAAAAAAGGTTGAGCATATTTTCTTTTCAGGAATAAGTGAGATCCCGAAAGCAAAGCCACCCCCCTCACAAATGCCTCTAAATCAGTAATACTTATGACGAGAAGTGCTTGTTTCATTCTGACAAGATTTTAAGCACACTAGTAAATCTAAGTTTAATACCCATCCAATATTTTGCGAAAGTAATGAAGTCAAGGTAATAAAAGAACTCTCAATAAATCTCTACTTTTAAAGTATTACTGACAAGAAGAATTGGTACCCTGTGTTTCTGGATGGCTTATTCAATTTGACATAGTAGCAGAATATAGTAAAAGTTGCTTAAAGTACTCGTTATATAATGGTGAGATTCTTTTTTAATTTTTATTTAAAATACAAAGATTAATGACCTACAAGTACTAATTTTTCCCTTAACTCCTGGTGTTCAAGAGCTCATATTCCTCCACTAAC
Source organism: Nasua narica (assembly GCA_028533885.1). Lineage (NCBI taxonomy): Eukaryota > Metazoa > Chordata > Mammalia > Carnivora > Procyonidae > Nasua > Nasua narica. Next base: position 96,569,696 of record CM052807.1, on the reverse strand, counting down.
TCTCTTATGTAACATTCTTTCTAGCAATGTAAGCAAATACGTATTCATATTATCAGCCATCAAAGCAACAGAATTCTCTACAATGAATTAATTTCCCATTAACTACAAAATAAAAACAGAATTACTTCTAAGGAAGTAAGAATAATAAAAGGAACCAGAATATTTCTTCTCATGGAAAAGAAAAATGGAAAAATCATATGCACTCCATTAGTAAATTATTAATTAAAGGACAGAGCTGGTAAAAGAATATCTTCTAAAGTCTTCATGGACTTAAAAAGTTATAAGAGTTGGACAAGTTATAAGAGTTGGACAACTATTATAAGAAATTATAATAGTTAAGAAATATCTTTGTTTCACTTTTAAGCTTTTTTACAGAATTTGTAAAGAGCTGTAAAAATGAAAGTACTATAATATTGAAGGTCAATTTTCATCAAAATGAGAGGAGATTCAGGGGTTAGCTAAAATTTCCTATCTCAATTTCCTATCTTAACAGTATCTGCCTCTCTCCTTAAATTTAAAAACATTATTAACTTGAATTCATTACCTTCAGAATTCATATTATAAAAATGTATGTATGCGAAAATGGTAAAAGCATCTGACCTTAGAAACCAATTTATTCTTCCCTTCTTATTTCAAAAACAATTTATTTCCAAATTTCCAAAGCAAATAATCTCCCAGGTGCTTCCTGCCGGTTGTAAAGAACATTCTATTTAGGGACAACATTGGAACAACACATTTCACCTCCTCTCTCTTCCTGCTGGCTTCCAGTGTGTTGCTGGGAAATTAAGAGTTTGAAATTAGGAGTTTTCATTAGGCAGTCTCTCTATGCCTGTGGGTTTATTTCCTTTATTTTAAGGCACACGTCTCTGTATGGTGTAGTGGAGCTGCTTACAGAACCACAGAGGCTCAGACCTGAAATGGGAGTTATTTTAATTTCGTTCAGTTTGTTTGTTTTTCCTTTTTGCTGACACCTAGATCCTATTCTGAATGTGACTGTGTCTTTAAGATGACTTTCGAGGGCAAGGGAGGAGGGTTTTAAAGGAGTCATTTTCCAAATAAGCAGGTACTTTGTGAGATAAAACACGTGTGAAAGTTCCGTGATTCCCTAAGAGTCGGCTATGATGGAAAAGGTATTTTGGGGTGCTGCCGTGATGACTTACACAGCAAATTAATAGCCACTCGAACCACACGTGTTTTGAAACATGACTTGTATCTTGGTATCTGGTTATACCTTGTTTTCATCTCTAATAGATTTTAACTCTAAAAACCTTAAGTTAAAAATAAGAAAATGAGGGGTTTCTGGGTCGGTGGACGGCTTTAAGCATTTAAAGTCATAAGCAGATTAACTATCCCATGGGGGGTTAGACTCGAGATACGGACTCAAATCACTGTGGTCACAACTACACGCTAAATTATTTCCCTACCCAGAACTAGGAAAGCAATTAGCTGTCCATAGCCCTGGCCACCCCCTCTGGTATTAACGAGTGGGTACGAGAAGGTAAGCGGTTGATAGGAAAAGAAACAAATACAAAATGAGAAAGCATATATCCTCTTACATCAGCACACTGATATAAGAGGATAGAGAGTAGGGATGATAAGCTTCTCTCAGGAGGAACTATGTACCATGGCTCTGCTTAATCAATGTCCTTTGAACAGAACTAATGAAGATGACATTATTACACATTTAAAAAAAAAAAAAGTTTTTCTGATTCTGCCCTAAGATTTCTAGACACAATCTGCTGATTTAACTGCAGCCACAGTCAAAGCAGGAAGCCAGGTGCCTGCCCCCTTGCTCTGGGTGTCTCCGGTCATCCAGCTGGGCCCGAGCTGCTCAAACTGGATGCTGGGCCAGGCCTCTGGCTGCTTCTAAAGGTCCCAGGACAGGGCACTTAACATACCCTAGACATCATTTCTGGAACGGAAATTTAACTTCCAGGTCATTTAATTAGCAAATAAACTCATTTGGTCTCAATACTAAACATGCTGTTTAAAAATTAACAGTATTGAAAGGAAAATCTTCAACTATGCTTACAACTTAGAAGACAGTAATTTATTGAAGCCTGAAATATTAATCGGTGCAACGCTTTTGGAATAGGATTTGGAAATATCTACTAAGATGTTAATGCGCATATGCTTTGATCCTAAAATTCCACTGCTCGAAATGTATATATATTCAACATATATATTCCCATAAGCACACAGCAATGTTGGCACAATTTTTTTTCCTGCATCACTTTAACAGCAGAAAACTGGAAGCAACCTAAATTTTGCCCATTGGAAAGGGATCGATTCGATCAGCGATGATGCATTCATAGGATAGAATACTGTAACGTTGAAAAGAACGTGGTTGAGCTTTTTGTTACATAAAGATATATAAAGCTATATAGACATGAAGAGATCCCAGATAGTAAAATAAAAATACTAGATTGCAGACCAGAATGCATAGTATACTATTTGTCCTTTAAAAAAAAATGATTTAAATATGTGCTTATTAGCCCGTGTTTTAAAATTCTGGAAGAGCAAAAAAGAAACTTTTAACAATAGTGACCTCTGGAGAGGAGGTTGACAATTTTATTTTTCACTTCATATCCTTCTGAACCAACTGGATTTCTAATCACGGTAATAATAACCACGTTGCCACTTTTAGAATAATTAAAAACTAGCTAACCATATAAGCTTATATTAAAGCCACATTAGCAAGACCCAAAGGGACAAAGGGACACGCTCCTGGAGGAGACAATCCACGGAAGCCACATTCTCATGTATATCAGGATAACTAAGGCTGCGGGAACAGATGTTAACCCATTAGATGCACAGCAAAATGTGAAACACAGCCGTTTCCTCTCAAGTCCCCGCTCAGCTGGTGTATTTCCAATATTGGGCGCCGTTGACATCAGTCAGTGTCTAAAGGGCTCCTTTGTCCGGACGCTGCATCGCAGGACAGGTCCCGGGGGAGCCGCACGGCCACAGCCACCATGGAGCTCGGCGCTCAAGCAGGGCTGCACACAAAGAACGTTTTCTGTATCACCCAGTGCCCGGGATCCCTTCCGCGGTCACAGGCTGCGTGCACGTGTCCCAGCCCTTAGAGGCAGCCTCTGAGCAGCTCCATTTGAAAACTCCCAAGAAGACAGAAGGCAAACCATTACAAGTGAGCTTCCTCCTCCTGGAGACAGACACACACACACAAACACACACTTTCAAACAGACTCTTTTTCTTGCTCCTCTGACTGGTTCCTGGAAATACCTACGGGGCTATTTCGTTTCTGGTCTCGTATACAGAAATCAAAATCAGCTCGTGTCCATTCTCTCGCAGCAAGTCTCGGTTTCTGGCCCTGTTTATTGACCATACAAGTTCTCTCTTCTGATGCGGCGTTAACCTGCTCAATAAATGCCTTGGGAAAAGTTGGGTTTGAAGGTCTGGAGCTTAAATACGTCTTCCAAATATAAAATTTTCCTCCACTATAATTATAATGCATTAAAAAAAAAAGTCACTTTGCTCCCAGAGCATTCTGAGGCTTAACTGCAGTGCCAACAAGTAAAAACTTGCTTTCCAGCCAGTTAGTGTTAAGGGAGAAGCCAGAAAGTTTAAAGAAAAGTTAACTCATTGTATTCTCAGGTAACCTCTCTCACTTCTTCACTCAAAGTCTCTAACTTGCCCTTCAAATATTTATAATACAAATGAAGAAAAGACGTACAAATTGGGAGGCTAACTTTTCCAGAACATACTCTGTTTCTCCTAAACCCTGCTCTCCCTCCCTACAAAAAAACAGTAAGAGTAAACAAACAAATCTCAAGGTTAAGCCCAAAGTAGTCTCTCTAGTTACTGGGTTGAGAAAGGTTATATAGAAAATAAGGGGGGAGGGTACCTTTTTCTAAAAATTTAGGGGCTAATCTAATGTCAGTAGCTAAAGTTGCATTTTACTGCATCAGTGACTCTTAAAAGGCCAGAGAGTTGCTTATTTTTGCCATAAATTCATATTAACAATCCAGTACTTTGTCAACCTTCTCGGCTTTGGCACTAATGGAAGGTGCTGTTAACAGCCCTCAAAACTAAAGTTCCTTTATTTCTTCTGCCACTTGAGAAAAAGTTCTGCCACAAAATTCTAATAACACTAAGTTCCTACAAATCAACTTGGAAACGCCTAAATGTGTTTTTCCTAGAAAAAGTGCCAGACATCAATTTTATCTGGCAACCATCAAAATACATCAGACCACAAAACTATACATTCCTGGACCTCACAAGAAGCACAACAAGGAATTTCAGCCAGCCAACCAAGTGTTCAGCTGCAACTCTATCTGCAGTCTACAACAGGGCCAACAACTGAAATTAACCTCTGCTACCAAGCCAACTAACAACACCCCCCCCCCCCCCCCGCCCCTGCGGTCCCCCGCAAAGGAACCGGTGGAAATTTCAAATCCACCTTCTCGATTTCTGGCTTGAGATTACATAGGATTATTCGACTCTCCATCGCACTAAACTCACTTCCACAGAAACAACCAGAGAGCCCAAGTAATGGAATTTTTATTTGCACATTCCGTGTTATTTTATATGAAGACGAATGACAGAAAACGTGGGAATTTAGGTAAAACACCAATTTCCTAGAATGTCATGGTTGGGAGAACATGCATAACTAGAGTATGGCATAATTGATGTACCCGCTAGCCTCAAAAGAGGAAATGCCTTTGGAATCTATCAGTAATTTATTCAACACCTAAAATGAAAAACATAGTAGGGATTACAAGGCACCTTCCCGCATAGGATTTGCCATCTAGCTTGGGAAGAGAACACGAGAGTTCAAAACAGCGTAGGATTGGCAGGTGGCGAGGAGGGGGACTGAGAGATAGTTATTTTTCATTATGCCTTTCCATACTGCTTTGTTTTTTTAAAACCTCGCTACATAAATGACATTAACAAAGGCTTAAGAGCTGAACAACATCAGCGATGGGAAGGAAGGGACAGATGTGACAAGCAATAGGAAGAATTCTGCTCTAGCCAGAACCCTGATGGGGGAGTAGGATACACACAGATCTCTCCCTCTGCCTTATGTCCCGGATCTATCAACAAGTTCCGGCTATCTCTGGAATCTCCCATAAATTCTTTCTCCTCATCGTCCTCCCCGCCACTGCTTTAGGCAGGACCACCGGCTCACAACCCCCTTCCTCTGGTACTTGAGTTCTCACCTCTTTGACCCGGTGGGCAGCCCAGCAGAGACTATGGACCCCTTCCTGGAAATACTGCTTTTACATCATAAAATTAAATATGCAGCTCACCAAAGATGAACTCTATTAAAAATGCACATATCAATTTTTTTTAAGTTGTGACATAATATGTTCTTGACTACTTCACTAAACGCTAAGACATAGCTGTGGGTCTAAGTGGCTACAGAAATTTCACATTAGTGAAAAATGTAAAGGTTATTTTGAGATGCCTGCAACAGCTGTGACACAGTATTTATGTAATATGTAGTAGGAAAATAGCTGATTTCTACGGGTCACAAACTCATGTCTTCTGCTAAGTCTGTGGTGATCTGTTGCCTAGATTTATATTTGAAGGAAAAGCTTGATTTCAGTTAGACATTAATGACAAAAACAAGGTAATTTTTTTTTCCTATTCAAGTTCGCAGATCCCAAGCATTCTTTCCAGGGACCTCTTGCAAGCCCAGGGGCTGGATTAAGAAGCTTTCACCCAGGGTCACGTCCCTCGAGACCAGCATCCACATTGCCATCAAATCTGAGGCTATCATTCTCCAGGTCGAAAGTCTTCCAAGCTCCCCTCACTTCCTGGGGACAGCAAGCATTTCTGACAGGCGAACAAAACCCTTGGTGTGCTGCTCTCTGCTCACCAACTTGGTTTGATCCCCCAACTCCCGGAATTCCGTCACCCAGGCCAACTCATGCTGTGGACGCCAGGTCAAAAGCTGCCTCCTCTCTGCTGCCTTCCATGATGTCTTCAAGCAGACGCAGGCGTTTCTTCTCCGCTTCCGCTGCCCGTTGTACCTACCTCACTATAGGGATTCTCTTACTGTGCTGCGGTCAGTGACGTGTGTCCTGCCACCACCCAGAATCCCTTTGAGGTGGAGACTGTGTTTTTGAACTTTCCACTGGATTGCCTCGTGCCTGTCACATGCTCAGTAAATATCTGATGGGCTGAATGAATGAAGGACTAGATCAACGAGATAAATGTAAAGAGGGAGAAGTTAAAGACAATGGAACTGATTTGGGTTACTGTAGAAAAAAATGGAGAATGAAGGAAAAATTGTGTTCAAAAAGTCTTAAATTAGGTACAGATTCTAATTTTTGCAAAGATATTAACTCATGAATGCAACAGAGCAGAACTGTCCATGAAAACCCAGCTTTATTCGAGTATTCTTACTACACATAAATATGCTACAGAAAAAGATCCAAACTAGGAATAGGATGCATTCTGAAACAAGGTTTGCAAACCCATTGTTCGAAATTTAGAATACAGTTTCCTTCGGAAGGGAGCTAAAATTAGTAAGGTGTCCAATTTATCTCACAGAGTCCATTTGTTGTGTGCCTGAATGTCTCCATGTTCCACTGAAAATTGGCAGAAAGTAAGACTGTTCGATGCTATTACCATATAGCCAATTAAACAGAGCAGTAAGCAGAAGAAGCGAATGGGCACATTGTTTATCCGGAATATTGATATTGGAGAAAAGACAGGTTTAATTTTAGCAGGGTGAGGAAGCCCAGAGAGATCTTTATGAAGATCAGAAGGAACTTCTGGTTATTTCAGAAGCTTTTGAGGTAAGTAGCCCTAGCTCTTGAATATGTATAATTTCACCTCAAGACTTAACGACTGTTTCCTTTTGGCTCACACAAAGGAAAAGAGAGCAGCTATTTTGCAGCACTTGAAAAAAGTTTTGGAAGACAAAGGGGAAGGAGGAATGGAATTCAAGAGGCTCTGTGTGTCCTACAAAGGTTACCTGAGGTCGAATTAGCCAAAGTAGAAAAAAAAGAAGGAAGCTAGCTTTATGGGGCACGGTATAAGTGGTGACTCTCCCTGTTGCTCTCCGAATGTTTCTGGTTTTCTCTCCCTTCCTGGGCACGGGGAGGGCGAGACTGCCTGGCCCCCTGGTGTGTGGGCGGCACCATTTTGCAGAGAGCTGGCCACTGAGTGGAGAGAAGTGACCGGGCTTGGATTTCTCCTTTCCCACTGGCTAGGCACCTCAGCCACGTTTTAGGAGGTGCCTGCTTTGGCAGCCTGGGTTCTAAAATGACTTAGGAGAAGCCCCCCATTCCTCGTCCTCACCGCCCCACCATCCCCCAGGTGGCCCGTGACATCTGGCAGATATGTGTGGGCAGAGAAATCTGTTAGGATAGAAGCTGTTGCTGTTTTCCACCACCAAGAGTGTGGGGCCCTTTGTTCTGTAGCGTGACCTAATCTATTGTTCCTCATCTTGTTTACCTGGGGGGGGATGGGGGGAGAAGAGGATGACAGGGACGAGACAATGTTATGGCTGCCCCGGATAGAGACCTAAAGGAGAACAGAGGAGGGGATAAGAGGTGCAAATCAGACGGAAGGGATCTTCTCCAGCAGGTGCTCAGGGCTTGGGCACATCTCCTTTGACTTTCAAAACTAAAGACCCAGTAATTACCCATCGAGCAGACAGGGTCCTGGCCTTCTTGCTATCAACTGCGTGGGACTAGAAGGTATGTGGGTATGTGGCCTCGCATACATCACTGAGATCCACGCTAACTGGAGCCCTCAGAGCTCAGAGGCATTTGTAAGCTTGAGAAAGAGGATGCAGGAGTGGAAAAAAAGCTTGGATTTGGGAGTCATGCTGGCTTGAGTTCAATTCTCAGCTCTCCCTCTTAAGTCAGTAAATCCCTCTCTGTGTTCATCTCCTTATCTCTAAAGTGGGAGATAAAAACAGAACCTACTTCAAAGGTTTGTTGGGCGCACCAAATGAGGTCCTATTTGTAAAGTATCAAGAGCAGCGTCTGGCATTACTAAACGTTCTAGCTTTTTCCAGTCCCCTGGAAGCCCAAGAGTTGGCTTGTTATCGAAGGACTGCCTCACAGGCAGGCCCGGGAGCGTAACAAATCCCGCGGCCTACTGAGTGCAGTTTCGAGCTGGACCTCCTGGGAGCGCTCAGTCATGACTGAGGTCCCCCACACACTTCCCCCTGTAACAGCTGCACACCCCCGTAATAGTAAAGGTGTGCCCCCCTTTAAAACAGATCCAGGAAAATCCAAATATGCAAGGTGGATAGATTGGGGCAGGACCAATCACGCTCCAAGATTCTTTTCATTTTACCAAAGAATCTAAGGTTTTCTTAGGCTTTTGCAGGTTTTCTTCTTCTTCTTTTTTGAATGAACTGCTTGACAAAGAAAAGGAAAACCATAAAGAATAAAGCTCCGTGGTTTTCTTGTCCATTGAGGATCAATCAGAAATGAGAATAATCTATGTAGGTGGGGAAAATGACTTGTGAAAACATGGCCGGTGCCCACAATTTCCTAGGAGCCCGTCTCTGACCTTGGGGAGCAAAGACAGCCCTCCAGGCCCCTTGATAAAGGAAATGTATCCAAAGAGTTAGTGTGAGACTAGATGACACACATCAGATTCCTGTTTCTCCATCACAGCCAAGATCTAAAGCCCCAAACTCGAACTCTTCGTTTACAGGGTCGCCCTCAAAGATCCACAGCCAGGTGGAAACACAAAATTCTTCTAACTGAGAAGGATGAAAATGCAATCAGTGGACTCCAGCTGTGAAAAAGTCCACAGTTAAAAGGAATTTTTTTTTTTCAAAATAAATGAAAATGTATCATGGCATAGAGGTAAAATCTACACTATAATTTATGCTGAAATTGAGACTCCACAAAAATGTGTGGAGCCTGCCTCTCCCGGGGCCACTCCCATCCCAGTGGGAGAGAGATTGTGCTCACATCTGCGCACTTGGGGTACGTCATTGGAAGGGATCAAAAAAGCAGGAAGGTGCCAAGCTTCTCCTTTTAGAGATAACAGAGGCCCTAAGAGATTCAGTGCCAAGCCCCACGTCAAGTGATCAGAATGGACCCCAAGTTTTCCCAGTCCTGAAAAGAGGATGTCAGCTACCTGCATTTTGACCTCAGCCCATACTTTCTAATGGATTAAATTCTTTCCAGCTTATCTCTGAACTCAGGCAAAAGACCCTGCAGGCAAAGCATCCCGTGATGGGAACCAAAACTACCCCCTGAAGGAATCAAGACTGCGGACGGACGCCAGCAAGACGCCCGCGTGACTGACCCCAAGACAATGATTGCCCTTTAACTGCTCACAGGCCTGCACCTACCGACCTATCTCCCGCATTTCCTCACAGAAACCTGCGAGTGTTCTAGGCACTTCGGAGGCCATCTTTGAGAAGTTAGTCTGACGTCCTTCCGGTGTGGGCCTCACTGGAGTAAATCCCTTCCTTGTTTCATTGCCCCTCCTCTCTTTGCCCTTGGATTTTGTCAGCAGCGAGCGGCGAACCTGGTGTGTTTGGGACCCCCTGAGCCAAGCACTCCTGCACCCCTACACCCCAGTTACAGTTGTAGTTCAAGTTTCTGCTCTTCACCACTTCTCCTTTCCTGAGAATGGAATCAGCCAAGTCCCCCAGCTTGCTTGCTGTGGAAGCCAACCTTCCAAGGGACGCATCCACATGCAGGACCTAAAGCCCCAGACTCCAGGGCAAAAGCGAGCCTGCAGACAGGGAAGGGGGTCAACACCCGCAGCCTTCCCCATCTTCTCCCAACTTTGTTTCCTCCTCTCCCCGCTCCCAGCACCTCACACCTACCCGGTCTCCTTAACTCCACTCTTGCTTTATCCAGAACATTTGCCAAAGGGGCTCCAGAAGGATGATAGGAAACAAACCTAGTTTAGTTACTCCCCCTTTCAAAAGCTTTTATTCACGGTCGTCCAGATAAATCCCAAGCTATTAAGATGTACACGATCTACCCTGACGCACCCTTCCCCTCCCCTCCCACCTCTCAGACAGACAGCTTCCTCACTGAGGAAGTCTGAAGACTCCTTGCTACCCTTCAATGAGCAGACACAAGGCACCTTCCTCTGAGGTCTTCTTCAACCCCTCAAGGCCGGGTGATGGCACCTTGTCCACAGGTAACTATTACTGCCCTTAGCATGGCCTTTTACAATAAACCGTTCAGAGAGTTTAAGCTCCTATGGAACGTGGGATCCTAAGACATAGACCCTGGGCTCAAACCATGACTTCACCAGTTCCTGGTCAAGCTTTTTCTTTCTCCAAGCCTCGGTTTCATTTGAAATAAATGGAGAAATACATACCTTACCAGTTTGTTGCAAGGATTAAACAAAATAACAAGGCAAGCTGAAGAACATACGAGATTATTTACTAAGTGCTGTTCCCCTCCCCTCCATCTCCTCTTCCCCTAGGTATCAGAGCTCAGTCACACAAGAACAGTTTTTTACTCTTTTGTATTCCTCATGAATAATACAGCAGGCACGCAATACATGGTGGCAGAATAAAGGGGAGAGGGAGAAAAGCACGCTGAGAAAGGGGGAAGGGAAGAAAGAAGGAAGGAAATTAAATAATGAAATGAATCAATGAATGAAGCTAAAAGCAAAAAAGAGACTGTGATCTGTTAAAGCTAAAAGAGGTATTTTATATATTAGTCATAGGACTTTGGGAATGTCCTGTTCTTTCCTACTCCCTCCTAATTCTTTTTTTTTTTTTTAAGAGAGAGAGTGAGAGAGAGCATGAGAAGGGAGAAGGTCAGAGTGAGAAGTGGACTCCCCGTGGAGCTCGGAGCCCCATGTGGGACTCGATCTCGGGACTCCGGGATCAGGACCCGAGCTGAAGGCAGTTGCTTAACCAACTGAGCCACCCAGGCGCCCCCCTCCTATCCTAATTCTGCAAGGATATCTGCAGACACTACTGTGTCACTAAGATACTGAATCAAGAGATTAGCCAATCTACCAGGAAACAATATAGTTCAATATAGGATTGCCAAACATACTCTTTTTAAAAGATTCCATTTATTTATTTGAGAAAGAGAGAATGTGAGCATGATGTGGGGAAAGAGGTAAAGGGAGAAGCGGACTCCCCCATTGAGCAGGGAGCCCCACACGGGACTTGATCCCAGGACCCTGAGATCATGACCTGAGCCAAAGGCAGCCGCTTAACCGACTGAGCCACCCAGGCGCCCCACATATATATTTTTTTAAATGTATTCCTCAGTTTACTCATTCCCATTTTGCTCTAAACACTGGACTTGTTACAAAGTAGGATACAAATAACTGATCTTACTCTAGTGAGGTCTAAGTAATAGAGGACATATAATACCTCGATCAGTGATGTTGTTAAACCAGTCATCCAGGGAGGGGAGGGGGGAAAGCCTAATTTGTTGTGTTTGCCCATTTCTGCGGTGTAACTACTCCCACCGCGGCTGATTTCCATCTGCCAATGATTTCCTCGTAATGGCGGAGCTCAAGACATCCTTAAGTACAGCGGACCCCCCTTCTCCGTAGGGGGTGCATTCCAAGATCCACCCCCCGCCCAGTGGGCGCCTGAACCACGGGTAACACCAAACCCCACGTATGCTAGGTTCTTTCCTAACATACGTACCTACGATCAAGTTTAATGATAAGCCCGGCACGGTAAGAGATGAATAAGGATAACACAGAGTGACGACAATATTCGGCAATACAAACTGATACAAGATGTGGATGCGGCGTCTCTCTCTCAAAATACCTCACTGTACTCACCCTTCTGTTGATGACGGGGGATGGTAACAGGCCCACGTGAGCAGAGGAAGCCGAGCGAAGGACGCGGGCGTGGCGGTGGTGTTTGGCTGTCAGGGACCCTCTGACCCCACGCGGGAGTGCGGCTCCCCTGCCCCGGGGGCCGCGAGGGGTCCTGGGTAAGGAGCACAGCGCCGCCCGCTGGCTCCCCGGGCCCCTTGCTTTCCTCTCGCCGGCCGTCTTTTTAGCCACTCTGTTGCTCATTAACAGCCTCACAGCCCGATGGCAGAGGAGAAGAAAACGAGAGACCAGAGAAGCAGCTGATTTTTCTGTCTGTGATTCTAGCAAAGGAGACCGAACGGGGAGGAAGTCCACACTATTAGCTAGAACGTGTTTATGGGTTTCTATTATCCCCGTCCTCTCGGCCCCGTAGGACTGCAAGTAAGTGAAAGCAGATGCCCTAATCAAACGTGCAAAACACAAACACGCTTTCTGACCGAATACCCACTCGATGGCCACAACCTGGAAATGGAAAGGGAGAAGACAGCTGTGTCGGAAACCTCCGAAAGGTCAAATTCATCAAGATGGCACGGGGGACGCTAAAATGGGACTCTCTCCGGGTAGAAACAACATGGAAAATATTTTTTTTCCGAATGTTAAAGATCACAGCAGCTTTCTGGACCCAAATCCAAACAGGAAAAAGCATACCAAACTAACAAGGGAAAAACCGTTTGGCAAAATATACGTTTTTATCTTAACGCTGTTGGAGACCGGGGAGACTCAAAAGTTTTATGAAGTTTGGGATGAAGTCTCACCCTCTCTGCCACAGCAAAGGGGCTCCTTGGGTGGTACTTATGCTTTGACAGAAGGGGAAGGCGGTTGGCGGCATGGCACTCTGGATTGCCCTCCCCTTCCCTGGGTTTCTAACAGAGGCAGCCCCACATGTAATACTTCACAAAATGGGCTCCTGATCTCTACGGCAAGGCAGAGTTCCTCCAAGTGAGGGACAGACTTCAGAGGAAGAGTTGTCTATAAAAGCAGTTTTCTTTTTATGGCTCAGTAAACGTTTGTTGATGTGAACCCCATTCTCTGTGACCACACTTGTCCATCCAGTCTAATCCAAAGCTCCTGAAGGCGTAGGAAGGAATCTGTAGCTCTGCTCCACGATTTCAGCTTCCTTACTGTCTAGGCACTTGGGATTCCGGGGCTTTTAACGGCCGAGGGTCTCGACAGCTGGTATTCTAGTGGTAAAGTTAAGGAACCTGAACTCAAGCCACATAGAGGAAAAAGTAGGGGAAAAAATAAAAAATATGTGAAGGTGAGAATACGAGGAAAAGATAGACCTAAGCAGGAGGAGAGAAACAAAATGATCACAGACTCATTCTTACGGAGGTGAAAAGGGAGGGATAGAGGGCATTTCCCCTCCATTCAAAGGAAGAGCAATTTAACAGTGAAGAAGGAGCCCCAATACTTGACATTAAAAACAAACACACAAAAAAAGCATGCCCATAACAAAAGTGTGGCATCTGGGGCTCCCTACTTGTTGCACAACCTGAAAGGAATCAAAAAGAGATTGAGGACAGATTTAATCTTCACGTATTTTAAATCACTGGATTACCCAACTCAAGGAGAATATAATTACCCTCTTTCACTGGAGTAAATAAGGCTGGGCAGGGCTGAGTCAGATGAGCTAAAAGGCACATTTATGACACAAGGAGGAGAGAGTAAGGCAGGAATTCACTGTGCCATTATGCCCAGGAACGGTGAAAAGAAGAAGGGGCTCCACTGGTGAGGACAGGAGGGGGGGCTCACCCGGGCACTCACGGCTACGTGTGAGTCCCCTCTGTCAGAGGCAGAAAGGAGATCACAACACAGCATGGACGACCGGTTTTAGATTTTAAAACAGCAAACAGATTAGAAACGTAGAGGAGTTACAATTAACGCCGCTCTCTAATGTGGGTCGAGACATGATGAAACTCCGCAGAAGCTTTCCCCAGGGTCGGGGTGGAAGGAGCCAAGAACTGGTATTATCCCACATGGCATTCCAAAGGCCTGCTCTAAATTTTCAGAGGAAGAAAATGTGATGTTAAAAGCACGGGGTGGGCGCCTGAGTGGCTCAGGGGTGAAGCATCTGCTTTTAGCTCAGGTCATGATCCCAGGGTCCTGGGATCAAGCCCCACATCGGGCTCCCTGCTCAGCGGGGAGTCTGCCTCTCCCTCTGCCTCCTCCCCCCCTGCTCGTGCTCTCTCTCTAATAAATAAATAAAATCTTAAAAAAAAAAAAAAGGCACTGTAGGGCTTGCAAGGTAGCAAAGAAGAGTACTGACCATTCATTCACACACAGGGTAGAAGGGTGCAGCTTTTCAAAATACGAAAGTGGAGGTTAGACTATCTGGGCTTCAACACTAAACCCTGCCACTGAGTTGCTGAATTGTGTGTGTGTATACGTGTGTGCGCACGTACACACAAATCTCCTGACCTCCCTGGGTCTGAAAAACCTTCTTTTGGAAAACGTCAGAACTAAAATATAGGATCCTAAAAGGGATTTCAAGCCTTAAAATTCTAGGAAATAAAAAAGTGGGAGAGGTGGCAGGCCTCTTAGTAAATGAAAGGCCTAGAATGAATGACAACCCTTTTTTTGCTCCGAAGCATTAGAACCCAGACCCTGACCACGGAGACAAGACAGGCCTCAGCCCAGCTGTTCGATGGAACCACAGTCACTCAACCCCCACCGCCCTGTGCTTAAACCGACAACCGAGAAGGGCACGGCGCGGTCTCAGGACATTCCATCCCTTGGATTATTTGATGACGTCTCTGTCTCCTACCCTCCTACCAGGGTACAATTTTCTAAAAGCAGAAAAAAATCCTTCCCAAGAAAATAAACACTCCAAACAACTGTCCCATTCTGTTACCTATTTGGATTATATAATTACTATGAAGTCAAGACTTTCTTACTGACATGCCAAAAAAGAACTCTCAGCTCATAAGCCTTTTCTGCCTTTTCTTCACCGTCCAAAGCTCAAGTCCCTAAAAAGCAGTCCCTAGAGCCCACTACGATGGAAAAAAAAACTCCACTGCCTCAACTCTGCTCAGAGTGGAAACTCACATCAAAATATTTTAAGTCCATGGAGATAGATAAGTTCTGTGTACTCTATTCTTTTACCGGTAACAACCCTAATACATACCCTGAGGCCCCGAAGTGCCCTCCATAGGGAAAGAATACTGGCGATTTTTCCTGGCTCTGTTGAGGATAATTTAGTCAAGGGTACCTCCTAACTTCTTGGTTCGACCCTCTGTCGAATGGGGCTAGCAACAATTGGTGACTGGCAGTGTTTACCAGCAACCAAGTAAGACAATTAACTCTCTCCTGACTTACCTCCACACCAGGGAAAAAACCCCACCAGGCCAAGCTGATGGGAATCCCACAAAGTACATTAACTAAGGTACCCACACTTCTCCCAGTTGAGGCAGCAGTAAAAAGGACGAGGGTTTCCTTTTTATAGCCTGTTCTAACTTGTTCGTCTGGATCAATGTAGAAACTGCAGCAATTTGCTCTTAATAATTCCTCTCCAGGAATAAAAAAGGATGTTCCTGGAATGCCTCCCCACTACAAATCAGAAGGTGCACCTCCTGCGTTCACTGAACTTTGCTCCTTCAGTCAGGGTGAAGATTAAATGAGATGACGCATGTGAAGTGCTGCACCAGAACTTGACACACGATAAACTCAATACATACATGTTTGTAATTACAAAAACAACAATAACAACACAGTGAAACAACCCCCACACGCCTGCCCTCAAAAAGACGGTCTCCTGATGCTTATCAACTTACTTGGAACAGGGAAGATTGAAACATAAGGCAATTGTTCCACAGCCCAGCCCAGAGATAGGGTTGCTATCCGCTGGTTTTCTCATAACTGGCCACCTGCTAGTTATGAGACCTACGCAGACTTTGCCACAGTCCCGTGAGCACTCAACTCTCAGCAGTGTCAAGGATCAGAGAGTCTGAATCAATGAGAACAGAAATGACCTTAAAGACCTTAAAAACCTAAACAAAAGACCTTAAAGAAATTCCAAAGCCCCTCGCACTGATCCTGTGCCCCACACTAAATGGGGCAAATTAGGCAAAGAATCTGAAGACCCTAATGAAAAGGTCCCCATCATCCACCAGACCCCAAAAGTACCCCTCTTCTTTAAATTTTAGGCTACAAATAAATCCTCCCGAAGGCACACCTAAAAACCTTTTGTGTTTGGCTCTGCCGTTTGGACATGCATAGTTATGTTTTCCTTGCAGGCACAAAACCATTTATCAAGAGTTTTATGAAAATATGAATATTTTCATGACATGGGGATAAGCAGATTTTACTATAATTTACACTTGAATTTTCTAATTCATTTTGGGGCACACACATGATCTGTAAACATTCACTTTCCCAATGACACATCAGAGTATGTAGCTACACAGGACATTTTTTTTTAACGTGACAAAATGAATAGTTTCTGAACTCTAAAATTTAAAGAGGTTCATCTGCAACAGTCATGAGACTGTGTGACAAAAAATAAATAGCCATAAAACTTTTAATTTTTATTTTGCATTATGCCTACTCAACCCATAAAAGACCAGGATGTGTCACAACTTTTGTAGGTTTCTAAACCATGTTTTTGGAAGCACACAGATTAGTGTGACGCCTATTCAATATTTAAAAGACCAGGCTACTGGACAATTCTTGTACTCTCAAAATCGT
Organism: Nasua narica; assembly: GCA_028533885.1. Taxonomy (NCBI): domain Eukaryota; kingdom Metazoa; phylum Chordata; class Mammalia; order Carnivora; family Procyonidae; genus Nasua; species Nasua narica. The sequence continues at coordinate 96,553,252 of CM052807.1, read as the reverse complement.
CCTTTCCAAAATGCGAAATGCGGCCCATGACTTTAGAGAAGGGTAAATCACGTTCTACGTCTTGCTGAATATTTGTCTGATTTCCCGGGACCTAAGTTTTCATGGCAACTGTCTATTACCATGCACGTGTGCGTTCTCTACAATTCAAAGCAATAAGTGCAACTTGTAAAAGTCAAGTTTTTTTTTTTATTTAATACATTCTAATCAAATAGTAACAGCAGTAAATAAACACTTTGGAAAAACAGGCAGATATCCCCCTATATCTGGAAAAGAATTAAGTCAAAGTATTCTACATGGTAGAAGGGAGGCAACCGCTGATGTCCATGGTTAGACAATTCAAGGACAACTTGGAAATTTCTACAGCCATTTCCAAAAAGTCAATGGCATCAGGTGGGGACACAGCTACTTGAAAGGATCAAATGTCTGTATCTACATGGTTTTGTTAACAAGGATTAAGTTGCACCTGTAGAGCACGACATTCTTGTCTTTAGCCTTGACGGAAAAGACCAAGTCTTTTCCGTGTGCACCAGTTTGAAATAGTTCTGATAAGGCTCCCTTAAAATGGATTACTACAGTACTCATTCACATGAGAGAGTTCATACATGTAGTAAAAAGTCAAATACAGGATTTAATGGTCATTTTTTTGGTTGATTCGGTTAATTGCATAAAATGAAGGATAAATACTCACAAGCATACCTGTTTAACAAAACTCCTAGGTACATCAAGAACGCAAAAAGAGAAAATGGCCTAAAGGAGACTTTGACCACCAGGCGTCTAAAACTGAAGCTAAGCCTGGGTCAGTTGGGGTTCCTTCCACTCTCCTGCATCCCCTTCTCTCCCTGCTACCAGGGCGTGGACCTCTGACCTACTAGAGGGGAACCTCAGAAAGGTGGGGCTTTCCGAGAAATTGTCCCTTTCAGCCTTTACTCGGGACATTAGTTTCTAACGGAAAAGGATTCACGGGTGGGTCTTGGTCGGCCTTTAGGAAGGTCAGCATCACTCCCGTGAAAATCTCTGGGGGAACTTTAAATACCTAGCTACCTCTGCACACGTTTAAATCAGATGGACTTCAGCTGTTTTGAGAATTCCGAGGAGTTATCCAGAGCAACTCACTCAAGTTTTGGTTCTCTTTGACATAGCTGCATTCGGAGAGACTCTAGACGAGGCAATGGTTAGAAAGACAGAAACACTTATACCTGGAATTTATACTCTTCCAAGTAATCTTTTAGTCTCGTTGGTAAAGGCAGTCCCCAGATGGTACCGGTACATTTGTTAATGGCGAGTCTACAGAGATGCTGTAGTGGCCGCACGGCTGTGTAGAGAGGGTTGGTCAGGTAAAGGTGGACGGTGCCGTTCCGGGGGGCCTCCGGGCCTGTCCGCTTATCCTTGCACATCTGAACATAGTAGTCGATCAGATGAACCACACTGTCAAACTGTTTAAGCTTGGACTTGACACATATGATAGAGTCCAATCTGAACTTCCCATCTTGGTATTCAATTCGCAGATTAGTTGGTCCAGCTGATGTCTTAACAGATATTGTTAGTAGGTAGTCTGAATGCGAGCTATCTCTAATCAAGAAAGTTCCTTCGGGTGCCTCTTTTAATTTCTCTTTGGCTTCATTAACAGTCATACTTCCCCAGTACCAACCTGGGGTTTTTTTTTTGAAAAGAAAAAGAAGAGAGGGTGAAATAGTTATTATAAGGAATTTTTAAAAATAGGGTCAATACTCGGCAACAGTTTCTCTAGCTCTAAGTAGAAATGGGTGAGTGAAAGTTTACCCGAGTTCTGGTAACTGGTAACCAAAACACTTTGGGTAGAAATTTAATAAGAAGGTGGGTCCATATTACTTTATGAACCCAGACTGAGAGTCTGTTTTCGGTTTTAAAAAGTGAACTTTCTGTAGCTGTTCTTTAAATTCTCTGAAGATTTTTCTCCTCGTGAGACAAAACAATATTTGCAGTAGGACACACTGGCTGACAAAGCATGATGCTTCTAACACTATTCAAGGGAAATCAAAGTAACTTAGAAATAAATCAGAAGTTAGAAATAAAAGTCATGCGCTTACAAAAGTGGAAAGCCCAACTCCAGTAATTCCGACGGGGTAAAAACCGAAAGAACTTTTTGGAAGGTTGGTGTCCACCACCCCCTCTCCCTGTCTCTGTTCAGGGCTGCATCTCGGTTCAAAGCACTGCTATTTACGTCTTTTCAAAGTGCAGACCTAGTACGACAGCGTCTGTTTGTTGCTTTGATTAAAACTGCCTTATCAGTTATTGAGAAATGAGGGAAACCTCAGCTGATAATTAGCACTTCAAGTTTGCAATCTGCAACTCTTTCGGACTTTGCCCTAATCCAAATCCGATTACAACCATCGGTCTCCCCAGCATTCTCGATCTGATCTGCCTGCGCCATCCACCCCGTTTGCAACTAGGACTTCGAGACATTCTGCATAAGAAGTCTGATAATGTGCTCCCCCACCCCCACCAAACTGCTCAGATGCCTTCAATCCCCTCTGCCTCCCCAGCTGGGGGAAAGCGGGTGGTCGCACTCAAAACACCGGAACTGCAGGTGACTTTTCCCTCTCCCCAGTGCCACCAAAACTTCAACTTTGCCCCAAAGCTTTTAGGATCCAGATTTTGAAAGCATGCGTGGTTTGCCAGACCCCCCCCCTCCCCCTGCCATCTGTTCTTTCAGACCCCGAGAGACGACAGCGGGCCACGCAAAGCGCAGGACTGCCCTTGAAACCAGCAACTCCCTGGGCGCGCAGCCCCTCAAGGCCGCGCTCTGCACTCGGGCTCCGCCAGCCGCTTTCCTCCCGGCCCTGCTGCAGCCGCCTTCGCGGCAATCTGTCGGTTCTTGAAACTTGGCCGCCCACATCCCGGGCGGCCGCTGCTGCTCCGCTCGGGAGCCGGATGCAGCTGGAGCGGCGGGCAGCGCAGCGCCCACTCGCCGCCGTCGTTCTCCGCAGAAAGGGTGGCGCCTGGCACTTTCTCCCGCCAGGGTTCAAGCCCGTGCACCGACCCGGGAGCGGCCGCGGCAAACAAAGGTTCCAGCGCCCTAAAAGGCTATTTCCAAGAAGCCCTTCTCGCGCTCTGCCCTCCCCGAGGCCTCCCAAGTCCCTCGAGAATCACTTTTCTTTTGCATTCCCCAGGACCCAGGGCAGTGCGGGCAACCTCTACGCGGTCCTCCGCCCCGAGGCGGGGACGGGAACCCAGGCGCCCCAGTTCCATCCCATTCTTTGCCCCTATCGCCGCCCCGCTTCCTAGCCGCGCTCCCCGCCATCAAAGCCTGCAGCTGCGTCTTTGAGGAAGCACCCTTCTCTCACGCGTCGAGGCTGAACGGCTCCCTACCTGTTTGACTGAGCTCCCGTAGGGCCTTCGCCAAACGCGCCGCCTCGGGGGACGGCTCCTCCGCGGAACCCGCAGTCCCCCACTGGTTCTGCGTCCCTTCCGCGCCATTCCCGGAGGGCTCGAGGCACCGCAGGGTCATGGGAGAGGGGTCACCGCGGCAAAGACAGGTGGCCACCTGCGAAGGGGTCTGAGGGGGCACGCGTCCTTCTTGGAAGTCAGTGGGAGCCCCAACACGAGTGTCTGCGGGGTATCCGAAATGGTGGACGCGGAGGGGATGGGGTGCTTCGGCTTCTTCCTCCCCAGGTCCCAGTGTACGGATGACAAAGTCCCCCGCAGGCGCAGTCACCCACAGTTTGCCTGCAAAAAGAAAGTATGGGGTGGGTCAGTCCAAACCGGACCCCTGCAGCTGGGGTGTGGGTGGGGAGACAGACCCGTGGAAAATCCCGGGGACTCCTCCGCGTCTAGGCTCCTGCACCACTTAACCTCAAGCATCCAATGACCGCCCCGGCCCAGCTGCAGAGAAAGGATAAAGAGAGAAAAGGGATCCAAGACGCAGGAGTTGCGGAGGAGGAGGGGGTAGGGAGGGACAGGATGAGGGTGGGGAACAGGGTGTCTTGCCGCCCAAGGCTACTGGCTGAAATCGCAGACTAGCAGAGCAGAGTCACCTGTGGGTAGGGTGGTAAATAGGCCCTAGTCAAGGACGAGCAGAAAAATTGTAAAGGAAGGAACAGGAGAAAACCCCAAATTGGCGCTCCTGTATCTCACACCCTGCACAGCCCAGGGGCTCCGGGACGAAGCACCCTGAGCCGCCAACCCGGGGCGCCAAGGTGCGGAAGCTGCCGCACCCTCGCCCGGAGGCTGCCTCGCTCCCCCTCCGCCCGCTTCCCAGCGCCCGCGTGGGGAGGAGGTGGGGGGCGCCGCCGCGCGCAGTGGCGGCCGCTCTTGGGGCCAGGAGGCGGCGGCTACTGCTGTTGCTGCCGCTGCAGCCACCGCGGGCGCTGTCGAGGAATCGGCCGAAGCGCTCAGCCCTCGCGGGGGCTCGGAGCTGGAACCCCGGCCGGGGCAGAACAGGCGGCAGCGAGCGCAGCTAGACAAGTAAGACAACGATCGCCAAGCCCTTACCTCGGCCGCCGCCTCCACACCAGGCAGCCGCCCCAGCGGACATGTGGCGGGGGAGCCGGGAGGGGCCCGGGAGAGGAGGGGTGTCTGTCCGAGTTTCCCGTTGACTTTTAATTTGGGAACGAGATGCCTGGGGATGCGCTCTGCGACAGCCAATGTTCTCTGTGCAGAGGGCAAACAAAAGCGCCGGGGATCGTCGCCTGGAACCCCCGGGCTCCGAAATCCCCTACCCTGGGCAGCTGCTGACTTTCCCTCCGGCTGCGACCAAGGAGGTGGGAAGAAAAGAGGGAGGAGGAAGGAGCTGGGGCGGGAGGCAGGCGGTGGGGAGGAGCCGCAGATCAGGTTATTAGGAGGATTATTAATTTGGATGGCAGTTTGGGGCGAGGGAGGAAACTCCAGAGACTTCCCGACGCCTAGAAGGAGCCGAGGAAAGCAGGCAGTAGCGTCCGGCCGCTGGACAGAGCCGCAGCTCGACTGTATCCCCGGCGGTTTTTGAACTGCGGAAGCCCAGGCCGCCCGGCGCTCGCGACCGCGCCCCGGTGCCCTCCCCGGCGACCCTTCTCGGGGAAGAGCCTTCTGGCTCCCCGGACCAGTACCTACCGCCAGCCCCCGGCGGAACTCCTCCGGCGCCCCGGCTGCGGGCGCAGGGGATCCTGAGGCGGTGCGCGCGGGGCTCCGGGGCGCACTGTCCGCGGCCCGCACAGCGCCGGTAGCGGCGGGCGAGGAGGCTCATGCTTCAAGGGAAGCCCAAGGCCCGCGAGCCCCGGTGGCGGCGGCAAGACATGGCAAGAGTTAAACCGCGGCCCTCGGAGCGGGGTGTGCGCGCGACTTCCCAGCCCCGCGCGCCTCCCTTGCTCCCCGCCCCTCCTCCCCTGTCCGCGCTCCCCTAGCGCCCCGCCCTTCGGCTGCGGAGGCCGCTTTCCAGGAACTTTCCAGGAATCCACCTCACGTGACCGCGGCCCCCGCTTCGCTTTAAAGAGGCTCCGGCCCTATAGCGTAGGCTGCAGGCAAGGCGGGCTCAGAGCGCTTGGTGCGGGGTCCGCCTCCCACCATGCAGCTCCCAGTGCTCGCAAGCGCGCGGGAGAAGTACTCCTGCCACCGCCGTCCCGCTTCAGCGACCGGAGCCTGCCTCCTCCGCGGTGCCCGCTGTGCGCGGGGTCTGAGGACCCAGACCTCTACGGCCAGCCGCGGGGCTCTGCCTCTCCCACCCTCTCTGCTCCTTCTCGACGCGACCCTTTCGGCTGCACATTTTGTGAGCGCGGAGTGGGAGGGACGGGGGGGTCCCCGACAACGGCCCCTCTCGCTTTACAGCACAGTCATCGAGTAGGAGAGGTCCCTTTCCAGACGCCCGCGCCCCCAGGGAAGCGGCCCGGAGCCGGAGCCCTCGCCCAGGTCCTAGAAGGCAGCGAGGGGTTGGAGAGCGGCGCCTCCTTAAGAAGCGAGAGCGGTTCTCAGTCTCCTCCCCCAGGCGCACCAGCTCGCCGCCTCCCGCACGGGCTAGGCCGGGCTCCTCCTCCTCTCCTCTTCGGTCTCCAGCTCCTCCACTCCGCTCCACTGTCTCCTTCCGGCTGGCCGCCCCGCTCACCTGCACTGGCTGCCGAGGGGGGCGCCCTTACCTGCGCGCCCCGAGGGTGCTGGGCGGCGGCTCGGTTCCTGCAGTCCCGAGAGCTCTTGCCTCGGCGATTTCCCGCCGGCCTGGCGCCCAGGGACTGGGAATTCGGAAAGATCCCGTCACTTCCCTGCGCGGAGACCCTCACCTCCTCCCACCCGGTGGGAGGCCACCGGGCCTCAGTTGGAACTCAGCTTCTTGCCGGCATGCCCGTCTCCAAAATGTGACCTACTTTAAATATGACCTACTTTTTGAAAAACCATTAACACTCACGGGAAAACCGGATCCAAAATTTCGATAACCATTTTTTCTTTGAAATACTATTCTATTGCATCACTGCTCAAAAGCTGGAAAGGTCAATGGCCAGTTTCAGTTGAAGCCGGGGCTAAGGGGAAGTTGGGCGAGGAAGGGGGAGGAGAAGTGGGGGAGGCGCAGCTCACGAACCGTGCCTGGTGCCCCCCCTGCTGGCCTTAGGAGGGAACGTAAACCAGCTTCCTGCCTTCGGGGCCAGGAGTCAGGGAGGATTTTCCTGACAGAAAATTTTCCTGTTGAGAAAATCCTCAACAATTTTCCAGCTTTTGAGTAAATAACTAGGCAAATGGTAGGCAGGTGAGCCAAGAAGTGAGGGGCCATCTCTCAGCTAACAAAAGGCTTTATCGACGATAGAATCATGTGCATGGAATGTTTGTTTTTTAGAGCCTTCCACCTGGAGGGCAGAGATAATTCAACCGTGGTTAAAACTCCCTATAAAGTAGCTGAATAATTTTGCCCGAGTCATTAAACCGTCTTTGGACCCTCGGCCTTTTCTATAAAATTAAGGGACTGGACTCCAGTCCTGGCTAAGGGACCAGTATGGAGGAATGAACAAATCAGATTCCATGCAGAGTTTGTGTATAGTCTATGGCCCCCAGAATCTTTAAGAACTACTAGCCACCTACTAGGGTTCACTATGTTCTAAATTATTCCATATGGCTTCTATTCCTTTCTAGAGAATCCCAGATGAAGGGTGTACATTTTACAAAGATAAATTTCTACTTAATTGTCAGTTGAAATGAATCTGCCAGCAACCCTCCTTAATGGGCTTTCCTGTTGCCTCCTAACCTGCAGCATTCCCTCTTTTGCACACACTGTTCCCTCTTCGTGGGATGTCCTTCCCCAGATTGGGTGTGTGGCTGGCTCTCATCATTCAGGTCTCGGCTCAAAGTCACCTCCACAGACAGTCATCATCGTCCACAAAAATTACAGGGAGCACAGGGCCAGCTGTAGGAGCACCAAACAGGGGCTCTCTGCTTGGCAGGGAGCCTGCTTCCCCCCTCTCTCAGCCTGCCTCTCTGCCTACTTGTGATCTCTCTCTCTGTCAAATAAATGAATAAAATCGTTACAAAAAAAGAATATTAAAAAAAAAAGATTTCGAATTTCATTTCTGAAATGTTTCCCAGTCATGCCCAGCATTTTGTCGGCCTTTTTAATCCCCAAGAAACATTAGGAAAATATTTATGGTATCATGTTAAGTGAAAAAAAGTAGAATATGAAATTGTATCTATGCTATGATTACAACATTATACAATTATGTATGCCTGTGGGCAAAAGCAGAAGGAAATGTGGAGAAATGAAAGCAGCTGTTTTTAGGGTGGCAGGATATGGGTGAATTTTTAAATTTGAATTTCCTAATGCTTTTCCAGTATCTTTTTTTTTTAAGATTTTATTTATTTGACAGAGAGAACACAAGCAGGGGGCGGGAGAGAGAGAAACAGGCTCCCCGCTGAGCAGGGAGCCCCTTGTGGGGCTCGATCCCAGGACTCTGGGATCATGACCTAAGCCAAAGGCAGACGCTTCACTGACTAAGCCGGCCACGCACCCCCTTTTTCCAGTATTTCTGATACAGTTATTTTCCAAAACTGCATGTGGATCAGTGTCTTCAGCGACTCAAAGGGAGTAGAGTGTAGTTGGCAGAGCTGAGGACCCCAGTCCTAATGGCTGTCTCTCCTGAACTCCCACACCTGCCATTCAGCATTGCCTTTCAGATGTCCAACAGACATCCCTCATTTAACACATCCCAAACTGTGACCCAATAATTTCTTAAAACAACCCCCCTTTAAGATAAAAACAAAAGCAATTCCTCCTCATCCCACATCCCACGTGTGGGCCAGTCCTTCGACTCCGATGTCACAATCAACCCAGAACTGAAGCCCTTGCCACATTTCCAGCATACACCGGCCCAAGCCTGACTTACCAGCCTCGGCCTGGCTGGCTGCCGCAGCCGCTTGCTGGCACCCTTGTTCCTCCCTTGTCACTCTTCCTGACAGAGCGGTGAGAACGATCCTGTTTAAACCAAGCCATGGCATGCCTGTCCTCTGCACCAATCCAAACGGCTACATCACCCCAGAGCAAATGACGAAATCCCAGCAGCCACTCATATCCTACGAGATCTGGTTCTATTTGCCTCCCTGATCTCATCCGCTCCTGCTCTGTTCCTTGCTCATCCCGTAAGCCACAGTGAACTCCTTGCCGTTCCCAAGACCAACTGCCCTTGCTCCTTCCTCCGAGCCTTCTATGCTGCCTCCTTGACCCACCTCACTCTTCCTTCAGACATCCGCATGGTTTGCCCCCTCACTTCCTCAGACCTTTATTCAGTGCCACCTTCTTAGTGAGATCTTGCCTGTCTACCTATTCAGAATCAACCTGCCACTCCACACACCTTTCTCTCTCTTCGCTGTTCCAGTTTTTCTTCTTAATGCTGATCACTATCTAACCTAGTTAATATCTTGTTTACTGGTCCGGTTTCCTGTCTTTGTCCTGCACTAGGATGTGAGTTTCATGAGGACAAGTATTTGGATTTGCACTGTGCCCAGCTATCGCTCGGCACCTCGAGCGGTCCCCAGCACGTGGCAGCCATTGCACATGACCGCTGAGTGAGCCAGTGGATGGGTGGGCGGTGCTTCAGCAGCATGGCTTTCGCGCTCACCTGCCCAGGCATGGATCCTCACTCGGCTCCCACTCGCTACAGGAGGGAGCTGTGGCAAACTAGTCAGCGTTTTACAGAGGTAACACTGGAACTTGCCTTATTGCCCCGTGGTGATGATGGAACGGGATCCTTCTATCTCGTTATCTGTAGCTCTCTAAATCTCTATCTCATCCCTGTTCTGTTCAGTGGGGCAGGTGCCTGGCTGCAGTGGGGACCAGTCATTCTACTTGAAGAGGGAAGGAAGGGTGATTTTCACAAAGCTGGAGAGTTTCTTCTGTTGCCCTCATCGGGGAATTGCCAAGGCTCGAACATCTCTGTATGCCAACCTCAGACCGGCTTTTCTTGATGTGCAACTCGGATGTTCTGGGATGGGAGTTGACAAGTGCTCCACACTGATCTTTTGCGGAGCTGCAAAGAGTTCGTTCGTTCTTGTCTTAGGAGTCGGGGAGCTATAGGACGATCGTTGGCTTTTGTCTGAAGTGCCTGTGAGCAGAAGGTCCACTTTCAACTGGCTGCCATTTCTTCCTTTTAAACTTTGCCGGGTCCCCATCACCACCACAATCACCATCACACACACACACACACACACACGAATCCCTGCGATTCTGGAACCCGCTCCCCTGGAGAGTGTGTGACCCAGGTTAGTCAATAGAAGTATCCCATTCCCCTGGACACGAGGTTTTTTCTAGAATCACAGCCCAAGCAGATTATTTTCTTAGGATTTGATATAAGTGCTGCAAGAGGAATGATCACTCCCCTTCTGAAATGATGAGAAGTAATGACCATGTAAGCCAACTTTCCGGCCACGAAGGAGCCCATCAAAGAATGAAAGCCACAGAGAGGAAATCGGGGCTCAGGTGTGAGGGAGAGGAAGAGGTTCCTGAGTACTTGACTCCAATATGCCTGGGGCAGCACTACCCTCGGACTTCTCAGATACCAGAAACAAGTTAATTTTTCCCTACCTCGTTTGATTTGGGTTGCTGTAACTTGTAATCAAAGATGCTCTTGTAGGGTGTGGTGAGTTGCTTGGGGAGGACTCCATGGGAGGGAATGGAATAGAGACAGAAAAGTGAAGAACAGAGCTGTCTCCTGTATGATGAGCATCTCTTACTTCTCTTCTGGTGCTTCTCAGTACCAATTTCCTTCTACAATGTCCTTCTTGCTCCATCCCCATAATGGAGGATACTCCTTGGGGTCCTGGCTGGCTTCAGTGCTCTGGGTCAGGGACTGCAAGAGGGAAAAGCCAGGAAGATGGCTTTCCCCTAGATTTCTAGGACCCAGGAACGTGGGAGATGGCCATGCCCTTCATCTTTCTATGCAGAGAAGTTGAGGGGAATCATATTCTAGGATAGTAGCTGTTAGTATAAGGTCACAGATCTCTCAGAAATTCTGGTAAAATCTATGGACCAGAGTGGGCCATGTTTGATCCCTCGGGCTGTTAGGGTTGGTGTGCCAAGATTCTTTTTTTTTAAAATATGAATCAAATTAAAATTCTGGAGATTAAACCCCCAAAGTGATCCAGATTTGAGGGAGACCCACTCCCTCAAGGCGGTGATCAGCTGAAGCGGGGTCATGGCTGCCCCTATGGAAGGCACATTCACCACAGCCCTCCTGTTTGCCACAGTCCTCATCATCCCCTACAGTCTCCCCAACGCTGAACATTACTTGCCATCTGTCATCACCCTTACACTGTTGTTTTTCTTATGGTGAAGAAGTATTTCTTGGGATCCAAGTCTCTACCAAAAGCGGGAGAATAAAAGATCCAAAAGACTGGGTATTTCAAGGGGCGCGTGGGTGGCTCAGTGGGTTAAGTCTCTGCCTTCGGCTCAGGTCATGATCTCAGGCTCCTGGGATCAAGCCCCGCATCGGTCTCTCTGCTCAGCAGGGAGCCTGCTTCTCCCTCTCTCTCTCTGCCTGCTTGTGATCTCGCTCTCTGTGTGTCAAATAAATAAATAAAATCTTTCAAAAAAAAAAAAAGAAAAGTCTGGGTATTTCAAGACAAATTGGAGAGACATTTCTCTATGAAAGTGAAACACACTCCAGTGTGTATAACAAGCCAAGGGTAGCCATGTTGTCATACCTGATCTATTTCATTCTTCTATATCCCTACATGGCCCAGGCATTTGCATACAGGCTCCATCTAAGACTTTCTCTGCAGAAAAATGTTCTGGAAGTACAGGTTCAGGGGATCAATGGACAATCTGAAGGCTGACTATAAATCCCAAGGGTCCTCTCTACCTCAGGTGAGAACCCTGTCCTCAGGGTGATAGCCTCCATTGAAATACTGCTCCGGAGATTAAAGTCTGCCTTCCAGATGGTAGGGAATCTCTTTATTGCAACTATTCTATGTTCTATATAGTCAGAAGATCATCAATCCTAAGACTTGGGTGCTAGAAAGGACATTATTTCACTATAATAATAATTATTTCACTATAATAATTATTTCATTATTTCACATATTCAGGGCAGAATAATTTTCTTCGTCTCCTTTCCTCTCCCTCACCATGTTCTAATCCTCTGACATCCTCGTTTCTCAAACACGCCAAGCCTAACTCAGGGCCTTTGTGCTTGTTCTCGCTGAAATGTTGTTTCCCCGATATTCTCATAGAATCATTCCCTCACTTTGTTCAGGTCTTTGCACAGAGAGGTCTCCCCTTTCTTATCAGTGACCATTTCTTTCTCCCGCTTTGGTTTTCATCTCAGTGCTTACTACTACTGGACGTGATAATGGGTTTTTTTTTCTTTTGTCATTCAGTTTCGTGTCTTATGTTCCCTTGGAACATAAGCAAGGACTTTGTCTATATAATCACTACTGTGTTCCCAGTGCCTAAAGAAGCTCCTAGGGGCGCCTGGGTGCTCAGTGGGTTAAAGCCTCTGCCTTCGGCTCAGGTCATGATCTCAGGGTCCTGGGATCGAGCCCCGCATGGGTCTCTCTGCTCAGCAGGGAGCCTGCTTCCCCCTCTCTCTCTGCCTGCCTCTCTGCCTACTTGTGATCTCTCTCTCTCTCTCTCTGTCAAATAAATTAAAAAAATCTTAAGAAAGAAAAAAAAAAAAAAGAAGCTCCTGGCCCCTAGTGGATACCCAGTATAAAGTTACTGAATGAAGGAGTGAAGGAATTGAATGCATCTAAAGTAAGGAAACTGAAACGCTTCTACTCCCTTCTTTCTGGTGTGATTGCCCTGGATTCTCATCTTCCCCAGCTAGATGTGCTTCTCGCCCTAAACTGAAGTTTCGCCTTCAGACTCTGGTCTTCTACCAAGAGGAACTTGGCTGTTTTAGAACTTCTCCTTAATCTCCTGGAGCCTGATGTCACAACTATGGTACTCAGTAGACATCATGTGAGGGACTCACCTGCTTATGAAACAGTCATGAGGGCTTAAATATTCCAAGCCTGGGAGACAAATATAATTCAGCCCACTCTTAAGGGGGTCTCAGTTTAGTGAGAGAGACACCACTGACCATTCATTCTAACAAAGGGTTAAAAGTCAGGAGAAATGCACAGGCTAGTTTTGCAAACAGCTGGGAAGCACCACTCCAAACCACCTTGGGAAGTCCAGAAAGGCTTCACAGGAGAGGGGATCTTGATCAAGCCCCTTAACTTCTCTGGATTCTTGTTTTCTCACAAATAATTTGGATTCAATGAGCAGCGAGGTTTCCTTCTCATTCAAATCACCCTCCAAGCCCTGTTCCCTGACCTCCCAAAGAGCAATTGACAGTGTTATTAGACCTAAGGGCGGCTTAGGTATGTTTGGTTTTCCAGAGAAGTTCACAAAGGTCAAGGCCTGGAATGATGATGTGGTAAGTGGAGCAGTCAGAAGAAATACCTGTCAGTAAATAACAAACACGGCTCCTAGCTTAGTCATGGAATTCTGAGAAGCACCAGCCCCCAGTGAACCAATCTGGAGATTGGCACTCATGGACGAGACTTAACTTTAACCTGAGGCATGCAGCAACTCTGAGTGACACAAACAGTCAGCACCTCTGCCAGCTGAGGGACAACCTCCATATATCTTCCACATAGCAAGGCCAGCGGGTCACACATACAGGCTGCTCGTGGTAACCTAGCACATCCAAACTACACCAGTCACGCGCCTACACAATGGAAAGTAACGTAAGTTCTTCAGTTCCCCAAAGATGATGGCTTAAAGCTCTCTCCGCCATTATAGCCCATACCCGATTTTATTCTTAAAACACTCAGACAGTTGGGGCACCTGGGTGGTTCAGCGGGTTAAAGTCTCTGCCTTCGGCTCGGGTCGTGATCTCAGGGTCCTGGGATCGAGCCCCGCATCGGGCTCTCTGCTCAGCGGGGAGCCTGCTTCCCCCTCTCTCTCTGCCTGCCTCTCTGCCTACTTGTGATCCCTCTCTCTGTCAAATAAATAAATAAAATCTTTAAAAAAAAAATAAAACACTTAGTGGTAAAAACCAAAAATGTCATTTCGCATGTGAATAAATTAAGCCAAAGTAGATTAAGTAGGTTGTGCTGTACGGGTAAACAGATCCTTCCTTAGGAAAACAATGTAGGGCTTAATATGAACAAAGGAAACATTTTAAGTGGAAAGGAGCTTGGAGGGTAAGTTACTTTTTGAATAGGTCCTTCAAATCACTGAAAGTGCTATTCCAACAAATGTGCCTGTAATATTTTCAAAGGTTACTTACAATATTTGAACCAAAGCAAGTGAACAAGAGTTAAGGGGGCAAGTTAGTTTCCTTTGTTTTGTTTTAAAACCCTCCCAGTCAAGAAATTGTTACATTTCAGTACGTGCCAATAATTCTAAAATAAACACAAAAGTGAAGTGTTATTTCTTATAAAATTAAAAAAAAATCTATTTAAAAATAACTCTGTGAACCTCGTGCTGGTAAGTCCTGTCATTTTCCCCTTTGGCTTTTCCAGTGTTGCTGAGAAGACTTTTATTTCAAGTTCTCCCTTTTTTTTCCCTCCCATTTTTAAAACCAGTACTTAAAAGAGGCGAATTTGTCTCGCGACGTCATCAGGTAAATCCTTGTCTTTGATGACATAGTCTTTGTAGCCCAAAGTCTCCCAGGCCTTCTGTTTGGCCACTCGCACCTAGTTTCCCCTGCCCCATGCTCATTGCCAACCAGATTAGTTATATTGTGATCTGTTGATTCCAGCTATTTAATAGACAAACATAAAGAAGGTATAATAATGATGGTATAATAAAAAGAGATGGTATGAATAAATAAATATCACTGATAACAACTGTGAAATCAGAAGAGAGTTATAAGGGGCACCTGGGTGCTCAGTGGGTTAAGGCCTCTGCCTTCGGCTCAGGTCATGATCTCAGGGTCCTGGGATCGAGCCCCGCATCGGGCTCTCTGCTCAGCAGGGAGCCTGCTTCCCCCTCTCTCTCTCCCTGCCTCTCTGCCTACTTGTGATCTCTCTCTCTCTGTCAAATAAATAAATAAAATCTTAAAAAAAAAAAGAAGACAGTTATAATATGACAATGTCTCACACAAAGACGGTTGCTACAAAAGAATAAAACACTAAATCCTGCTCGAAAGAAATAGATAATCTGAATAGCCCTATCTCTATGTAAGAAATAGATTACAGATTCAGAAAGCTTCCCTGGTAAATTTTACCAAACACTAAGAGATAACACCTATACTTCACAAACTTTTCCCAAAAAGTAGAACTGGGCATTCCACAATTGCTCCCAGGAAGCCAGCATCTTTCTAGAAACCAAAGAGAGAGAAGACAGAAAAGAAAACTATAGACCAATATCTCTCAAAAGCACAATTATAAAAAATTAACAAATTGAATCCAGAAAATATGAAGAAAATAATATATTAATGACCCATTTGGATATATTCCAGGAAGGTAAGGTTGGTTCGATATTCAAAATCAGTCAGCAATTCACAATCTCAACAGACTAAAATAGTAAAATCATATAGTTATCTTAATATAGGTAAAAAAAAAAAAGCATTTATAAAATTCAACATACATCCATCATAAAAAAATTTCAGCAAACTAGGAATAGAAGGAATCTTCCTCAATCTGACAAACTTTATCTACAAAAAAAAAAAACCAGCTAACACCACTCTCTTTTTTTTTTTTAAATGTAGAGTCCACTTTGCAGCATAGACATTTTTTTTTTATTGAATTTATTTGACAGACAGAGAGAGAGAGATCACAAGTAGGCAGAGAGGCAGGGAGAGAGGGGGACGCAGGCTCCCCGCTGAGCAGAGAGCCCAATGCGGGGCTCAATCCCAGGACCCCGAGGTCATGACCTGAGCCGAAGGCAGAGGCTTTAACCCACTGAGCCACCCAGGCGCCCCCTAACACCACTCTTAATTGTGAAAGATTAAATGCTTTTCCCCTAAGATTGGGAACAAAACGAGAATGTCCATTTTAAAACTTCTTTTCACTATTGTGACGGAGATCCCAGCCTGTGCATTAAGACAAGAAAATAAATAAAAGTATATAGATTGTAAAGGAAGAAGTAAAAATGTCCTCTATTTTAAACATCATAATCATCTACATAGAAAATTCTAAGGAATCAAAAATACAAATAGTCACTACAATAAATATGTGAGTTTAGCTAAGTTTCAGGATACAAGGTCAATACAAAAAATAAGTTGTTTTTCTATTTACTATTAACAAACTATTGCAAATTTAAAATGTTAGAAATATCATCTACAATAAGTTTAAAGCATGGAATAGTTAGAGATAAATGTAATCAAATATGTGCAAGAGCTGTACATGAAAAAGAAAATTTTAAATACTGAAAAAAGTTAAGGAAAATTAAGGAAATGAAAAGAGAGACCATGCTTATGGATGGGAAGGGTTGATATTGTGAAGATGTCATTCTCCCTAAATTGATCTATAGCTACAACACAATCCTAAACAAATCTCAACATCCTTTTTTGTTGTGTTGTAGAAATCAACAAACTGATTCTATAATGTATTTGGAAATGCAAAGGACCTAGAAATCATTTTTAAAAAGAATAACAAAGGTAGAAGATTCACTCTATCTGATTTGATGATTACTCTTTGAAAAAAAAAAGATTTTATTTATTTATTTGAGAAAAGAGAGAGAGAACTCACAATCAGGGGAAGCAGCAGTCAGAGGCAGGCTCCCTGCTGAGCAGGGAACATTATGCGGGGCTCAATCCCAGAACCCTGGGATCATGACCTGAGCTGAAGGCAGATGCTTAATTGACTGAGCCACCCAGCAGCTCCTCAAAGATTTATTCTAAAGCTATAGTAAACAAGACAGAGTAGTACTGATCTAAAAAGATGGACATACAGATCGGGGAACAGAGTAGAGAGTCCAGAAATAAATTCACCAAAATATAGTCTACTGATTTTGAACAAAACTGCCCAGGTAATTTGATGAAGAAAGGACAGTTTTTCAACAAATGGTGCTGGAACAATTGGGACATCCATACACCAAAAAAATGAACCTTGACCTTTACTTCATACCATACACACACATTAAATTTAAATGGATCATAGACCATTTAAAATTAAGAGACAATTGTAATGTAAGAGACAAAACTATAAAATCTTCTGAAAAAACACAGGAGAAAATCTTGTTACCTTGAGTCAGGCAAAGTTTTCTTAGATGGGACATAAACATCACAAATGGTAAAAAAAAAAAAAAAAAAAAAGATACATTAGGACTTCATCAAAATGAAAAATTTCTGCTCTTCAAAAGAGAATGTGAATATTTCTCAATAAAGCTGTTTTAAAAAGATAATGTTAAGAAAATTTTTAGGGGCGCCTGGGGGCTCAGTCAGTTAAGCATCTGCCTTCGGCTCAGGGTCTTGGAATGGGACCCCACATCTGGCCCCCTGCTCAGCAGGGAGTCTGCCTCTCCTCTGTCTGCTCGTGCTCGCGCACGCACTCTCTCTCTCTTTCAAATAAAAAAATAAGATTTAAAAAAAAATTTTTTTTAATAAGCCACAGACTTGGAAAATTATTAGAAAATTCTATATCTGATAGAAGACATGCTAGATACAAGAATACTCATAAAGAACCTTTACAACTCAATAGGAAAATATAAAAATCCAACTAAAAAGTGGTCAAATATTTAAACAGACACTTTCATCACAGAATACATCTAAATGACAAATTAGTTATTAAAAGATGCTAATTTGAATCTGGGGAAATCTAAATTAAAACATGATAAAATGCCATTGTGCACCCACTAGAACATCTAAAATTTAGAAGATTGACATTACCAAACATTGGCAGGCATATGAAGCAACTGAAACTCTCAGATTGCTGGTGAGAATGGGAAATGGTAAAACCCCTTTTTTCTTTTTTAAGATTTTATCTATTTATTTGACAGACAGAGAGAGAGAGATCACAAGTAGGCAGAGAGGCAGGGAGAGAGGGGGAAGCAGGCTCCCTGCTGAGCAGAGAGCCCTATGCGGGGCTCAATCCCAGGACCCCGAGGTCATGACCTGAGCCGAAGGCAGAGGCTTTAACCCACTGAGCCACCCAGGCGCCCCTGGTAAAACCACTTTAAAATTATTTAGTGGTTTCTTATAAAACCATACACACACTGATTCTGTTTAACAACAATACCACCCCTAAGTATTTATGCAAGAGAAATGATTTTGTATGTCTCCACAAAGGCCTGTACATGAATGTTTATAATAATCTTAGTCATAATAGCTAACGACTGGAAACAACCCAAATGTTCAGCAACAGGTAAATAGGTTAAAAATTGTACTACATCCAGACCACAGAATAAGACTCAGCAATAAAATTTAAAAAAAAATTTTTTTAAAACAGCTAACTACTGACACATGCAACAATTTGAATTAGTCTCAAGAGCAATATGTTAAGTATGAGAAGCCAGGCACAAAAGGCTATATATTATCGGATTCCATTTACATGATTTTCTGGAAAACAGATTAGATGTTGCCAGGAAATGGGAGTAGATGAGGAGACTGACCACAAGGGAGCATGAAGAGACTTTTGGAGTTGGTAGAAAGATTTTTATATCTTGGACAAGGCAGCAATTACATGACAATATACAACTGATAAAACTAATTGAACAATATACTCTAGGTAAATTTTATTTTATGTAAATTATTCCCCCAAATCCCTGACTCTTAAAAAGGTAAAACTGAAAAATAACTAACTTGGAGAGGAACAAAGGAGGAGGAAATGCTGAAATCTGACATTATTCAGTCTAAGAAGTCAGTGTACCTGGAAGATCCCGTCGCTGAATAATCTTCCTTTTCTCTCACCCACACTTCGGTGCTGGGACAGTGCTCACTCTAGAAAGACAAACGAGAACAGTAAGAGTGATTTTTTTTAATCCCTACAATTTAAAGGTCTAGACACACACACAGCCCCCACCTTAATTCAAATGATTCAAGAAAGGGAATAATTCAGGCTCAGTGAAATTACAGATAAGAAAAGATACCGATTTACCTTTAATACAAAAACATTAAAAATAGCACTCTTGCTAGATCTTAAATGCTATAACCGCAAAAAAAGAAATAATATTATATATAATACATATGTATATATATAATATTAAATTATAAACGTATGAAATCCACCTGTGGTTTACCCTAAATGTATACAGTGTTATATGTCAATTATATCTCAATTTTAAAAAATAAAAATAAACAGATAAATAACAAAAATGCCACTCTTACATTCTCCCATTGCAAGGACCTCTTCTTATCTGTCATTTCACTGGCTTCTTCATTCTTCAGGTCGCAGCTAAGTCATTGTTTGACTTGGGAAAGGTTCCATAACCACCCAAGCCTGGGGCCATCTCCTGATTGTTCCCACACCGTCTCAGCTTCCTGGTACGTGAGCACCCACCACTTCAATGTAAATGCTTGTTTTCACCACTAGCCTTAAATTCCATAAACCAAAGACCATATCTTATCCGTCTTATTCACTCTAGTAACTATAGAAGTAATATCAGTAATAGTAGAAGAGTAGTAAGAAGAATATGGGCTAATGTTTATCAGAAGAATATTTGTTACATATAAAGTACCTCAGTGTTTTGATGTATTAACTGATTTTTAAAAAAACTTTTTAAAGATTTTTTTTTCGATTCATCTCTACATCTAACATGGGGCTCAAACCCACAACCCTGAGATCAAGAGCTACGCACTCCACCGACTAAGCCAGCCCCTGATGGTGCCCCTGATATGGCAACTCCACTTAGACTTCACGGTTACAGGGAGAGCCTAGTGTTCGAGGTAGGTCCTAGTATTATCACATTTCACCGATGAGGAACCTAGAATATAGAGAACCAAGGGATTCCCTTGAGGTCAACATTCTAAGAAGAGTGTTGATAAACAATGACAGCTGCTTACCGTGTGCTCCCTGGTTCCTAGCAGGGGGCCCAGCAGAGAAAAGATGTTCCATAAATGTTTGCAGAATTGATTTGAGGTGAGGAGGTTGTACTCGAGCTGGCAGCTTCTATCTGGCAGAGAAGAGAGGGCAGGCCAGGCAACCTCGCAAACATCATGTACCTGCACCAGGCTTACGTGCAGGCACACGGAGGTGCAAACACTCTCCAGCAAAGCTGCTCCAATGCCTGAAGAAGGGGCCCCGACCTCTCAGAGCAGCTCTAGAAAGATTTCTATGTATGATCCATTTTATTTCCAGGAGCCGCGCTCTAGATGCAACCCTAGAAGCCCCCTTCCTGATTGATCTCACCCTGTGCTGACGGGTGACCGTCTTTCCGTCTTTCTCCCTAAAATGACTCAGCACCCCACCTCACCCCTTCTCCCAGGGGCTGTCCCTTGTGCACATGTTATGTGACTTTCCTGGACAGCCACTGAGGTGAGGACACACCACTGTAACCAATAGGGGTGCCCCAGATAGTGGTTGTTCACTCTGCATGCGAGTATCTCTTGTGTCTTGGGCTTCTGGAAGCCGTAATCTGATCTTAATGAAAGAAAGTGGCACGTTTCCCCTCACTCCTATTGGAACAGGACAGGGTGGCGGTGAGAATTGGATCTCCTATTTGTCCTTCTCTGAATAAATAACTCCGGGAGTCCAAACCCCAATCATTTGCTGAGTGAACATAAGCAAGTTACTTAACTCTCTGAGTCTCAGTGTCTTTGTTTCTAAAGTAGGGATAATTCTCCCTCATAAGAATGTCATGGGAGGGGGCCTGGGTGACTCAGTTGGTTGGGCAACTGCCTTCGGCTCAGGTCATGATCCTGGAGTCCTGGGATCGAGTCCCACATCGGGCTCCCTGCTCAGCAGGGAGTCTGCTTCTCTCTGACCCTCCCCCTTCTCATGCTTTCTCTCTCTCTCTCTCAAACAAATGAATAAAGTCTTAAAAAAAATGTTGTGGGAAGTAAGTAGGATGGTACATATGAAGGTGATAATATGGTTTATAAATAATACAATACCATTTATTTCTTCATAAATTGTAAAGCTTGAGCCCCAAAGTCACAGCACCTGACAAAGAGTAAGTGCTCAATAAATGGCTGTTTTTGTTTTTGTCTTGGTTTTCTATAAATGATGGTAGTCTCACCCCCTAAACCAGGACTTCATTTTAAACTTCATTTTTGGCTTTATTTTTCATCCTAGGAGCCCTCCAGGTGCCCTCCCTCAGATACTCCCAGCTGTTCTATCTAAATACCTACCACGTCGATTCCGCCCTGAGTACTTTTCCATTGCATCATGTGATGGTTGAACTCCCGCGTCGTCGTGACCCGGCGGAGAAACACCCAGATACCGGAGAAAACATTCTTTCTTGGTGCGTCTGTTTGGGTGTTTCCCAAAGAGAAGAGTATGGGTAGACAGAGTGAAGACGATCCCCCTCCTTCTCCCCTACGTGGGTGGGCATTGTCTAATCTGTTGAAGGCCTGAATAGAAGAAAAAAGCAGAGGAAGGGAGGATTTGTTTCCTGGATTTTGAGTCCATCTTCTGCCCTCGGGCATCACACTCCTCGTTCTCAACTCAGCCTGGGACTTAGAACCATCACACATCCCAACGCCCTTCCGTGGGCCTTTGGACTTGGACTGAATACAACCCTGGCTTTCCTAGTTCTCTAGCTTATAGAAGATAGCAGAGGGTGAGACTTCTCAGCCTCCATAATCCTATCAGCATATATATATATATATATGCATATATATAGGTATCTATCTATATATATCTTCTATTGGTATTGTTTCTCTGGAGAACCGTGGCTAATACAATCACCTATGTCTTACTGGAATCTTCAGGCGAGAGCTCCCAGGATGATTGTTTCAAGGAATCTCTTTTACTTTTGGGGGGGTAGGGAAAGAACTACCGTCTGAACGACAGCTCCCTACTGATGTCAGTGGACCAGTTCGTGTTTCCTGGGAACTTCCACCAACAGTTTCCTATCTTCCTTGGAATGCAACTTTGTTGGGTCCTGTCCAGATCTCCTTTCCCTGGCAGTCTAGTCAGCCCAGAGATATTTGGGAGGTTAGTCTACCCCTGGGGCAGCCCATAGCCAATGGCTAGCTGATAATGGGGCATAAAAGCTTGTCCCCCTTACCTCAAGCTGGAACAACTTTGTGAGACTGTGTGGCATTTTCTGACTGCACTCTTGACACCGAATACAAGGTTTTTCCTAACACCAACCCATTCTCCAACACCAACTGGGCGTCCACAATTCAATCCAGTCCTAATACTGTCTACACCTGGACTTAGTCAGCATGAGATCCTGCAAGTTAAAGGGCTCATTCCCACAGGACTGCCCCCACTTCAGATGCCGGCAGCAAGCGGGGCCCCCAGGTGACTGGCTCTTCTGCCTAATGGGCTACAGATTCGGGGGTCCCCACGAAGCCCCCAGCTGGGTTCAATAATTTACCAGAACAACTCCCAGAACTTGAGTAAGTGCTCCACTTACTATTCTAGTTTCTCATAGAGGATACGGATGAACAGCCAGATGAAGAGGCACATAGGGTGAGATGTGAAATGATCCCAAGAGCGGCAGCCTCTGGGGTCACGGGGCATGCCCCCTTCCGGCATGGAGATGGGTTCCCCACCCCGGAAGCTCGTCCAACACCATGGTTAAGAGGTTCTGTGGAGGTTTTATTCCATCGGCATGACTGATTCAATCACTGGTCATTGGGGACCGACCTCCATCTCTGGCCCCCGTGCCCTCCCCAGAAGTGGGAGAGCAGGGCCGAAAGTTCTAAGCCTCTCATCGTGCGGCGGCCTTTTCTGTTGACCAGCTCCCATCCTGAAGCTAGCTAGGCCCCCCAACAGGACTCGTCTTGTTAGCAGACAAAAGAGAATCATTTCTAAGGGTCTTGGGAATGCCGTGCCAGGTGTATACTTTGTACTGTATCCCAGGAAGCAAGCGTCCTTGTGAGATCCTGGCTCTAACCTGGGACACACGCGTAGCTTTCCACTCCTCACAGGCATTCACGTGTCTCTCATGGGACCTTTGGACGTTCCTTGGGATCTAATCCAGATCTAATTTATCCGGGCCTTCCTGAAACACCTTGGCCATGCCTTACACACACAGACAATTGTCAGAAAATGTTGTGGAAAGAGTATTTCGTATTTTGAAATCGCTTACACGGCTGGGCAGAACTTCGAAATGGCTGACTTCTTTTCTCTAATTCCCATTCTGCACCCCCATCCCCAAAATTGGGCGCACAAACGGTGTGATTCTCCCCCATGAGGACAAGGGCAAAGGGCTTCTAGACGCGGCCAGAGAACAGGCTGGGGCGGCTGGCCCTCCAGCCGGTTCCACCAGGGGCCAGAGAGACGCAGAGCTGCTCAGCGTCTCGAGTGGTTCTATTCTTTCTGGCTTCTCTGCCCGATCAAGTTAAATCATCCCTAAGAGCAAATAAATGTGGCAAAGATAAAACAAATATTTTTTTCCAATCGGATTGGTTCATTCCTTGTGTGTGTTCAGATAAGGGAGAACCAAAATGTTTTGATTAAAGCAGTTGTTGCCATGAAATGATTTGCTTGTTTACCAGTGAGCTGTCTGACTTCTTGTCATTATCTCCCAAACTGGGAATTCTTGGTATTATTGAGTGGACAGCTCGGAATAGGAAAATGACAAGGTTCCTTAACCTAATGTTCCGACCATGTTATAAAGTGTAAAAACACTGACTCCAAGGCAAGTCCAAGGCTGCATGATCGCAGAATACGGAAAAAAAGAGAGGCAGGCTCTCTGTGTCCCACGCACGAGTCTCTCCTGACCGTGTGTTTCTGACAACTAAGTTTTCCACTTTCCTTTCTTTTATATATCATATGTGCCTCTCTCCCAGGGGCTACCGTGATTTGACTTCCCGGAGGAGGAGACGAGGTGTTGCCAAGGTGTCTCCCACTGTATGGAGCCCATGGTTCTTCCCAACCTAAAAGGTCTTCATGGTCCCACAAGGAGCCAAGGCCTCGATGGTGGTGGTGGTGGTTTCGTTATTCACCATCCAGAGGGACGGGGACCCTGGACGACTGCGAACGGTGATAAGGACAGATAACATTTATTGGATGTGCCAGGCATTGTTCTGGGACTGTCTGCGTATTAAATAATTAATGCCTCATCACAACTCTACGAGGGAAGTAACTTTATCACTTTACACACGAAAAAACTGGGCCTGGTAGATGTTAGATAACTTGCCCAAGCAGAGAAGTTCCAAGTGACAGAGCCAACTTGGACCCCACATATCGTGGCTCTAGACCCAAGGGTTACAAATCACCACCATGATTAGTGTTAATCATAATAGCAACCAATCACGTTTGAGTCTTAATCGTATGCCAGCCATGATGCTTAGTCATATGTATTAACATCAATCCTCATAAAAACGCGATCAGATAGATGGTGTCCTCCTCTTTCTATTGCGGCACAGAGAGGTTAAGTATCTCACCTAGGGTTACCCAGCCAGGAAGTGAAGGGACCAGGTTTCATCTGCTCCCATCTATTTGTTTGCCCGGTCCTGGTTTCTCAGGATTAGGATATAGACCCCCTCCGGAGCGTTATTCTACCTGCCACGGGAAACCTCCCCTTCTCACTCTTGGATCAATATTCTGGAGGAGTCCAACTCAACAACCCCGGCTCAAAAGGATGAATTTGGGACTTTACTGGAATTCCTGGAAAAGAGGGGCCCTCCTCACCCCCCAAATTGCCGATCACAGCTCACATGCCCCGAAGGTAGCTCCAGAGCGGGGCCGCTCCCTGAGCGATCGGAGCCCTTTCTGTTGGGGCTGTTCAATATTGCGGCGATCCTCCCTGCTGCCAGGAGGTAGCTGCTGGGCTCGCCTTCGCCAGAACATGGGACGAGCGATCCTGAAAAAATGAGGGAGCTACTTTCTAGTACTTACATTCTCTAAAAAACAGAATAAGATCTCTTTAGTGCTATCCAGCTTAGCACCGTTTAGTACCTTGTTTAGTCCTTGCTGGCTTGATTTGAGCGTCAGGATTGAACACCAGCGTTCCACATTTTGACTTCTCTCTAGCCTCTTCTTTGTCATCCTCGGCATCCCGAAAGTTTAAAAAAATAATGCAGGAAAATATCTATTGGCTAGGATCCGCCTGAAGGGCTTGTTATTAGTTGGGCTTCTGCTGTGTGAATGCGATCTAACGATGACTCCAAAATCTCTGTGGCATAACGGAAGCATTTCTTTTTCTTCCTCCCAGGTCTGTGGGGCTGCGGGGACAGCTGTGTGCTGGGCCACAGATTGGGATCCACTCCACATTTCTCTCATTTGCCTTGGGCCGGAAGGTGCCCAGGATAGTTCTCCTCATGGTGGAGGACCAGGCAAGAGGCCAAGCCGAACTACAGGAGCACGCTTAAAGTCTCTGCTCATCTGATGTCCACTAACGTATTCCATTGGCCCAAACAAGTCATTTGCCAATTCCAACATCAGTGGATGGGGAAATATACTCTAATCCCTCCAGTGGGGGGCACTGTAGAGCAACATGGCAAAGACTGGATGCATTCCAAGGGGGGGGTGGGGGTGAAGAATTGGAGTCATCCAATCTTTCCATTTTGATAGAAAAAAGTACATTAAAAAGGTCATTTCAAGGATTTCTGCAAAAATTTTCTGAAAGCTTTTCCCAGAAGTTCCCAGGATTAGTAAGATTTCATTCTAAATTTATGGTCCCAGAGAGTGAGGATTCATGCTCAGAATGGCGACCCTTAGACCTATAGATTCCAAGATGATCCCGAATCCAATGATAATAACCATGTTCTTTCATTCATTAGCTATGTTTATTGGGTGCTGTTATAGTTCTAGGTTTTAGAGGTAAACCCATGAACTAACCAGCCCTGCCTCCCTTGTGTTTACACCGTGCCATGCTTCCTGTTATCTGCCCACTGGGCAGATGACGCGCATGTACAGCTCTTAAGGGGAAATGAGACGCAGACACAGGTAACAGAGTGTGCCATCGACAGCGTGGGGTGGGGGGGGCCACACGCAAATCCCAGCAGTCAGCCGCAACTCCATGCAACCCAATCTCTCCCTTTCAAGGAAATAAATCAGAATGCAGGAGAGTAAGAGTGATACTATCGGAGAGCTCATCTTAACCCCACTCTGCGTTGTAAAGATAATAAATCTTTCACAACTTGGCTACTTTAGATACTGCTCTTGTCTCTCAAACGACAAAAAGACAGAGATCCACTTTAGAAGGGTTTTCAACCATAAAGACTGAAGTCAAAGAGCAAACCAAGTTTCTGGTTAACCTCTCCCAGGGGCTCTGCAAATATTGCAAGAAATGCCACTCTGGGACAGCTTCGGCTGAACCCCAGCCCCCTCCTTCTTGAGAGCTGCTCCCTCTGCTGATGCTCAGAGGAGTGCAGAGACATCAGATGGTTGATCAGCTTGAAAGACCAGAACAGGTGTAGCACGTCCTTAAGCCTCGGGGATCCTGCCCCGGGAGGGAACCAGCTGTTTTTCTCAAGGGCTGGCTTTACAAAAAAGCATGCCCTCGGGCCTAAGACCCTGACTCAGTCCCACCACAAAGCAGAGTCTCTGCTTCCAAGCAAGCCCGGCGGGAGTAAACGTGTTAGCACCACGAGCAGATGCCTCCCTCAGGCACATGGCACAGGTGACTCTGTCACACTTGTTCCCCAGGCTCCCAACACTAGTTCTCAGACCTTAGCCTGCATCAGGATCACCCGGAGTGCTTCTTAAACACAGACGTGAGGGCTGCACCCCAGAGTGTGGGATTCATTAGGGCTGGGGCGGGCCCTCAAATTCCGCTTCTCTAGTAAGTTCCCAGACGCTGGATGCTGCCAGTCTGGAGACCAGCCTTTGAGAAGCGCTGCTTTAGGGCCTTGCCTCCGGTCCTGAAAGGCCGCCTGAGCAAGACTGTCCTCAGAGCTGAGAACATTCCCAAACAGACCTTAATTCTCTGGCTTCTGACCTGCCTGCCTTCAACTTCCCTCCATTCCCATTCACTCCTCAACTCCCTCTGCTGGTCCCCGTGCCCCACACTCCACTGAAAGTGTTCTTGGCAAAATGGAAAAATGATACGCCTGCTGCCAAATTTAAGGGACGGGGACCGTCACGCTGGGGCATCTCACCGGCTGCGTCACAAGTCAGCACGTCCAAACTGAACCCAGGGCCCTCCTCCCCGCAGCGCTGGTCTGATGTTTGACCCTGCTCCGTGGCCTCGGTTCCCCTCCTTCTGATGACCGTTGCCCTTCTTCGCAGCAGCTGCCCCTCCCAGTTGGCACAGTTCGGGTGTGACTTCCACGTCAACCCTCCTGACACCTTGATTTGAGCCTCTGGCCTCCAGAACTGTGACACAATACATTTCTGTTGTTTGAAGCACCCCTCCCCCGCCCCAGCTTGGGGTAATTTGTTATAGCAGCCATAGGAAACTAATACATCCTGCTTCCATTCTAACAGGGCGATGAGGGGTGAGGGGGGACCCCCGCTTAGGAGATTTAACCTAAGACATAGGAGTAGGAAATTTTAAAACTTTCTCGGGGCAGGTCTAGTCTTAAAAAAAGAGTCTATTCACCTAGCCTATCCAATATGAAGATAGTCGCCATTTTGGCACAGATACTTAACCCACTAAAGTAAGACTATCTGTCTCTTAGACTGGTCTTATTTATTTGGTACCTTGAAGCCAAAGGGTGTTTTCTCTCTGGTAGATAGGAGACAGGCTTTCTTTGTAGAATAAATTAAGAAAAAATTCTAGTCTCAGCAAACATCTCCTTTCCCAGAAAGTTTAAGATTAATTTTCTTTGTAATTTCTGATAGTAAGTACGGATAGCAAACTTCCTTACCAGCTTTCGTAACCCCAGTGCTGTCACAGAAGCTCCATTGCCATGGGAAGTTGTTCTGCTGCGTGGCTGTGATGACATCAGCCTCTATGAGGGCAAAAAGAGAAACGGGAAATTCAGCTGTTAACTGATAGATGAAGGAGGAACTGGTTTTTAAGTCAGTTCCCTTAACTAAGCACCACTCTCAATTACTTGGCTTTATTTATTCAACCTATATGTTTACATTAAATTAAAGTATAAGTCCCCAGTCAGAAAATCAGGGCATAGACTGCAGAACCCATCACTTTGGGGTGCTAGGTCATACCTCATGTCGGGCAAGAGCAGAGGGGCTAAGAAAGACCCAGGCACAGGGCAAGGAGATTTTTTTTTTAAGATTTTATTTTATTTATTTGTCAGAGAGAGAGCACAAGCAGGAGGAGCCTCAGAGGCAGAGGGGAGACTCCCACAAGGGGGGAGAAGCAGTCTCCCCACCGAGCAAGGAGCCGGATGTGGGACTTCATCCCAGCACCCTGAGATCATGACCTGAGCCAAAGGCGTCACACTCAACCAACTGAGCCACCCAGGCGACAAGGAGATAATTGGAAGGAAGGAAGGAACGAAGGAAGGAAGGAAAGAAGGAAGAGAGAGAGAAAGAAGATAGAGAGAGGGAGGGAGAGAGAACGAAAAGAAGGAAAGAAGGAAAAGAGAAGAGACAAGTAATACAGGTGACTAATGGAACAATTGAATGGGGCGACTTCACTAGTTATATCAGTCAGAGTTCTCCAGAAAAACAAAATCAATAGGATATGTACATATTTAGAGATTGGAATTTTATTGTAAGGAATTGGCTCATGTGGGGACCGGCACTCTGAAACATGCAGGGCAGAACAGCAGGCTCGGGCCCCAGTGAAAAGTCTACCGGAGTCTTTTCTCTGAATGCCGTCAACTGATTGGATGAGGCCCACCCACATCATGAGGGGTAGTCAGATTTACTCAATATCTACTGATTCAAATGTTGATCTTCTCTACCATGTGCATTCACAGCAGCATCTAGACTGGTGTTTGACCAAAAAACTGGGCAGCATAGGCTAGCCAAGTTGACACATAAAATTAACCATTACATTAATAACAAAAAAGCAAATATAATTGACAATAAGCTATTTGTCACCTAGCAGATATCCAGAGATTGAAAAGAACGGCACCCTTTGTTGAGAGAGAACAAAATACCTGTACAACATTGTTGGAGGCACAGACACCAAAACTTGTCTGCAGGGCAGTTTAGTGGTATTAAAATGTCAAACGTGCATCCCCTTTGACCCCACAATTCCACTTCTAGTAGCTAATATTTATACATTTACAAAGTGGTAGGTAGGTGTGGATGGGCCAGCAATGTTACATATAATGATAAAAAACTGGAAGCAGCTTCAATGTCTACTGATGGTGAGCTTTAAGTAAATTATAGAACATCTGTACGATGCACACCCTAGACTTTAGAAAGAGTGAGGACAGTCTATATTCTAGACATGAAATGATCTTTATAGTATGATGTGTAAACAACCAGGTTTCAGAACATCACATAGAGTTTGATTTCATTTATGTGCAACTAAGTAAATTGATATATTTCCTAGAAAAGATATTTACCAAAATTTTAACTGTGTTTATCTCTGGGATAATTGTGATATCTCGGGGTGGAATTGCGGGTTATTTTTGTACCCTTTATTGAGGACTTATTATGTATCAGGCATTCTTTTTAAGTACTTTACACGGATTCAATTCATTTAATAATCTCTATTATTTGCATTTTTTTTAAAAAAGCAAAAGCATGTATCATTTTCCCCCTAAAACAACAAAGCAGTTTTTAAAAATATCCCTTCTCTTCTCCTACATGAGAGGGAGCCCTTGTTTCCTAAAGCCCCACAATTCTTGGAACAACTGAGTCTGAAACTGCTCTGTGCAGACCCCACCAAGCGTTATTATTGGGAATCTCCCCATTTTGCAAAAAATTGACTTTCTCTCATTGCTGTTGGAGTGTTTTGATGGTTTGTTTTCATGGTCCCTCTCTTGTTTAATATGGATTGAGTGAGTGAGTAATGTATTCCCTTTTAGCCCTCCTTCTTATTTCTAACCCTCTCCCACAGTCAGTCCTTCTGATGTACTTCATTTGCATCCTTTTCTTCCTGTGTGTGCTTCTAAAATATGCATTTTTTAGGGTCACCTGGATGGCTCAGTTGGTTAAGCAACTGCCTTTAGCTCAGGTCATGATCCTGGAGTCCCGAAATCGTCCCGAATCCCACGTCAGGCTCTCTGCTCAGCATAGGGAGTCTGCTTCACCCTCTGACCCTTCCCCTTCTCGTGTTCATTCATTCTCTCTCAAATAAATAAATAAATATAATCTTCAAAAAATTAATAAAACAAAATATGCATTATTTAATAAGCTTGTATTTTTAATTTATCCAAATGCCTAAATGGTCTGATTTTATTTCTCATTCCTGGGTCCTCTCTGCCGCCATCCCCCACATCCTTCTTCCCATCCAGCACCAATACTCAATGCTCTCACTGTTTCTGCTGTTGCTGCCTCAGGGATCCCCGGAGCTGCAAGTGTCCTTCATCCACCCTCCACCAACCATTCACCTCGAGTCCTGCAGCTGGCCCCAGCACTTACGGTTCACCCAACAGTCAACCCTGGTTTGTTTTGTTTTGTTTTGTTTTGTTTTGTTTTGTCTTTTCACATGCATGGCCCTCTCCACTGAGAAACTTGATACAAGTTCCCCCATTTGCCAGCCTGAAGGTAACTGCAAATCTAGCAATGAGTGCCCTGTCCAGAACATTCAAGGCATCTGGATAAGGCACTATCTCCCAGCTCTCTTACCTTCAAGTTGCCCCCCTTCCCTCTTAAGTCGCTTTCTCTTCTCCACTGGGTTGAAACAGCCTTGCTTTCCAATTTGTGCTAATGCTTACATCTGGAGGACTGATCGTCAGGCCGAAGACTCCTTTATGTCTCTTCCAGAAGCCCTAACGTGTCCTGCGTCATCTCCCAGCCTGAGAGCTCCATATTTGCAAGAAGAATAAGAATGTATATGATAAGTCTCCACTGTGACCTTTCTATAATTTCTGCCTTCAACTTTAGCTGCCTTTAACTTTAGTCTGATTTAATCTGCAGAAAAATGCTAGGGGTGGGGCATGGTCAAAGGAGGATTTATCCCAGAGCTAATGAAGCTTGAGTTTCAAGGCCCGTAACCTGTGAGACTCCCTAGAAGGAGTCCTGATAATGTGTTCACAAGGGGCACGTGTTTTTGTTAAATTTGCAGAATTAAGGTATTTTAACCACAATCAGTTAAGACCTCTGTCTTTGCCCCCTGGTTTTCCTTTCTTCACAGTCTCCCTCCTGTCAGAGAGCTTGGGAGAGGGACCTTGGACATTATGGGATCTAGCTAAAGGACACGTTGGCTAGGGGATACACATAATAAGGTTTGATGGATGTATTCGAATGTTTCTTAAGCACTCTTGTGTCTCCTTCTTACAGTATTTATATCCTAAAATTGTACTTTTTTTTTTTAAGATTTTGGGATTTCATTTATTTATTTCAGTGAGAGAGAGAGAGTGCAGTCATGGGCAGGGGAAGGGGCAGAGGGAGGAGCAAACTCCCTGCTGAGCGCAGAGCCCCAGTTGGGGCTCAATCCCAGGACCCTGGGATCATGATCTGAGCCAAACGCAGACGCTTAACCAACTGAGCCACCCAGGTGTCCCAAAACTGTATTCTTTTCTTTAAGTGGACTTCTAAAATTTCATGCTTTCTTCCACTTCCCAGGGCTGCATCTTCCCACACAGTGAAGCACGTGTAATTCCCTTCAGAGCTCACATAACCCCTGGGGGTGACCTTGACATTGATGATGGCTTTGTCCTGATCTTAGTTTTGAAACATTCCTGTTGTAGGTGGGCCCCTAATTTCCACTTAACAAGTGCAGCTCTTGGCTCAGAGTAGGGCTTCCAACACACATATCTTTGTTGGTTTTCTTTCTGGGGCCTCTCCCCATTATCACACTACACACACACACACACACACACACTTTTATTTCTGCCGCATTTGAATCTCCTATTTAAGCATCACAAGCTGGAGTGCAGAATGGCAGCAAGCCAGTTTTTAAAACTGAGCTAAAATGTACAAGGCAAACACTTTCAAGATTGCCTACAGCTGCCAGTCTTAACCTTAGCGGGCAAGCGTAGGAAATAGGCTTACACGGCAGGCGCTCTGTCTGGGTCTTTGGAATCGAGGCTGTTTAATGAGGTAAAAATATTTCCACCTCTTCACCTAACAAAACGGTAAAAGGATGAAACTCTTTTCAATTAGAAAAGTTCCTCAAACTAACATCTCAGCAAAATTTTTGGCACACAGAAGAAGTGCTCAAGAACCATTAAGCTAACAAAATCTCATTTTTAGAGGAAAGCACCTCCAGTATGGCAAATGGAATCCATTTCCCCTTAAAGTGTCTTGGAAGAAAGGCTTTTCCATTGGCCTATATTCAAGATCAAGAGTGTGTGCGTGCATGCGTATGTGTGTGTGTGTATATGTGTGTGTGTTTAGGGGAGAGAACTGGTTTTATCTCCTTTCCTACCTCTAAAACGCCTTTCCAGAAGTGTTAATCCTACCGATAGTTTTAAAAAATCTTAACCTTCATTTCTCTGGCAGGAATCCATTCGTGTATTGATTGGATAAATATTTATTGAGTGCCTACAATATTTCAGGCTTTATTCTAGGTACTTCTTTGACTAGGGGAATATTGCTCTGTTATTAAATCTCTTTGCAAACATGATTTAATATCATAACATCTTATAATAAGCAGGGCCCAGAGTTTATTTAGCCATTCTCTTTTTGTTAAACATTTAGATAATCTCTAATTTCTCCCTCTTATAAGTAATGCAGCAATGATCTTCCTTGTAATAGATGCCTGTCCATATCTATGATTACTTCTACAGGACAGATATCTACAAGTGGAATTACTAGATCAAAACTTCTGGCAGACTTTCCAAAGCATATAATCACCTCTGACTTCCCCAGATCCTCTTCAATCGAAGAATCACCCACCACTATTTAAAGAAAGGAGAGCAGAGGCGCCTGGGTGGCTCAGTCATTAAGCATCTGCCTTTGGCTCAGGTCATGATCCCAGGGTCCTGGGATTGAGTCCCACATTGGGCTCCCTGCTCAGTGGGAAGCCTGCTTCTCCCTTTCCCACTCCCCCTGCTTGTGTTCCCTCTCTCACTGTGTCTCTCTCTGTCAAATAAATAAATAAAATCTTAAAAAAAATTAAAAAAAAAAAAGACAGGAGAGCATAATCCATTCCTTCTACAGAGGTTTGCTGATTCTTAAAATAATTTTATTTCCAGACAGCAATAAAAGTAATCGGGTTGTTTTCTTGAACACCTCTAGTCCTTTCTGTACCACACTTATTTTTTAAGGATCACATTTCCACATTCTTTTTGCAAGAGAAAAACATTTAAAGAAGAGAGAGTAACCATATACTCGTCTGTTCATCAGTATCCCCCCAGACAGACACAGGTCAACCTGGGGAGGAAATCATCCATGAGAAATACCGAATCATAAATCAAAACCACAGTGAGATACCACCTTACACCAGTTAGAATGGCCAAAATCAACAAGACAGTAAACAACAAATGCTGGAGAGGATGTGGAGAAAGGGGAACCCTCCTCCACTGTTTTTAGGAATGCAAGTTGGTGCAGCCACTTTGGAAAACAGTGTGGAGATTCCTCAAGAAATTAAAAACAGAGATACCCTATGACCCTGCAATTGTCCTACTCGGTATTTACCCCAAAGAAGCAGATGCAGTACCAAGAAGGGCCACATGTACCCCAATGTTCATGGCAGTAATGGCCACAATTGCTGAACTGTGGAAAGAACCAAAATGCCCTTTAACAGATGAATGGATAAAGAAGATACGGTCCATATATACACTGGAATATCATGCATCCATCAGATACTTTTGTATCAACATGGACAGGACTAGAAGAGATTATGCGGAGTGAAATAAGTCAAGTGGAGAGTCAATTATCTTATGGTCTCACGTGTGGAGCATAAGGAAAATCATGGAGGGCATCGTGAGAAGGAAGGGAGGGGCGAATGGGGGGAAATCGGAGGGGGCGATGAACCAGGAGAGACTGTGGACTCTGAGCAACAAACTGAGGGTTTTGGAGGGGAGGGGATGGGGGTTGGGCCAGCCTGGTGGTGGGTATTGAGAGGGGCACGTACTGCATGGAGCACTGGGTGTGGTGCATGAACAATCAATCTTGTAACACTGAAAAAATAAAATAAACATATTTGGGGAAAAAAAAAGACATACCGAATCATGCAGAGGTGTGTAAGAATATAGTACTCATCTCCATTACTGTTCACATTGGGGTTTGGGGGGAGGGACAGTGTGTAGGAAACGCACCCCTGAATAGCCTTGCTCATGGTAACGGCACAGTGCGGTAAAAGAGCCTTCTGAGCTCACCAGCGTCTCCGCTCTGGCAAATCAAATAGTAAAAATACCTCACAGAGGTGCTTTTCAAGGCAGAAGTAAATTTCCTTGCGTAGCACTCAGCCCTTTAATATTTTCTGGAGTAAGTTAATTCCTTCTCAGGAAAAATTTCCGCTTTCCGGGAAAACCAGTGCCCCCCTGGGAGCGGTGCCCAAGGGGAAGCACCAGGGGGAATACACAGAACCGGGAGCAAGTCCCCTCTGGTCTAGTTCAAGGTGGAGTATTTACCAACGGCATTGCCTTGTCGTCTTATTTGACTCCGAAGCCCCTCTGAGCAGGAATTTTGTTTCTCATAATGGTCTGCTTAGGACAAGAGCTATGAAGACTGAAATTCAAGCTTTTTTCTTTCCTGGGAGCCAGGCAGCCTAAAGGAACTGACTGCCTGGGATTTTTCCCCCTCTGACTGAGTCCAGGTTGTAGAAAAACCCCTGCCAAGGGCAGACTTTCTTCTCTGGCTGACCCAAAGGTATTTTACCAAAGAGGAGAACAGAATCTGTGGTGGGCGAAGAATGACCATCATTCATTCACCGATCAATGGGTACAGAATGTTTAGTACATGCTAGAAACTAGGCTGCAGGGGCGGGGGGCACTGTGCAAGTAAAATGGGCAGATAAGCTGCCCTCGTGGAGCTTGCTCCTGAGTGAGGAGAAACACTAAACTAATGATCATGCTCGTAAATATAAAACCACAGTGTTGGTAAGTGCCAGGGCCTCAAGAACACAGACCATGAATGCGCGTGACACGGAGCTAGCTTAATGGGGAAGGTGGGCAGTTGTGAGAAGGAAGTGTGTTTCTGTAGGAGGGAAGAGCATGGACAGAGGGAATGAGGTTCAGAGAGTGAGGAGAAGGGGGAGTGTGAGACTCCAGAGATGTGATTGGAGCCATATGGGGGTTTGGTCTTCACCCTAAATGGGTCTTTAGATTGTCGAAGTCCGTATTTTTTGACAATTCCACTCTTAAGTATTTACCCAAGAGAAATGAAAACATGTCCTCAAAAGACCTAGATATTTATAGCAGCCTTAAAATAGTCTAAAACTGGAAACAATCCGAATGTCCATCAACAAAAGACTGGATAAAGAAATTGTGGCAATATTCATACTTAATACAAAGAAATGAACACGACGACATGGAACGCTTTCAAAAAACTTCCACTGAGGGGGCGCCTGGGTGGCTCAGTCAGTTAAGCATCTTCCTGGGGCTCAGGTCATGATCCCAGGGTCCTGGAATGGAGTCCCTGAGTCGGGCTCCCTGCTCAGCAGGGAGCCTCCTTCTTCCTCTCTCTCCTGCTCATGCTCTCTCTCTCAAATAAATAAATAAAATCTTTTTAAAAAACTCACATTAAGGGGCACCTGGGTGGCTCAGTGGGTTAAAGCCTCTGCCTTTGGCTCAGGTCGTGATCTCAGGGTCCTGGGATCGAGCCCCAAGTTGAGCTCTCTCCTGGGTGGGGAGCCTCCTTCCTCCTCTCTGCCTGCCTCTCTGCCTACTTGTGATCTCTCTCTCTGTGTCAAGTAAATAAATAAATAATCTTTTTAAAAAAACTTACATTAAGTAAAAATAGACACAAAAAAGTCCACACTCTGTGATTATATTTGTATCAAATCCAAAGCCAAGCAAAACTAATCCACGGTGATAAAAATCAGAAAGTGGTTGTGTCTGGGTGTGGAAGCCAGGCAGGGGCCAATGACTGGGAAAAGGGAGCAAGGGAAATTTCTGAGGTAAAAAGAATGTTTTGTATCTTGTTTGGGGTAGTGCCTTCATAGGCACATTCAATTACCAAAACTCCTCAAACTGTACTGAACAGCTGTGCATTGTGTTATTTGTATAGTATATATCAAAGTTGGTTTTTTTTTTAAGTACAGTACATACAGTAAAGTGCTTTAAGCAAGGCAATGACATGGGATTTGCCAGAGCCCTCTGGCTGTGGTCTGGAGAAGGATAAGGGGCCAATATACTCCTGAACATCAATGCTTATCACCCCTCATTAGCCTTTAGGTAGAATTCAGACCTCCCCTTGTTGACATCCCCCAGGAATTGTGCAAAGCAGTTGTCAATGGACTGCAAAGGGAATTCAGCTGGAGAAAAAAAAAAAAAAAGCTGGGAAACTGGGCTAAAAGCACTAAGGAAACCACAGACAAAGGAAATAGGTCGAACCAGATTTCCATTACATAGGATCTTTGAAGCCAAGGTTAAAGTAATCATGTTTGTTTTAGCTATTTCAAATCTGTCGAATGCGTTCTTAGGTTCTCTTCCCCACATCTACAATTTTTCTTTTTCTTTTTTTTTTTTTTCATCTACAATTTTTCTTCTGAGATTAAGAAATCTAGCAATCTGGAACCGGTCGATGCAATAGGCAGGCAAAAATTATCTTTTATCTATAGTTAGAATAAACAGAATTCAAATGAGATGAGAATCAGGTTACGTCTCCACAGGAACACAGGCAATATCAAGCAATGGAAGAGGTTTGGGGGCAGGTACACCGGGTTGTGGCATAGCGTGTGGAGTCCTGAGGCACCGATACAAAGTCCGAGGGGCACCTGCTTGATGAAGGTTTTAAAAAAAACCACAGATTCTAATCATTTCAGAGTTGGAAAGGATTCTCAGAAAGCATATCAGCCTACACATTTCACAAAGGAAATGCAGAGTAAAGGGGAAAAAATCACCCAGGAATATTCGTAATGAACATTTGATTAGCATGTCACTAAGCATTTCCGCATTCACTGCCACATTAAATCCTCGTAAAGTGCTGGCAAATAGCAATTATTAATTTTTCTTGTCAGAAGCAAAGCCGGGGCTCACGGCATGGTGCCGAGAAAGCTTGTTCTCATCAGTGCTCAAGCGGCTGCCCTTGCACGACACGCCCCGAGGCACACAGTTCTCAGCTCTCCGGGCCGCTGGAGGGGTGGGCTGGTGAGAACGGAGTTCAGATCAGTGGAATGTGGCAAAAAGCCCCCCCACACCACCTTCTGGGCTGACTAAAACCTGGTGTACGATCCTCTCTTCCCCACATTCGCTCTTCTCTTTTGCCCGCCATTACATCATTAGATGCATAGGATCCAGTAGAGGATGTGAGGCCCCAGGGGATGAGGAAACCACCAGTCGCGGGAGCCTGGGTTCGCATTCCCTGAATGACTCTGTGGAGCAGAGATGTCTTTTCCCATTCGCTGACCCAAGTTCCACTGTAACAGGAGTGAGAAATAAACCTTTGTTGTGTCCAGACACTGAAGTTTTGGTGGTTATTGTACTGGTTAGACTAACAAAGGAAGGTTAAGGGACTCATGCAAAATCTAGATATTAATTTAATGAACATCTACTGAGCACTTGTTTTATGTGCCAGATATCGTGGCACAGTAAGGGACTGTGTGTACATCAATGAATTAAGACAAATTTGGGCCGTGCCCTCATGGGGCTTAAGCTAGTAGCTCACACAGTTACAGACAGGGCTAGGAGACGCACGAAACCCGCTAACTCTAAATTTCTTCTATTTTCTATTCCACATCTTTCCTCCCAAATAATACGAATCAAAATGTATTACATTCCTCAAAGGTTGCTTTGAAAAATAGAAGATGCATCCCACCATATGAGTTATAGAATGGAGAAAAAGAGGTCGAGATTCTTTGTTAAACTTCTATGTCCTTCAAGACCTGAGGAGGCTTAGCCAAGAAAAAATTCCCCTGTACTGGATGGCTCAGTCGGTTATCCATCTCACTTCAGCTGAGGTCATGATGTTCGCATCCTGTGTCCTGGGATGGAGCCCACGATGATGACCTCCATCGTTGTCATCATTGTCATGGGTGGGCTCTGGGCTCAGCGTGGAGTCTGCCCCTCCTCTTCCCCCTTCTCCTCCCCCTCCCCCTGTTTGTGCTCTCTCTCTCTCTCTCTCACTCTCTCAAATAAATAAATAAATAAATAAAATCTAAACAAAAAAATTCTCCTATGCCGTAGAGCTTTAGTCAGTAGGAGAGACTGGAAAACCATTGTTTTCACATATTTAAATTTTCAGTTATTTAAGGATTAACTTAAACCATGTATTTCAACTTACATTGTTGAAAACGGCATGAGTTCATTCCCCTGTATTACTAAGTAGTAGGTGATTTTAACTCCTCCAGATCTAAAATTCTATGAGCCTATGACTCCTCATTTTTTTAATTTTTATTTAAATTCAATTAACATATAGTATACTACTAGTTTCAGAGGTAGCATTTAGTGATTCACCAGTTGCATACAACACCCCGTGCTCATTCCTTAATGCCCATTATCCAATTACCTCCTCCCCCCACCTACTGCCCCTCCAGCAGCCCTCAGTTTGTTTCCTAGAGGTAAGAGTCCCTTCTGGTTGGCCTCCTTCTCTGTTTTCATCTTATTTTCTTTTTCCTTCCCTTCCCCTATGTTAATGTTTTGTTTCTTAAATTCATATGAATGAAATATGAGTGAAATCATGTGGCATTTGTCTTTCTTCTGACTGACTTATTACACTGAGCATAATACCTTTAGTTTCATCCTCGGAGCCCATGACTCTGACAACCATGGCTTTCCGGTACCTCATGATCACCACTCAGAACTTTTCTCGTTATAATGCATTGTTACAGGACTGGGCTGTATCTCTCGGACTCAGGATATC
The DNA here is from genome assembly GCA_028533885.1 of Nasua narica. NCBI lineage: Eukaryota > Metazoa > Chordata > Mammalia > Carnivora > Procyonidae > Nasua > Nasua narica. Next base: position 96,514,900 of record CM052807.1, on the reverse strand, counting down.
CGAAGCAATTGGTTGGATTTTTTTACCATACTCAGAGTCTAGTTTCTTATGCTTTTCTAGATGATTAATTTTGGCAAGTATGTAGGACAAGCTGACATGGCCAACAGACTCTGAGTTTTCATATGTTTCTCATATATTGCTCTAAAAAAATTCAGATATATATGTACTTTTCTAATTTTTCCTCTTATTCAAGTGAATTTTACATGATCATTATTACATCGGTCAAGATTCTTTTGTTTATAAGTCACAGAAAGATTCATTCAAATAGGTTTGAGCAAAAAGTTAATTTTTGATTCAAGTAATTAGGCCTGGGTTTCTCTTTCTGTATCTTTTGGCTCCATGTCTTTTAGGCTGACTCCATTCTCAGATAATCCCCTCATGTTCATGAGATGGCTGCAGAAATGCCAGCCTCACAGACCCGTAAGTTCATATCTTGAGGAGAGGAAAAACGTATCTGCTGGTGGCATTTATAGAAATTTTGAAATGTCCTCAGGCCACACTGGTTCAGGTCACGTAGCTACCTCAGGGACATATGTGCAGGTTGCCTTAGGCCTGGATCATGGCTCCACTCTTGATAAAGGGGAATGCATTGCAACCTCACAGACTCAGAATGGGGAAAAGGTAAATCCCCAGAAGAAAACTACAGGCTAATTCCATTGAGGCAGGCAAAGAAAAACCATGGAATGTAATGACTTAACACCACACTGAATACATTAATGATTATAAGCATCAAACCAAAATCAGATTTTTTTTTTTTTAAGATTTTATTTATTTATTTGACAGAGAGGAGAGAGATCACAAGTAGGCAGAGAGAGGGGGAAGCAGGCTCCCTGCCGAGCAGAGAGTCCGATGTGGGGCTCGATCCCAGGACCCTGAGATCATGACCCGAGCCTAAGGCAGAGGCTTTAACCCACTGAGCCACCCAGGCGCCCCTCAGATTTTTTTTTTAAAGAACAAAGCCATGAACCAACTTGGATAGCTATCCTTGTACTCAGCAAATGTCTGGGTAACACAAAGATTAAGGGTTCTACTAGCCTTAGGGACTAGAAAAGCTGAAAGAGTAGACACTAAAACTGTCAAAATAACTCATTAGAGAAAAGAGAAAGTTAGAGAAAGTGTAAGCTTGAGCAAGCACTTGGTAGGTTATTTATAACTAAAGGGGTGAAAGATAAGAAAGTATACATACTTTCCCTTACAAATCATTTATTTGTTTCTTTAGAAATGGACGATTTAATAAAGTAACAAGATAATATACATTCAGTGCAATGATGTGATGGGGAAAGAAATACAATTTAAACTAAAGCTGTTAATAAGAAAAAGATCCTTGGGAGATTACCTGGGATAGATGTTCTAATATTAGGCATAAGTAGGAAAAAATCATTTTGAACAACCGCTCTTTTTATTAGTAAAAACACAATAGCCATTTGTGGTCACTTTATTTCCTACCATTTCGGTTCGATGTTTGAGATGCTTATCAAAATGAAGTTAACTTCATTTTAAAGGACTTAAAGGATAAACGATTAAAGACCTAAATGTGAGACCTGAAACCGTAAAACTCCCAGAAGAAAATGTAGGCAATAATTTCTTTGACATCAGCCATAGAAACATTTTTCTGGATTTGTCTCCTCAGGCAAGGGAAACAAAAGCAAAAACAAATCATTGGGACTATGCAACAGAACAAAAGGCTTTTGCACAGCAAAGGAAACCATCAACAAAGCAAAAAGGCAACCTACTGAATGAGAGAAGATATTTGTAAATGATATATCCAATAATGGGTTAACATTTAAAATATATAAGAAACTTATACAACTCAACACCAAAAAAACAAATGATCCAATTAAAAAAATGGGCAGAGGACCTGAGCAGACATTTTTCCAAAGACATACAGATGGCTAACAGATGCATGAAAACATGTTTAACATCACTCATCACAAGGGAAATGCAAATCAAAACCACAATGAGATATCACCTCATACCTGTCAGAAACAAGAAATAAAAATGCTGACAAGGATATGGAGAAAAATGCTGACAAGGATATGGAGAAAAAGGAACCCTCATGCGCTTTGATGGGAATGAAAACTGGTGCAGCCACTGTAGAAGACAGTATGGACAAGCCTCAAAAAGTTGAAAATAGAACTACCCTACAATCCAGTAAGTCTACTACTGCGTATTTACTCAAAGAAACAAAACCCCTAACTTGAAAAGATACATGCACCCCTATGTTTACTGCAGCATTATTTATAATAGCCAAGATATGGAAGCAACCCAAGTACTCATTGATAGATGAAACGATACAGCTGTGAGATATATATACACAATGGAATATTACTCAGCCATAAAAAACTTAAAAAATTAAAAAGCCATAAAAAAGAATGAGCTCTTGCCATTTGTAACATGGATGGATGTAAAGGGTATAATACTAAGTGAAATTAGAGAGAAAAAGACAAATACCATACAATTTCACTCATATGTAGAATCTAAGGGAAAAAAACAAACAAATTAAAAAAGAGATAAACCAAAAAACAGACTCTTAAATACAAAGAACAAACTGGTGGATGCCAGAGGGGAGGTGAGTGGGAAGAGGAGTGAAATAGATAAAGGAGATCAAAAGTACACTTATCTTGATGAGCACTAAGAAATGGATAGAATCACTATATTGTACACATCAAACTACTATAACACTGTATGTTAATATAATTTAAAAAAGGGGGAATGAGGTTAACCTTTGACAATATAAATGAAGTAATAAGCTTTGACAATATAAATTCAAACAAGACTTATTTGAAGTCATTGTATGAGGGAGGTCTCTCTCCTTCAGTGAAAAGTGACTGAAACCCAAGTCAAAACTAGCTTAAGCAAAAAGGAATCTGTGTTGGAAGGCTCATCAGTTCGGAGATGGCAAGAGCACACCTGGGCCTCACAGACAAGGGATCAGAGATTCAAATGCCACCTGGAGTATTCTTTCATCTCTAATCTCTGTTTCTCTTGTACTGACTTCTTCCTGGGAATTATGCCATAAACATATCGATGCCCCACCTCTCTGTCTTAGAAAGGGAGTAAGGCTCTTCCCAGCATCAGTTTTTCAAATCCCAAGGAAGGACTCTCATTGGCCTGATTTAGATCATGTGCTCACTGAAGACCAAAACACAGTATTTTGATCAGCCCTACTTGATGTGGTTCCCCATCTTTAGTCCAATAACTTTAGCCAGGAGTTGGAACTCCCTACAGATGTTTGTAGGAGGAAAATGGACATTTTCTAGAAGGAAGAGGGTTGGAATACTTGGTCAACAAAATCAGAGATGTTTACACCATTGATTAAAATCCGTAAACATAATTATCACTTTAAAACGTAGAGACTTAACAATTCCAACACCGAAGCCCACATGCCGGGATAAAATGCTTGACACAGGAGATAAGTCAAGTATTTCACAAGTGGCTTCAGTCTTTGCTTTGGTGCCCAGCTTTTGCAGATGGCCTCACTTAATGCTTATTGAAAGGCAGAGCTTCACCCAGATTCCTAAAATGAATCCTAACCTTTGGAGTTCTATGTACCACTCTGGGACTCAAGGTCAAATCATCCTTATCTCGCTTCCGACCTTAAGCTTCAGGTCTCATAATCAGACCTCTGCTTTACTTACCTTTTTTTTTTTTTAAAGATTTTATTTACTTATTTATTTGACAGAGAGAGAGAGAGATCACAAGTGGGCAGAGGGAGAGGAGGAAGCAGGCTCCCCGCTGAGCAGAGAGCCCGATGTGGGGCCCGATCCCAGGACCCTGAGATCATGACCTGAGCCTAAGGCAGAGGCCCTAACCCACTGAGCCACCCAGGTGCCCCTACTTATCTTTACTTAAGCCAAGTTTCCCCTTCTCTCTGACCTCCCATTCCCTCACGTGATCACCATATAGACACAGGCTTTCACAGACAAGCTTCTTAAAAGGAATAGTACCCCGTATGATTTCTAAATACCATTTTCCACTCAAAGGAAACAGGAGTCCTTAGACAAATGGCTAATGCTAGGGCTAGGACAAGGAAGAATAAGAGGAGGCTGAAACATCCTATTGTGTGAGAAAGTAATGAGGTACTCAAAAAATGATGGGACATGTCAAAAGGCTTGAAGGGCTCCTTATGTCACTTGACTTCTTAGTGGCATATAAAACTCCTAACCTCATTCTCCTTTTTGAAACGTTTTCCTTCTCTAACTTCTGGTCTTTTTCTACTTCTGATTCTCTTCTTTTCTCAATGAAGGCTTCTTCAAAGCATCTTTTCTGGGTATCTCACTTCCCGCTCACCTCATAAATACAGGTGTTCCTTGGGCTTCTGTTCTCAGCCCTTTTCTCTTCTCATTCTATTCCCTCCTTGGTGATCTTAGCTAACCCCACAGCTTTAATTATTATATAAATAATGGCTCTCAAATATCTATTTCTGAGTATACCTCTGTATGGGTAGAGATGAGGGATACACAGCACAGGCATCTCTCATAAGCCCCAGAGCCACACAGACAACCAAAAGCCTCCTGAATGTCTACACGAAGTTTAAGCCTGATTATGTCAAAGATAACCTGTTAAAAATGGAAGACACTGCCTTTCTCTCATCTAGTATTCTTTATTTCTGTTATTGGTACTACCAACATCTGATTGTCCAAGCAAGAAAATCTGGGATTATTCTTAATGTCTTTCAGCCAGATACAACCAGGAACCCATCTCTAGTTGAAGGAGGTGAGTTTACGACTTACTTCAGGAAGAACACACAGCAGAGGGAACCATGGAACTCAGTATGAGAGCATTATAAAGAACCCATTATAAAATTTGCTATTTGCATGAGCGCCTTCAGAGGGTCTAAGGAAGCAGAGGCCTATTCTAGATTGGATGCTGTCATACAGAGGGGGAATTTTATGATTGAGATCTCAACACATCTTACATACAGAATGGACAGTCCAGAGCAAGGATAATGCTAATAATTGGGAAGAAGTAGCTGTCACTCATTTCAGCCAAAAGAAGGGGGTGTTTGCAATTTGGCGGATGGCACAGTGACTGCTTTTGTCTGTGCTTAGACAAAATTATGGAATGAATCAGTTTTGTCTCATGTTATTATGGCCTCCGAATAATCTCGTCTGATGGTCCTCTGTGAGGTTCTTACACCTAACAGGAAATAACATGGCCTACCTGTAAATGCCAGGCCAGCTTCTGAATGTCAGGAGTTGCCATTTCCCCCTTACTCACTCCTACATATTATCATGGGAATTATTCCCATATAAATTAGTTCCTGGGTCCTATTAACTTTTTCATATATCTCTGGGTTCTGTCCTCTTTTCTCCATCTTCTTTGCTTCCTCTCTAACGCACGTCGTTGTCGTTTGTCATCTGAATGACTACATCAGTCACTGAATAGTTCACCCAACATTTCATCTCCCTCCTGTTCCAGCCCATCGGCTGCCCTCCATCCTCTACCCGCAATGATGCGGGTTAAGTACAGCATCCCTATTTTAAATCTCTTTTGCTTACATTACCAGCCCTATTGCTAATATTTAAATGGTAGAATTAAAAATCAGTAAGGTTAGCAAGGAAAATTAACTTTTTTCTTTTCTCCCTAAAAGGAATCAAAAAAGGTGGATGAGTGTATTTACATAAGGAATCAACTGGATATGGAGACTGTTTTGATATTCTGACTTGCCAAACCTTGAGGGTAAATACCCAGTAGTGCGATTGCTGGGTCGTAGGGTAGCTCTATTTTCAACATTTTGAGGAAACTCTATACAGTTTTCCAGAGTGGTTGTACCAGCTTGCATTCCCACCAACAGTGTAGGAGGGTGAAGGGGACAGTTCTTTAATCTGTTGGGGTCTGATACTTTTATAAATTATAAAAATTATAAAAAAAAACCCTAAATTAGTAAAAATGAAAAGAAAAATTAAAAGTACAGGCTTAAACTTTTTACAATCTGATTCAATGACATTAAATGTCAGCAAAAGGGGGAAAGTGATAAAAAAAACTTGCTCACTGTAGATGTACATTTAAGATTAGAGAATTTCTAGAACTCTTAACATTTTGCTGTTCTTCCATTGTAATGGAAGAAAATAATGAGTGAATTAGTAATTCTCTAGATTAGACCATTACATACATACTTTGAATAAATACTATATGTATTGATATTTTTAAGTTTTTAATGTGACAGATTAGCTAGTTTCTTTCTTACTAAAATATTTAATCCAGGTTGGGTTGACAATACTACTTCCAGGGAATGTATATCTAAACTGCTTCTATTGTGTTGCTTTAATATCATCCATAAGAAAGAACTTTATTTACAAAGGGATGATGATGAAAATGGAAAAAAGAAGTTTTAAAGTAATTTCCACATGCTCAGACTATTCATTTTTAACTTTGTCCAAAATAAAGCAAGTGATGCTGTATTTTCAAAATTCATTTTCAATTCTTCACTAGTTGCCAGTTAGAACAATGTATCCTGTAAGCTTATAATTAAATTTAATTATTTTTTAATGAAATAAATGGATTCCAGATCCATGAATTGGTTTATCTGGACATTCTTTTAGTAGAAAATAAAATTCAAAGCATTCTACTAAATTCATCATGGTTTGATAACTTTTTTGCAGATGTGCAACATCAAGATAATCACCTTCTTCACTGGGAATTGTTATTTTATGACACGTAATAACAGCCTATAGAAACCCTATGCTTCCAAGCTTCTACATTTTGTTGTACCCTCGATTTGATCTGCCATAGAAAAACATGTTGCATTCCTGCTTTGCATGGAAGAATTCTGAAGATGTCAAAAAAAAATAATAACTCTAGTTGGCCAATTTGTATTTTGAGACCAAACTGGTTTCTGACAGTGATGCTAAATGTTCAAATATGCTCAAAAGAACCTGTCCTCTGGATAACCATATCTCAGCATGCAATCACAGTTGTTTATGATTGTCCTCAATATTACACAATAAAAATAATAATTTTGAATTTATTGCACTAGCCTTTACATAATTTATAATCTACACCAAGTCACTAAGCACACTGTTGAGTTCAGCTGACCCAGACTTTCTCAAAGAGAGAAGTGGTATGTTGACTTACATTCTGGGTCAAGGTCTTTAATTTTGGTAACTACTCCAAAATGGTTTCTTGTCATTGCTACTACAGATCCAATTGTATTCCTATACAAAACTTCAAACTACATTCATTGACAATATAATTTTTCAGAGCTTTCTGTTTAGAGTTAATTATGTTTGTCAGCAATGAAGCTGAAAAAGGTATTCCTCCTTCATACTACCATCATATTCCAATAGCACATAAACTAAAAGAATTGTCATATTAGTAGTATCTATACATTCATATCCATCAATAAGGTTGCAGAGAAAAATAATTAGCCTTATTCATTCTATAAGTTAGTCTACTCAAATATTTCAAGTTATTAGGTTGTTCGTAGGTGACAATTAAACCTTGCCACAGATTCTCCCAACATTTTTAAGAATTTTTGATGTAATTTTTCACTAATGCTTTGACAATTACATACATATATATTAGTTTTAACAAGCTAAAGTTGCTTACTTCATAAAAAGCCTATAAAGCATTACTGTTTATTTAAAAAATTGAACATCTTTTCACTTTCTTTTCAGCTTTTTAAATTCACTTATTTTTCTTTGAAACCAGTCTTTTGGCTTTAGACTTATCACTATGTCTAGGCCCAGGTACTGTGGAAAATTGACTGCAAAAGGGACATAAGATAATTTTGGGGGGAGATAAAAAATGTTTTCAATCTTGATTGTGATGATGGTTACATGAATGTATCTATTTGTTAAAGGTCATCAAACAACACACTTAAAATGTATGCATTTAATGTATATAAATTATACCTCTATAAAGTAAATTAAAAAAATGGTTCTCTATGAAGCAATCTTCCCCAACTAATGTAATTTCCAGTGACTGCTTTTCCTGAACTTGAATGATGGCATAAAATTTATCGATTGATTAGTTAATGTCTTATCTTGGTCTCCAATTGTTAGGCAGGCAATACTGCCTTACCATTTAGCCCTCCCCCCACCTCAACTCTTACTAACCAGTGTATGTAGGACAGACACCATCAAAATATATGGATTAAACTGATAAGGAAATTATCAGTTACTGAGTGTATCAATCAATGAGTGATCATTCAAGTAGAGATGGTTTATAACTAAAGGTTATGAATTTCTTTTAAACACTGGGAAAAAAACCTAATCAGTTTTTGACTGAGGACCAACCATATCATGTGCATTCAGCTCCGTCCCATAGATAAGACAATCTAAACCCCAAAACAAATCAGTAACGCAATGGAATGGAATGGCCACAGTATTTGCTATTTCTCCCTTCAAAAAATAGAATCTATTTCCCACTCCCTGAACCTGGGATGGATTTGTGGAAGTAATGTTCTGCCAGTGTGAAGTCTAGGCCTTAAGAGACCTTGCAGTTTCCAGTCTCATACCTCTGAAACCCTGAAGCCATGTGAACGAGCCAGGCCCGACTTGCTGGGTAATGAGAAACACAAAGTTCCCCTTACAGCTCCAGCTAACCGTCACTCAATCACTGGATGTATGGGTGACACCAGCTAAGGCCAGCCAGCCTCATCAACCCAATTAAGACCTCAGATGCACTGGCAAACCCAGTCAGGATCAGATGAGCCTAACCTAGACAAGAAGATTTACCCAGAACTGTAAATAAATATAGGGTGTTTTTTTTTTCCAGCTAATAATATTTGGGGTGATGTATAATTTAGCAAATAGGTAACTGATACTCAAAGCTTCATCCAAAGTTCTGTTAAGAGACAGACCCTGCAAGTAGTTCTAAACACTAACAAGTCATTAAATCCTTTAAAAAAAACACTCCTCCCCAAAAAACAAACAAACAACAAAAACCCCCTGAAAATGAAGGTTAACGCTATCATGTTAAGATCATTTATTTCCCCCTGGAAACATTAATCAGAAAATAAGGGCTAGAATGAGTAAGAAAATGATCTAATGTTTTAATCAGGCATATTCAGTGGCATGCTAGAGCTGGTTCATAGCAATCTGAGATCCAATTATTAAATTTTCAGAAATTTTGTAAGCCAGTTGTTAAACTGTTGGTAGATTAAATCAGCCATGATGAGATCATTTACACCAAGGAAAACAGCAAACATTACCAGGCAGAGCCAGTTGTTGAGCCCCTACTAGTATCCCAATAAGTACATCTGTTGTTGCGGGCAAATTTCATCAGTATATATATGCATAAATATACATATAAAATATACTTAATGTTTAAAGAAGACATTGGTTGGTTCTGCCATGAGGTGATCTTGGGCAAATTAGTTAGTTAATCTCAGTTCCCCTACCTGCAAAATCAAAGTATGTACCCCAAAATCATCTTGAAGGTGGCTTTCGAGTCTACTATTCTATCTTCTATGATCCTACTGATGGTAGTTATAGCCAGGTGTCAGTGATGAGAAAGACCAATGGGATTAATTAAAATTGTCACACTAACCACATTACTAACCACAAACTTTGCTCTAATTCAAGACAAATTTTTGAAAGTGATACATTAGTAATTTAATGTGCTTTGGATTACGGAGAAGGAAGAAGTGAATTCTGACTAGAAGGGAAAGAAGGGAAGGTCTGGGCAAGATATCTTGTCAATCAGGAATGAGGTCTCTTCTTTGAAAACACTGGCTTGAACTCTACAGGTGCTTAACAAAATTTGCTGAAATAATTAGATGCCTGGAGAAAACATTAGAAAATATAATCTTGCTGAATTAATGATTGATTCTGGATGCTACTTGTAATTTCCAGATGTAATTGCAGAACTCTGCCTTAGTTTCTCCATCTAAAAATGTACTAATTTACAAGCAACATTGTAAGACTTTAGGCAATCACAACTGCGAAGCATTTTAGGTTCCTATAGGAAGATGTGTATAAATATAATGTGATGTTACTAAATCAAAGCAGGTGTCTTTGTGCAAAACTAGAAAGCATATTACATATTCTTCCTGAGCATTTCTTCCTGATGTGTTAAAATATGACTTCTTTCAGAAGGTTAAAGAGCACATTAGAAAATAGTAGGGGGTAATGGCCAAACTGTAATTGGAACAATATTTACAAATTATTTTGCTAAGAATGTTAGCAAGTCATTTTGAACTTCAGAGGAAAAAAAATCTAAGAAATCAGTCCCTTTGACTTTAAGCCATGGAGACATTTATTTATGCCTTCAGCAAATAAAGTAATTTGCTAACCTCTTGTATTTATGTGCTGATATTCAAGTTTACTCATTTCTGGAAATTGAAAAATACACATCTGAAACTGGAAAAATATTCCTTAAGTCAGGGTTTGTTCACACTGCTAGAGCCTTCCAAAACAAAGGCATATGATCTTGCTTTCTTCTGTTCTTAAAAAAACACTTGGACTCTAACTAATAAGGTTGCTTTCTTCGGGCATGTGGAAACCACACTTTCTATTTTGCATATCAATACTATTCCAATACTAATGTTATTATGTACTTAGCTGCATGCAAGTAAGAACTAAGGCATGATGTAATATAGCCTTTAATGAACTGAAGAACTATAGATTCTATTCCCAGGAGAACACATAAGATACATATTCTCAAAATTCTACACAACTTCAGGAGTTTCTTAGATAGCCCCCACCCCCAAATCCCACTCGTGAAATGGGAGGGTTACAATCCTTTGCACTACAGCAATTCTTTCATAAAATCGTATGTCTGTGGCACAATGAATATACCAGGCCATATTAAGCACTAGGGACACAGTGGTCTGCGTAGTTAGTCAGGGACCTTGCAAGTAACAATAGTTTACAGTCCAGTAGATAAGATGGATATTTATCTAATCACACACACACACACAAATGCTTAATTGAAAACTTTTAAGTGCTCTGGAGTAAAAATTATATCTTTCTTCAGATACCATGGGGGCAAGAAGAGACTGGAAGGAAATATTTAGAGCAAAGATTGAGGGCAAAAAAACCCTACCAATCTAGAATTCTGTACCTTGCAATACTATCCTTCAAACGTGAAGGAGAAATAAAAACTTTCTCAAACAAAAATTTAAAGAATTTGTTGCCAATAGCCCTGCTTGCCAAAAAATATTAAAAGTTCTTTAGAGAAAAGGAAATTGATACAGGTCAGAAACTCTGATCTACATAGAGAAAGAGGAATGAAGAAGAAATAAGTGAAGGTAAAATATAAACTTTAACTTTTCTTATATTTCACTGATCTAACATAATTTTGTTTAAAAAATAGCAACAGGGGCACCTGGCTGGCTCAGTCAGTGAAGCATGCAATTCTTGATCTTGGTGTTCTGAATTCGAGCTCCATGTTGGGTGCAGAGGTTACTTAAAAATAAAAAATATACATATTTTTTAAAATAGCAATAGTTATCTGATTAGATTTATATATGCTTAAGTATGAGAAATGAATGACAGCAATGATACAAGAGACAGGATAGAGGAGTTAGGATTATTTTGTTATTATAAGGTACTGTAATGCCCGTAACGCAATATAGTGCTACTTGAAAGTGGACTTGGCTTAGGTGCAAATGTATATATTCAACCACTCTAGGGCAACCATTAAAAAAGATTTTTAAAAAAAGAAGTATATTACAACAGGGCCTGGCTACATGTAGGAAGGCCTTAAGGAAAAAAAAAAAGAATAACAAAGAGCGTGCTAAGAAAGGAGAGAAAACAGAATCATATAAATTAATCAAAACCACGGGGCACCTGAGTGGCTCAGTGGGTTAAAGCCTCTGCCTTCAGCTCAGGTCGTGATCTCAGGGTCCTGGAATCGAGCCCCACATCGGGCTCTCTACTCAGCAGGGAGCCTTCTTCCCCCTCTCTCTGCCTGCCTCTCTGCTTACTTGTGATCTCTCTCTCTCTGTCAAATAAATAAATAAAATCTTAAAAAAAACCACAAAAGGGAGAAAAAAGAGTAAAACACAAAAATAGAAACAAAGAGCAAGGGCAACAAATAGAAAACAGTAGCAAATATAGTGGATAATAACCCAATTATATCAATAATCACTGGATGTCAATAGTCCAAGTGCATCAATTAAAAGACAGAGATTGTCAGAGTAAATAAAAAACAAAACTTAATTCCATGTTGTAAGAAACCCACTTAAATGGGAAAAGCACACACAGATTAAAAATAAAAGGAAAGAGAGAAAGATATACTATACTAATACTATAAAAAGAAAGCAGGAGTGGCTATATTAAATTCAGACAGAGCAAACTTTAGAGCAAGGAACCCTATCAGTGAAAGAAGGGCATTACATAATGATAATTATGATAAAGGGTAATTTTTCTAGAAGACAAAACCATTGCTGTGTATGCACCTAACAACAGAATACCAAAATATGTGAGCCAAAAATGGATAAAACTGCAAGTAGAAATAGATGAATGCAGTATTATAATTGCAAACTTTAATCCCCTCTATCAAAAATGGGCAGATCCATCAGGCAGGAAATCAGTAAGGACATAGCTAAACTCAAGAATACCATCAATCAACTAGATATAATGAACATCTATAGATTATTTCGACCAACAACAATAGAGTACATACTCTTCTGAAGTTCACATGGAACATTCACTAATATAGACCACATTCTTGGCCATATAACACAACTTACCAAACTTAAAATAGAAATCATAGGATGTCTGCTCTCAGACCACAATGGGATTAAACTAGAAATTATTTACAGAAAGACAGCTGGAAAATCCCAAAATACTTGAAAGATTAAATAACACACTGCTAAATAACAAGAGTCAAAGAAGAAATATCAAGAGAAATTAAACAGTATTTTTCACTAAATGAAAACGAAACAAAACTTGTCAAAATTTGTGGGATGCAGTGTAAGCCATGCTTAAAGGGAAATTTTAGCATTGAATATATCTGTTAGATAAAGAGAAAGATCTAAAATTACTCACCTTAGGGAACTAGAAAAAGAAGAGTAAATTAAAGTAAGCAGAAAAAAAGAAATAATAAGAATTAGAGTAGAAATCAATGAAATTGAAAACAGGAAATCAACAGAAAAAATCAATTAAAAGCAAAAGCTGGTTCTTTGTAAACAGCAATAAAAAATAATAAGCCACTAGCCAGGCTAACTAAGAAAAAAAGAGAAGACACAAATTGCTGATACCAGAAATGTAAGAGGGACATTACTAAAATTCTCAAGGACAACCCTATACCCACAGATAACTTAGATGAAGTCGAGCATCCTTTGAAAGACACAATCTGGCAAAAGTAGCACAAGATATAGACTACTTGAATAAACCTGTATCAATTAAAGAAATTGCATTGGGACACCTGGGTAGCTGTCCATTAAGCAGTTAAACCTTTGGCTCAGGTCGTGGTCCCAGGATCCTGAGATGGAGTCCTGTATCAGGCTCTTTGATCAGCAGGGAGCCAACTTCTCCCTCTGCCTGCTGCTCCCCCTGCTTGTGCGCTCTTTTCTTACAAATAAATAAAGTTTTAAAATGAATGAATGAATGAATGAGTGAATGAAAACTGCATCAATAATACCCTTCCAGAACATAAAACACCAAGCCCAGAGGTGACTTCTAACAAACATTTAAGGGAGAAATAATATCAATTCTCTACAATCTTTCTCAGAAGATAGAGCAGAGGGAATACTTCCTAACTCACTCCATGAGGCCAACACTACCCTAATACCAAAACCACACAAAAAAATTACTAGATGAGAAAACTACAAGCCAATACGTAAAATGAACTTAGATGCAAAAATCCTCAACAAAGTATTAGCTAATCAAATTTTTAAAAAAGTATAAAACAGAACTATGCACCATGATCAAATGAGATTTATGCCAGGTATATAAGGCTGGTTCAACTTTCAAAAATCAATGAATATAACCCTCTAGTATTGAAGAAGAACAAAGTTAGAGGATTGATACTATCTTATTTCAAGACTTACTGAAAGCTGCAATTATCAAGAGAGTGTGGTACTAGTGAACTAATAGACAAAATATTTCAACGGAACAGGACAGGAGAGCCTAAAAATAGAGCCACATAAATACGGTCAACTAATTCTTGACAAAGGAGTAAAGGCAATACAATGAAGCAAAGACAGTCTTTTCAACAAATGGAACTGGAACAATCACACATCCACATGCAAAAAAACGAATCTAGACACAGACCTTCCTTCCTTCCTAAAAATTAAGTCAATTTTACACACACACACACACACACACACACACACACACACACACACAGATCACAGACCTAAATGCAAAATGCAAAACTATAAAATATAAAACTTTCAAACCTTCAGAACACAGGAGAAAATTTAGATGATCTTGGGTTTGGTGATAACTTTTTAGATACAATATCAAAGGCATGATCCATGAAAGAAAAACTTGATAAACCAGACTTAATGAAAATTAAAAATTTCTTTTCTGTGAAATGACACTGTGAAGAAAATGAAAAGTTAAGACACAGAATGGGAGAAAATACATCTAAGACATCTATCTAATAAAAGACTGATATACCGAATATACAAAAAGACTTTTAAGGGGTGCCTGGGTGGCTCAGTGGGTTAAAGCCTCTGCCTTCGGCTCAGGTCATGATCCCAGGATCCTAGGATCGAGCCCCGCATCGGGCTCTCTGCTCAGCAGGAGCCTGCTTTCCCCTTTCTCTCTGCCTACTTGTGATCTCTCTCCTGTCAAATAAATAAATAAAATCTTAAAAAAAAAAAAGACTCTTAAAACTCAACAAGAAAACAACCCAATTAAAAAATGGGTCAAAGACCTTAACAACAGAGACTTCACCAAAGATATACAGATGGCAAATAAGCATATGAAAAGATGCTCCAGGCAATATATCAAGGAAATGCAAATTAAAACAATTAAGATACCACTACACACCTATTAGAATGGCCAAAATCTAAAAACACTGACATCACCAAACAATGGTGAAGATGTGGAGCAATGGAAACTCTTATTCACTGTTGGGAATGCAGAATGCTCCAGCCATTTTGGAAGCAAGTTTGGCAATTTCCTACAAAAGTAAACATGCTCTTACCTTACAATCCAGTAATCATGCTCCTTGGCATTTGCACAAAGGATTTGAAAACTTATGTCCACCTATGCATAGAAGTTTATAGCAGCTTTATTTATAATTCCCAAATTTGGGAGCGATTGATGTATCCTTCGGTATATGAATATATACCCTTCAGTAGGCGAATGGAGGAAGTGTGGTATATCCAGACAATGGAATATTTTTCAGCATTAAAAAGAAATTAGCGGGGCCCCTGGGTGGCGCAGTTGGTTGAGCGACTGCCTTCAGCTCAGGTCATGATCCCGGAGTCCTGGGATCGAGTCCCACATTGGGCTCCCAGCTCCATGGGGAGTCCGCTTCTCACTCTGACCTGCTCTCTCTCTCTTTCCTAATAAATAAATAAATAAAATCTTTAAAAAAAAAAAAAAGAAAGAAATTATCTATCAAGATATGAAAAGATATACTAGTAAGTGAAAGAAGCCAATCTGAAAATGCTATATTCTGTATGATTCTAACATAAAACATTATGGAAAAGGCAAAATTATAGACAAGAAAGACGGTGGTTACCAGGGATTAGGAAGGAAAAGAGGATAATTGGCAGACATCACTTTTAGGTATTTTTAAGGCAATGAAACTATGCTATAGATACTATAATGGTAGATATATGCCAGTCTATATTGGTCAAAACCCAGAGAATGCACAACACCAAGAGTGAACCTTAATGTAAACTTTGAACTCTGGGTGATGATGTGTCAATGTAGATACATCAACTGTAACAAATGTATTATCCTGGTGGGGGGCATACTGATAAGGGAGAAACTATATATGTGTGGGGATATGGGAATTATCTATACCTTCCATTTAATTTTGCTGTGAACCTCAAACTGTTTTAAAAAATAAAGTCTTTTACTTTTTTTAAAAAATATTTATTTGTTTGAGTTGGGGAGGAGCAGAGGGAGAGGAAGAGAGTCTTAAGCAGATTCTGTGCTTAGCAGAGACCCTGAGATCATGACCTGAGCTGAAAGCAAGTCAGACACTTAACCAACTGCACCACTCAGGTGCCCCTAAAAATGAAGTCTTTTAGAAAAAAAGGAGAAGTATCCACTAGGATGTTAATAACAGCATTATTTATAATAGGGAACAAACAGAAACCAAGATTATGTCTAAAAGTAGGGAGTTAATTTTGACAATCAGATTATACAATAATATGCATTTGTTACATAAGAGTATTTAATGATACAGCAAAAAAATCAATTATATTAAATGAAAAAAGCAAGTTATAGAATAGCATGCATAATTAATACTACTTTTAGTGTCTGAAATATATTTATGCACTGAAGTAAAATGGAAGAAGGAAAGCAAAAATTTTAGTGTTATCTTTACAAGGGACAATTATGGGTAATTTTTATTTTCTATTTATCTGTTTTTTAATTAAAAAAATAATGTATTATGTTCATGGTTAAAAAACACCATTATAAAAATTAAGGGCTCAGTAGATACTAGTGAAGTAGGTACAATCATCCTTAGAAGGGACCATTTTTTTGCTATTGGCCTAATCAAAAAGTATGCCTCTTCATATGTATTAGAGATTTGGTAAATGCTTCACAACTAGATCAATGGAATGAATAATGGCCTCAGAATATTTCAACACATAAGTTCACTACTGCCATTTATTTTTTCTACTAGTCATTCTTACCTAAAGAACATCCAAATATTCCCTGGTAATCAAGCACTTGAATTACTACTTTTGGGTGAGCAACGTGTAGAATTGAACACTATGTGAGAGTGCCCTCTTGTGGTTTCACTGACAGTGCTTTTTACCAGCTCGAGGTGTGTTGATCCACCTCACCAATGGACACAGAAGAACTGAGTTAAAAAAAAGAACTGAGTAGTGAATTTTTCATGAAGCTAAATTAATTCCATTTAAAGGACTATCCCACTTTATGTAGTTTTTAAGTTTCAGGGAAAAAGGAGACAAAAAAATAAGTGGACATTTAATAAAATGCTTGTGATGGCAGATAAGTTGCCCCTGCAGTAGGGAATGGAAGGAGCAGAAAGGAGGTGATGGTGACGGAATATGTACTTATTTAGCAACACTAAATAACAGCAGTCCATGAAAATGAAAATTCCAGCAACTATACTACTAATCTATTCCCAATACAACAAGATTGAAGTTAATTCTCTAAAGCTTTGACATGTGGATGTGTGGTTTAAGCATCTTACAGTTGAACAATCTCCATTTAGTACATTTTTGTACTTAGAAAAAAATTTAATTAAATTCTTTATTCTTCCTACTTTTAAAATATAGCATATCTCAAAAAAAAGAAAAAAATAAAATAAAATATAGCATATCTCAATTTTTATAAAAATTTGGATATAAATCAATCTGAAAAAAATTTAACCATTTTTCAATGTCATTAAACATGTCTGGTAAATATTTCTGATTATTAAGTTCTATCAACTTGTTTTTCTTTGACCTTTCTCCCCAAATTAATGTATTAATGAAAAAAGTAAGCCACTAAA
Organism: Nasua narica; assembly: GCA_028533885.1. Lineage (NCBI taxonomy): Eukaryota > Metazoa > Chordata > Mammalia > Carnivora > Procyonidae > Nasua > Nasua narica. The sequence goes on along the minus strand of CM052807.1, from coordinate 96,497,350 downwards.
AAACATTTCCTTTTTTTTTTTAAGATTTTATTTATTTATTTGACAGAGAGAGAGATCACAAGTAGGCAGAGAGGCAGGCAGAGAGAGAGGGGGAAGCAGGCTCCCCGCCGAGCAAAGAGCCTGATGCGGGACTCGATCCCACGACCCCGATATCATGACCTGAGCCTAAGACAGAGGCTTTAACCCACTGAGCCACTCAGGTGCCCCAAAAAACATTTCCTTTTAATAACAGAGGGTGGCCATTATTAATTATTTCCTTTACTCTTCCCTATTTATTATTCTGTAGATTCTACTAAATATTTACACCTTCAGATAGAATTCCTTTATCAAAAGAACTAAACAACAGACTTTAAATGAAGTTTTCACTTCAATTGCACTTCAATGAAATCATTTTTCACATCAAATTTTAAAGTACCACAAATATTTTGCAAGATTGAATAAAATACTTCTCCACTTTCCTAAGAGATTCCTCACCTCCTAAATAGAAATCACAGGGGCAGTAATGCCATTAAGGATCACATATAAGGTGGTACTGACAATCAACAGCAGAATAATCTATTAACATTCTCATAACACTAGTTTAGCGATATTAACATTTTAACCAGAGCTGCATGTATTCTGAAGCTAGCATAATTTTTTGAAGAGCCAGGAAAAAAAAAACACCTTGAAACAAATTATATAATTTGTAAGCAAAATGTACTTTCTTTCTAGGAAAGTACATTCTTGGGTGAAAGAAAATACCCCTTTGTCACTGTAATGTACTGTAGAAAGCTTTGGGACCTGACCATTTGGATTTTGGCTCTCCTCCTTGCTACGCAGGTAGGGTTCAAGTCACTTGGCCTTACCCATAAAATGGAGATGATGCTCTTTCTTTAAAGGATTATTGTGAGAATTTAATAATAAAGTATAAAAAGGACCCAGCAGACAGTAGAACTAATTAAAATGTAACTACAGTTGACCCTTGAAAAATGACAGGGTTAGAGATATCAACCCGCCATGCAGTCAAAAACCCATCTATAACTTTGACTCCTTCAAAACTTAATTACTAATGGGCTGTTGACTTGTCACCTTACCGATAACATAGTCAATAAACATATATTTTACATGTTGTATTTTATATTGTATTCTTATAATAAAGCTAGGGAGAAGAAAATGTTACTAAGAAAATCATAAGAAAGAGACTATTAATACAGTTGCAGTACTGGACTATATTTATTAAAAAAAAAAATCTGTGTATAAATGGACCTGCACAGTTCAAACTTATATTGGTAAGGGTCAACCATAATTTAATTATTTCCTAGAAGCCACAAGAAAGAATTCTAACATTTATTTTCTGGGTAGACCTCATGAATTTCTTTTCAAAGGCAATTAAAAAATCTCCTTGAGAAGGAGAACCATGCACATTTCTATTAATCATATGTATACTACTAACAATATTTGGCTGATAATGTAAAAATACTTAATCATACTAGACATATAAAAAAAAATGATAGACCTTAATATCTCAAAAGCAAAGTAAGATGAAGTAGGTTTCTGTAAGTAAGAATGTCAAACCCATAATTTCCTAATATATATAAAGAAATATACACTCTAATATATGAACACATTTTATTATTTTGCTATATAACATATTAGCGAATACACTCAATGCATTTTCTCAAATGGCAAATGAGACACAAGATAACATCTTTTTGATTCCTGAAAACCTCAGTATCATCTGTCTTTTGGAGGATCCAGTTTCCTACGACGTCTATGATACCTTGAAAAGAAGAAAATATTTAAGGTATTATTTTAGTAAATGTTAACTGTTCCTGAAAGAAATACCAAATTTCTATTAGTTTGTTTTTCATTAGTACTCAATGATCTCGATGAAACCCAATATATATAGATGTTAGATATATATCCAAGATAAATATTTAAATTTTTCTTAATAAGAAGCCACATTTCCCCACTGTGAAAATTTTTTCTACTAAATGAGCATTTTGGAAAGGTTTTTTTGCCACTCTTGAGGTTAATTTCAATATGGTAACCTGGATAATTGATCCTTAATTAAAAATTAACAACTGTCTTGGGGTGCATTGGTGGCTCAGCCAGTTAAGCAGCTGCATTCAGCTCAGGTAATGATCCCAGGGTCCTGGGATGGACCCTGCATTGGGCCCCCTGCTCAGCAGAGAGCCTGCTTCTCCCTCTCCATCTTCCCCTCCTCCCGGCTCATGCTTGCTCGCTCTCTCTCAAATAAATGAAAAATAAAATCTTAAAAAGACACACACACACAAAATTAATAATTGCCTTTTGAATATGCTCAATTAAAATTTTATTTATAAGGGATCTTCTCCCCTAAATGGAGGTCTCTTAAAATCATGTTTTAATACACAACAGGTTACAATTATTATTGTTTCTAGAAAATGTACATCACAAAAAATGTAAGAAGTGCAAATTAAACAGTGAGGAACTTTTTTTCTTGCAATCATAAATATTTTTAAAATAATAAGGCCCAACCCAAGCACAGGTGTGATGACAAGCACAGGTGTGATGAAATAAGCAACATCATATCCAACTGGTTAAAGTATTAACTGGTACAATACATATGAAAAGCAGTATGGAGATATATATACACACATATATATATGTATATATATATATATATATATAAAATATTTTCAAATATTTTGATCTAGTAATTCCTCTTCTAGAAATCTAGTCTAAAGCATATAGAAAAGTAGTTAAAATATTAACTATCTTAATACTAAATTATTAAATATTAATCAGGGAGGGGGAGATGCAGGATATAAATTTATATATACAGTATGATTAAAGCCATGTAAAAATATACAAACTAACAAAACTTAGGAAAGATATAAAAAGAAATGAAATGCACTGTTAGCAGTGATTGACTTTGAGTGATTTCACTAGGAAGAATTTTTCTTTTTGTTTCTTTGCATTTCCCTATTTTCTTTGTTGATTTAAGAGAATTTCTGCACAGAGTACATGTGGTTATGGTAATGAATTCTTTTCAAAATTCCCTTAAGACCACATTTTGGCAAGTTGGTCTGAGTTTTATTTACTTTTCTGCTAATGTGGAAATCCAATGTAAGGATTTCTACACCATAAATGGTAAGACACGTATCTTATGCTCTTCAATTGTGATTAAAATATTAAAGCACTCTCTTTTGCTTATCTTATGGTTTCATACGAGCAACTCTCCTATCCATTGTTTTTTGATACTGATTTTTTGAAAATTGCTAAAAAGAAATTAAGTTGAAAAAATGAAGTACATCTATATATAATAACATAGAACATTAAGTTGTAGAATAATACATATAACATAATACAATTTATGTAAACTTTTCTATAGGTACTTATACTGGCATAAAAAATTATAGAAAATTATCATTTTCTTAAGGGTTCCAGTTATGTGCCAGATAATCAAGGTTTTACTAGTGCAACCCTGAAAGGTGTTCTTTCAAAGCAGCTAGTCACCAGAATAGGCGTTTGGGAAGTCACATTTTTTTTTAAGATTTTATTTATTTATGAGGGAAGAGAGAGAGAGAGAGAGTATATGCACATGAGTGGAGGGGAGGGGCTGAGGGAGAGGGAGAAGCACCCTCCCCATGGAGCAGGGAGACAGACATGGGGCTCGAACCCAGAACCCTGAGATCTTGACCCGAACTAGGGCACACGCTTAACTGACTGAGCCACCAGGTGCCCCGGGAAGTCACACTTTCTCATGATGCATGAATTTCAATATCTGCTACAATCACTAGCCAGGAGCAAGCACCTAATTATAGGGTGCCCTTATAACTTATCATCAGACTCAGACCCTTGAGAGAATTAAAAACCCATCCTACTAATAATTAACAGAGTTAAACCAAGACTATTCATGGAAAACCGAGACAAACGGTTACCCTTCTTAAATTACACAATGACTCATGACATCTGAAATATTTGTCCACAGTTCTTAATCTAGAGAACTTTATCTCCTGGTTCACACTGCAGCCTGATATTCAAATCTGTTTCCTACTGATGGGAGTAACTAATTTTTGTGGCTTCCATGGAAAAATAATAAAAGTTATTTAAATAAAAGAGTACTGGGGGTACCTGGGTGGCTCAGTGGGTTAAAGCCTCTCCCTTTGGCTCAGGTCATGATCTCAGGGTCCTGAGATCGAGCCCCGCATGGGGCTCTCTGCTCAGCAGGGAGCCTGCTTCACCCCTCTCTCTCTGCCTGCTTCTCTGCCTACTTGTGATCTCTCTCTCTCTCTGTAATAAATAAATAAAATATTAAAAAATAAAATAAAATAAAAGAGTACTGCTATTTACACATTTATAGGATTGCTCTACATTTCAAGAAATTTAAAATTATTTTCCAAATCCTTCTTACTTTTCATCCAGCCTTCTTTCAATCCTTCTATACTTCTTTCCTTCAACATAACTTTACACCTGGTACAGCTATCTTCTATCTTCTCTTTTAAGAGGTATTATGAGAATCAGGATCATTTACCCATTCACTTATTAATTTTTAGATGTGTGAGCATCTACTACATGCCAGCAACTACTTCTAGATGCTAAGAATTCTGTAGTACACAAAACAAGACAAAATCTCCACCCTCTTGAAGCTTATGTTCCAGTCCAGGAGACAGGAAAACAAGTAAGTTGGCCAAGGAAGGTTTCAGGGAGTAAAAACCCAAAGGAAGTGAGAAAGCTAGGTTTGCTGATACTAGCAGGAAGAGAATTCTATGTAGTGTGAACAGCAAGTGTAAGGGTTTTTAAGGAAAGGCATGTTCAAGAAATAGTCAAGAAGCCATGCAGCTGGAACAGAGTAAACAAATAGGAAATGAGAATTGGGAGGTAATGGAGGATCAGATCCCACAGGTTCTTACAGGTTAACAGTTAAGGCCTTTAGCTTTTTTCTGAGTAAGATGGGCAACTATTGGCAGGTTTTCAATAGAAAAATTTTAAGAACTAAAGGAAGTTTAAACAATGTTACTCTTGCAATGTGCGAAGAACAGACTGTTTTTAGAGAAGTAAAGTAGAAGGAAGGAAACCAGGCAATTCAGTAATTCAATAAACCAGGCAAAAGATGGTGACATGGACCAGGATGGTGGCAAAAGGAATGGTGGTAAATTGTCAAATGTGGATACATTTTTGGAGACAGAGCTAACAAGATCTGCTGACAGACCAGATGTTGGGTATAAGACAAAGAGAAGAGTAAAGAATGGCACCAAGGTTTCTGGCCCAAGCCACCAGAAGAATAGAGCTAGCATTAACTGAGATAAGGAAGGCTGCAGGAAAAGCTAGTTAACGGAGCAGAAGCTCCGTTAGAGACAATATTGTTAGAGATGCCTATTAGACATGTCAAGTAGGCAGCTGGATGAATATACATTTCTGAAGGTCAGGGGACAGGTCTTGATCAGAGACAGAATTGGGAGCCATTAGAATGCAGAAGGTATTTAAAGCTATGAGACTGGATGCTATCACTGTCTTCAAAAATGGGACAGGGAAGGGCAGAGAACCGAAGACTGATCCTTGAGCACTCCAGAATTTAGAGGTAAAAAAGATGAAAAGAAATCAGCAGGAAAAACCAAGATAGTATATGGATACGTAAAAAAAGTTTCAATGAAGTTATTAAGGTTGAATTAAGGACAAAAATAACAGAAAATCCACACACAACACTTAGGGACCATAACACTGCTAAAATGATGTGTTCTAGAAAGAATTATAATGGAAGGAATGCACCATCACTTCTGATGCACCTTTCAAAGAATATGTTCAAAGTTCCATGACTTCAGGTAACTGTAATATAATGGCTCAGCTAGTTTAATTTGTTTTCATACCCATAATATCATCAAACAGGAAGTAGCAGGAGCCACATGGTTACATATGTTATCTTTTAAAATCAAACTCTGCACAAATGAATGTAAAAATAGTCATTCAGGCAAAGGCAGAGGGTAAAGAACTAAAAGTTCAATTTAACCCCAAACTCAATGTCCCACCCACCTCCCAACACTAAAAATTCAAAACAGCCCTAGCACCCACTCTCAACATAAAGCCCAAATCTAAGACTCTTTGAATTGCCACTCTAAGGTAAATAAGATCATCGGGATTAGGAAAAGGCAAAAGGCAATTCACCAATTTAGTAATAACAATATAAACCTTAGACCTCCAGGCTTGAGATAATATATTATCACCAATGTTTATTGGCCCCTGGGCTATTCCACAGCATCAGTTTTTTGTTTTTTTTTTTTTAAGATTTTATTTATTTATTTGTCAGAGAGAAAGAGAGAGCACAAGCAGGCAGAGTGGCAGGCAGAGGCAGAGGGAGAAGCAGGCTCCCTGCTGAGCAAGGAGCCCGATGCGGGACTCGATCCCAGGACTCTGGGATCATGACCCGAGCCGAAGGCAGCTGCTTAACCAACTGAGCCACCCAGGCGTCCCTCCACAGCATCAGTTTTGTACAGTCATACTACCTACCCTTCTAGCCCACCCACTCTGGGTGAGGTCAATAATTAAATGCATGCAGGTTCAGGACTGAATGAAGTGAGGTAAAAGCTTGGGATCATAACTCACTTTGCTGACCTTGATTAAGAATTTGATAATAAGGAACATCTTACTCTACCTGAGACTCTCCTACATAAAATGGGACTCAAATAAACCCACATAATTTGATAGCTAAACTCTGGGAATAAAACTTCTAAGAATCACTGAGAAATTTATCAGTGGATCATCCCCAAAACTACCATAAATAAAGTACCATTTCAAAGAAAATGGAACATCTTCAAGAAGCGTGAAGATAATTAGGTACGATAATATTTCATCAGACAGCAACTGAAGTCCCAAAAACTGTATTAAGAATACTGTATTAGAGATCATGTGGAAAAGTACAAAAGATGCATTCCTGATGAAGAGAGAATAATCTAGAGCAGGAAATGTAAATAAAAAATTACCCAGAAATATAAATATAACATTCACATATCTAATCACCTACAGTTATATATACCTGGGCTAACGGGGTAACAGCTATTCAAAATGAATATAATCAAATTAAATTTCATGAAGAAAGTGAGCTAAGAGCAAATGGTAGAAAAATGAAAGTACTGAAAATCAAAGGAAACAGCATTTAAGATGGCTTGATACTGAAATGAAAAGTCAAATTGGACAAAAAAGCAAAATCCAATTATATTCCATTTCTAAGAAACCTATCTGAAATATAAAGACACAGACAGGTTAAAAGTAAAAGAAGAGAAACAGACAGATTATGTAAACACTAGTCAAAAGAAGGCTGGATAGGCTATTAATACTAGACAAATTATATTTCAGACTAAGAAATATTAGCAGCAATAAAAAGAAGACCTCATAAAGATAAAGGTGTCAGTTCATCAAGAAAATATAATAATAAACATACATACAAGTAGTAACAGAACTTCAAAATATATGAGCACAAACAGAATTAGGAGGAGAAATAGAAAAATCCATAAGTACAGATATAGATTTCAATGTTCCTCAAATAATAATTAGATAAACAGAAAATTAGTGAACTTGAAACTTGAACAAGTATCAGCCAAGTAGACCTAATTGACATTTTTAGAACACTATCAGCAATAATGGTATAATATATACCTACTTTCCAAATGTATGTGAAACATTCACCAAGACATACCATAATCTGGGCCATAAAACAAATCTCAAAGATTGAAATTTGTGATCACAACAGAATTAAACTAGAAATCAGTAACAGGGGTGCCTGGGCTGCTCAGTGGGTTAAAGCCTCTGCCTTTGGCTCAGGTCATGGTCTCGGGGTCCTGAGACAGAGCCCCGCATTGGGCTCTTTGCTCAGCAGGGGGCCTGCTTCCCCCCCCCCCCCCCTCTGCCTGCCTCTCTGCCTACTTGTGATCTCTTTCTCTCTGTCTAATAAAATAAATAAAATCTGGGCACCTGGGTGGCTCAGTTGGTTGGGCGACTGCCTTCGGCTCAGGTCATGATCCCGGAGTCCGGGGAACGAGTCCCATGTTGGGCTCCCGGCTTTGCGGGAAGTCTGCCTCTCCCTCTGACCTTCTCCCCTCTCATTCTCTCTCTCAAATAAATAAATAAATCTTTAAAAAAAATCTTAAAAAAAAAAAGAAATCAGTAACACAATGGTATTCGAAAAATTTCAAAATATTTAGAAACTGACTCACTGCTAAATAATACATGGGTCAAAGAAGAAATCATAAGAGAAATTAAAAAACATTTTGAATTGAATTAAAATGAAAACATATCAAAATTTGTGGGATGTGCTAAAGTAGTGTTTAATGGGAAATTTATAGCATTAAAAATTTTAATTAAAAAAGAAGACAGGTTTCTAAACAACAAGCCTTAAGAAACTGGAAAAGGAACAAATTAAACCCAGAGTAAGCAGAAGGAAGGAAATAACGAGGAGTAAAAACAGAAAATTGGGGTGGCCTGGGTGGCTCAGTCAGTTATGCATACAACTTTTTTTCTTAAGATTTTTTTTTTTAAGATTTTATTTATTTGACAGAGAGAGCTCACAGTTAAAAATCTTTCCACAGGGCGCCTGTGGAAACACTATTTATAATAGCATAACAATTATGAAATATTTGAAATAAATTTAACAAAAAATATACCATATTCATACACTGCAAATTATATAAAACACTGTTAAGTAGAAATTTTTTAAAGACTTATAAAAGGAGAAATATACCATTTTAATGGTCAGAAAGATTCAATACCATTAAGACAGCAATTCTGAAATGAATCTAGAGACTGAATGCAATCTCTTTCAAATACCAGCAGGCTTTTTTAGAAACTGATAAGGTGATTCTAAAATCTATATAGAAATGCAAAAGACCTAAAATTGCTGAGACAACTTTGAAAAAAAGAACAAAATTAGAGGACTTTACTTGATTTCAAGACTTAGTTAAAATTATTTAGCCAAAACAGAATGGTATGGCAAAGATACACAGTGGAACAAAATGGAAAGTCCAGAACCCACATATATGGTCAACTAAGTTTCAACAAAGTTGGTAGGGCAATTCAGTGACAAAATATAATATATTCAACTAATGGTGTTGGAAAAATTGGATACACACACACACACACACGTATATATATAAATATGTATATATGTACATGTATATATGTATATGTAGATATATGTATGTGTATATATATGCCAAAAACACGAAGCTCAACTTATGCCTCACACCATATATAAAAATTAACTGTAAATGGATCAGAGACCTAAACGTTAGAGCTTAAATTACAAAACTTCTAGAAAAAAACACAGAAAGTCTTAGTGACCTTGGATTAGGCAAAGATTTTAAAGTAGAATGCAAAAAGCCTGAACTAAAAGGTAAAATTTGTAAATTGGACTTTATGAAAATAAAAAATTTTGATCTTTAAAATACACTATTAAATGAAAAAGTGAGCCACAGAGAGAAAATATTTGCAAGACATTTATCTCACAAAGGACTTTGATCCACAAGTTTTACACCATAAGACAATTAATCTGCTTTTTAAAAATAGTCAAAAGTTTTTTACAGATATTTCACCAAAAATATAAACAAATTAAAAAACCCCAAAACAAAATAACCTCCCAAACGTACAAAGGCCAATAAGCACATGAAAACATGCTCAAAATCATAAGCAATTAGGGAAACACAAATTTAAACCACAATGAAATATTACTATTCGCTCAACAGAATGACTAAAGTTAAAAAGACTGATAACAGCAAGAGTTAGGAAGGATATGGAACAACTGGAACTGTCACACACTGCTGGTGGGAATGAAAAATGGTTCAGTCACTTTGACTGTTTCTTAGGAATTCAAACATTTCTTTATCAGATGATTAATCCTATCCCTAGGTATTTACCCAAGAGAAATGAAAATATGTCAATAATGACTTGTACTTGAATATTTATGCAACTTTAGTAATAAAAGCCCCAAAATGGAAAGAATCCAAAATGTTCATCAACTAGTGATTAGATAAACAAATTGTGGTCTAGCCATACAAGAGAATCTTACTCAGAAATAAAAAGGATAAACTATTGGTAAATACAACAACAAAGATGAATCTCAAAGCATTATACTAAGTTAAATAAGCCAGACACAAAAGGCTCCAGACCATATAATTCCATTTACATGAAATTCTAGAAAGGGAAAAACATAAAATTCTAGAAATTCATGAAATTCTAAAAAGTGATAGGAATGAGATCAGTGACTGCCAAGGGTCAGGGTTAAAGGGAAAAAACTCACTGCAAAAGAGAGAACTTTTTATAGTGATGAAACAGTCTTTAGTCTGACTATGGTAGTAATCATACAATTGTATACACATTTGTCAAAACTCATTACAGTATGTACTTAAAACTGGTGAATTTTTCTGTGAGTAAATTATACCTCAAAACCATCTATCTAAAAAAGATACTTCAAAAAAAAAAAAGATACTTCAAAAGCAGTAAAAGGAAAACTATGAGTAGGAGACAATATTAGTAATTATCATTACCATATCATCACTGAGCATATACTATAAGCTAGGTGTTTAACTTACATGATTATATATTTTTTTAAAAGATTTTATTTATTTGCTTGACAGAGAGAGAAAGCGCGCACAAGCAGGGGAGCAGCAGGCAGAGGGAGAAGCAGGCTCCCCACAGAGCAGGGAGCCCTACATAGGACTTGATTCCATGACTATGGGATCAAGACTTTAGCGGAAGGCAGATGCTTAACTGACTGAGCCACCCAGGCGTCCCTTACATGATTATATTTTATATCAAAATCATCATGCAGTATTTACTGAAAGAATATGAAAACATATTTGAAAAGATATGCACATCTCTATGCTTACTGCAACATTACTTACAATAGCCAAGACATGGAAGCATTCCAAGTGTCCATCTACAGATGAATAAAGAAGATGCGGTACACACATATTTTTCAAGTGGAGTATTACCCAACCATAAAAAGGATGAAATGTTGCCATTTGCAACAACATGGATAGATCTAGAGGATATACATTGTGAAGTGAAATAATCAGAGAAAGACAAGTACCATATGATTTCACTCATATGTGGAATTTAAGAAACAAAACAAATGAACAAAGATAAAAAGAGACAAACCAAAAAACAGACACTTAACTATAGAGAACAAATTGAGGGTTACCAGAGGGGAGGTGGGTGGGGGGACAGATGAAATAGTTAAAGGGGATTAAGAATACACTTATCATGATGAGCACTAAGTAATATATAGAATTGGTGATTCACTATATTGTACACCTGAAACTAATGTAATGCTGGAATTAATTAATCAATTACTTTTTTATGCCAGGCAAATTAGGCATTATTATTTGTTTTCATTATTAATAACAAGTTTAATAAATAGCTAGTAACTAGCAGAAGGAAGATGATTTAAGTAAGCCAAGTCCCCTTTAAAACAAAGTTGTACACTCAGAAAAGAGCTTTGCTTTACTGGAGTTTAAAAAGCACAAGATTGGGGCGCCTGGGTGGCACAGTTGGTTAAGCAACTGCCTTCGGCTCAGGTCATGATCCCGGAGTCCCGGGATCGAGTCCCACATCGGGCTCCCAGCTCCATGGGGAGTCCGCGTCTCACTCTGACCTTCTCCCTTCTCATGCTCTCTCTCACTCTCTCTCTTTCCTAATAAATAAATAAATAAAATCTTTAAAAAAAAAAAAAGCACAAGATTGACTATATGAGATAGGTCTATTCCTATATGAGTGTTAAGGAATGAGTAAGTATAGAGAAAATTTCTACTTTACACTTCACTGCATTGTTTAAAAATACTTTAAACAAGCATTTTGTATCTGTTAATAAAAACTTATTTAAAAAGATATTATATTCCTACAATTATTAAATTCATAATGGGTCCCAGTCTTGATTGCCATGATTCAAAAACTGTGAAATATTTAATAAAACATCCTTCTATGCACTACTAATGTTTAAGAAGACCTCAATGGCATCTAGAAATCAATACTTGAAAATAGCTTACATTAATCCAAAATAAATATTTAGATACCAAATACTTTTTGATTAGTGATCACACCTTAGCTTATTTAAAATTCTGAAAGATGATGCATCACAAGGACAATGCCTACTGGTAAAAATTTTCTTTATATACGTAAGCTAGTTTGTGGAGTTTTTCTGCTAAACTTTATTAGGAGACATTCTGGGATAATCAACTGCATCTAATTAAAGTCTGCTTAAAATTGCAAGTGCCAGAGTGCCTAGGTGGCTCAGTTGGTTAAGCAGCTGCCTTGGGCTCGGGTCATGATCCCAGGGTGCTAGGATTAAGCCCCACATCAAGCTCCCTGCTCCTCGGAGAGCCTGCTTCTCCTTCTCCTTCTGCCTGTCACTCTGCCTACTTGTGGTCTCTCTCAATCTCTCTGTCAAATAAATAAATAAAAATCTTAAAAAAAAAATTGCAAGTGCCTAGTAATCCTGATAGGACAAGACATACCAAGAGATTAAGTTAATTAGCAGTCAAAAGCTAATAAGCAACAATAAGATTAAATAAGTAAATAAGATTAAACATAGGTGGGACACTAGACATAAAAATCTGAGGATAACATGCATGATTTTAAGACTCTCTAATGGCCTTGCCTTCAATTTTGTTCCCTTTGAGTCCCCTTTACCGGATTTTTATAACTACAGTGATTTGGTTATACACAAAAGATGGAAGATGACTGTAGCAATATGGAACACACAGGAAGAAAACAAGTACTGAAAGTCATCATAGAAGAATTTCAAGATAGGGCCTGACCTAAAATATCTGGACAATGAGACAAAATAAAATATAAACACAAGTGATGCTATGAATCATGGAAAGAAATCGCAGAATACAGTAATGACATAGATATGGAGCTAAGAAATGGTTTACTAATTTGTTTCCACATATTCTAAACCCAGAGAGCATGTATAAACAAAGTGAGTACTAAATACAAAAGAAAAATCAAAGAAGAGGATATAAAACAGAAGCAGGAATTGAAAAACACCATGGTGGCCAAAAAATTGCAGATTTTTTCCTGGGAAATTGATACAGAAATATCACTTTTATTCCAGAAAGATTATTAAGGGAGGAACTTTTTTAAGACAGAAAAAGAAGAGCTGTATTTTTGTTACAATGAATTTAAAACTTTGGACAGATATCTATTTTGAAATTTCTAAGGACAATGATAGTGGGAATAAGACCAAGGAAATAAATGGGTGCCTGGGTGGCTCAGTCGGTTGGGCATCTGCCTTCTGCTCAGGTCAAGGTCCCGGGGCCTGGGATTGAGCCCTCTGTCGGACTCCTTACTCAACTGGGAGCCTGCTTCTCCCTCTCTCTCTGCCACTCTCCACTGCTCGTGCACTGTCTCTCAAATAAATTTTTTAAAAATCTTAAAAAAAAAGTAGACCAAGGAAATAAAAAAATATATAATGGAGCATATCATCTATATAATAAATGTAATTAAAGCTCTTAGAATGAATTTCAGCAAGATACACAGTATGAGACTAGAGCCCTAAAGAATCTCTATTTTACCTAAGGATAAGGGAGGAAGTACCTTCTGAAGAGAAACAAGTAAGCCAAGCTCCAGATCCATACATCCATTTGCTTTCAGAATTGCTCCCTGGCAGAAGGATCCATTGACCCTTCAGACTCAACATGACCAACAATGAGTTCATCTTCCTGTCAAACCTGTTTCCCCACGTGTATGAAGGGCACTACCATCCACCCAAACACCTCTTGAGAAACTTGGGAGGCTGCCTGTCTCTTCCCACAACTAGTCAGTGACCTACTGCTGTTAATTAAAATTCTCTCTTTTTTCCCTCCTTCTTCCTTTTATCACAGTCCTTTCTTTTATTTTCCCCCTTTCTATTCCCATTTCTGGCCCTTTCATTGAGATCTTCAATAAATTTCACCTAGACTAGTATAACAGTTTTCACACAGGTCCCCCTGACTCCAAACTTTCGATATATCACCTTTCCATATACACCTTCTATGTATCCCAAGTACAGAACCCACTTTACGATTTTCGAATGCATTAACTTTTCCTCTTAAAATTTCGTAAAGAAAATAAAATCTAACCTCAGCACAACACAAACTTCTTCATAAGACTTACACTCCCTCCTCATATTCTGGGTCCCATCCAAGCTGAGTTACTTGCAATTTCCCCAGTATACTCTATGACATCCTGTTCTATTGGCCTGTGGAGCCTTTTCTGTATTCCCCATAGCTAGCTCCTAACCATTCTTCAAGGCTCAGTGGCTTAACTTTGTTTATTTACTGTATTATCTTCTCTCCTTGACTATAAACAATGTATAAACAAGGACTGTATTTTTGATCTTCCAGCCCTTAACAGAGCAGGTGGATGAATGTATATTCATTAATTCCATAAGTATATCCTGCCATGAAATGTGCCAGCCTAGTGCTTAGTTACCAGCTAAGTGAGTAAGAACAGTTTGCTCAAACATAAACGGTTAAAAATAGTCCCTCTCAGTTTTGGTAGGGTAAGACAGATATAAAAGAAAGAAGAATCAAAAGAAGAAAAATAATTAAAGCCAGAGTCAGATAGGTGGTAAGAATCCATGTCATAAAATGTGAGTACTAGCAAACAGGGGCAACTAGTTTCTAAGGGAACTGAGAACCATAGACACTGCCCAATCATTTGCTATACCTCATTTTTTTAACAATAATTTGAAATCTGTTAAATAAAGGGGTAGGTGGCCTGAAAACAAGATCAATCATTTGGCAGGAGGATGAATTAAAAACAGTAAATGACTATATGAAAGAACAGAAAAATTTTCAAGAAATCTTGCAAAATTCACTGAAAGCTTTGGTTAAATTCCCCCACTAAAATTAAAGAAAAAAGAAGTACTATTTCATTTTAGCTATCCTTTATGTACATCTAAAAACGGAATCTAGTAGGTGATCATACTGGGTGTTAATTTCCCATGTAGAATACAACCTTGGAAGTTTGTTAATGCAAGAAAAGTCACATATTCTTTTAGTTGTCAAATGGGAGTTAAAGAAAAGAACTTACTGTCCACGAGGATACCAACGGTGCTTAGTAGTAAAGAACATTTTGCTAAGTTGTTCTATCATGGGTCCTTGCTCAAAGTGCTCATTTTTCTCTTCTAATCTGGTTTTCAGCACTTGGTCATGTGTTTCTTCATTATTATGCACAGGATCTGGCCGGGGGATAGGCTACAAAATAATCAGCAATCAACATCAAAATGTAGGCATGTTAACCAGCATTTGATTCAGTTTACAATACAACAATCACCACACTCTGGAATTCATTACAGTACCTCAAGGTAGTTAAGTAAGTTTTCAGAACAGAATTTTACTTAGTTCATTAAGTAATGTTCATTTACTTAGTTCATTAATTTTACTTAATTCATTAAAGAATCAGTAACAGGGGCACCTGGGTGGCTCAGTTGGTTAAGCATCTAACTCTTGATCTTGGCTCAGGTCATGATCTCAGGATTGTGAGATCAAGCCTCCTGTCAGGCTCTGTACTGGATGTGGAGCCTGCTTAAGATTCCCTCTCCCTATCCCTACCCTCTTACACTATTGGTGGGAATACAAGCTGGTGCAGCCACTCTGGAAAACAGTATGGCGGCTCCTCAAAAAGTTGAAAATAGAGCTACCCTACGACCCAGCAATTGCACTACTGGGTATTTATCCGAAAGATACAAATGTAGTGATCTGGAGGGGCACCTGCACCCCAATGTTTATAGCAGCAATGTCAACAATAGCCAAACTATGGAAAGAGTCCAAATGTCCACCAATAGATGAATGGATAAAGAAGATGTGGTATGTGTAAGTGTGTGTGTATGTACATAAAAAAGATATTACTACATATAATAGATATATACATATATAATAGAATATTTCTCAACCACCAAAAAATGAAATCTTGCCATTTGTAACAACATGGATGGAACTAGAGGGTATTAAGTGAAATAAGTCAATCAGAGAAAGACAATTATCATATGATCTCACTGACATGTGAATTTAAAAAACAAAACAGAGGATCATAGGGGAAGAGAGGAAAAAGTAAAACAAGACAAAACCAGAGAGGGAGACAAACCGTAAGAGACTCTTAATCATAGGAAACAAACTGAGGGTTGCTGGAAGGGACAGGGTTGGGGGATAGGGTTAAGTGGGTGATGGACACTAAGGAGGGCACATGATGTAATGAGCACTGAGTATTATATAAGACTGATGAATCGCTGACCTCTACCTCTGAAACCAATAATATATTACATGTTATTTGAATTTAAATAAAAATAAATAGGGGCGCCTGGGTGGCTCAGTGGGTTAAAGCCTCTGCCTTCAGCTCGGGTCATGATCTCAGGGTCCCGGGATCGAGCCCCGCATCAGGCTCTCTGCTCAGCGGGGAGCCTGCTTCCCCCTTCCTTTGCCTGCCTCTTTGCCTACTTGTGATCTCTCTCTCTCTGTCAAATAAATAAAAATAAAATCTTAAAAAAAATAATAAGAAAGAAAAAAAGAAAGAAAGAAAGATTCTCTCACCCTCTTCCTCTGCCCCTCCCACACCTCTCTCTCCTCCCCCTTTAAAAAAAAAAGAAATATTATTCCTCTCATATCAAGTTTTGGGTTTCTTTACCAATAGTAGAGTTATTATTTAATGCTATTGTTCCCCCAATAATAAAGCACTTGTTACTTTAATTTTTATTTCCCAAAACTATAAACTGTGCCCATTATTTTTTAACCTGGAAGTTTATAGTCTCAGGTGCCTGGGTTGGCTCAGTAAGTTAACTATCTGCCTTTGGCTCAGGTCGTGATCCGGGGTCCTGGGATTGAGTCTCGCATCGGCTGCTTCTCCCACTGCCTCTCTCCCTCTCTGTCTCTCATGAATAAATAAATAAAATCTTAGGGAAAAAAAAAGTTTACAACCTCTAACCTTGCTTATCATTAAAGTGAGATACAATGAAAATGGTATTTCTTATACTCAAAGGAAACAGAAAAGTTTCAATGTTTTCATTTTAGGTGACTGAAATGTCATTAAATGATACTTTATGGTAACATGAGTACTTTTTCACCTAAAGACATCAACTACTAAAAATCTCATTTCCTCCTCAACACATTTGAGTGATTATAACATATTCCCATCAGTAACACTAGCTCATTAAAGCCTTTAAGAATCAAGATTTTGGAAAGTCAAGTTATGTATATTTTAAATATTAAGTGACAATGTATGTAACACAAGGTGGTAACATTGTCTTGCTTTACAAATTCCACATATATATAATACATGAAAATCTGAATTTATAAGCAGAAAGAAAACAATTCAAACATAAATGTCTTTACATTCATATACTATTAATGACAACTACTACATTCTCCCAATGTATTAAATGTCACAGCATATATTTCTATTTGTTTGGCATATGTACATGAAAAAATAAGACTTCTTTAAAAAGCAATATCTAAGCACAGGAAGGGGGAACAATCGGCTCAGTACTGCAGAGATGCAAAGTAACAAAAAGATATTAGTGAGAGGTAGAATAGGAGCCAAGTCAGAGCCTTGTTACAGAGTGCAGAATGCATTCTACAAGGGTTAACAAATATTACAAATAAAGAAAAGTAGGAAAGAACACACAATAAAAAGATAAACTTTAAAAATGGATCTTGAGGGTAATTGGGTGGCTCAGTCAGTTAAGTGTCTGCCTTCAGCTCAGGTCATGCATGATCCCAGGACCCTGGGATAGAGTCCTGCATCGGAATTCCTGCTCAGCGGAGAGTCTGCTTCTCTCTCCCCCTCTGCCCCTCCCTCCTGCCCCCCTGCGTGCGTACACACACGCGCGCTTTCTCTCTCAAATGAATAAAATCTTTAAAAAAATAAAAACGGATCTTGAGAAACCAGATTATGAAAAGCCTTCAAAGTTAAACTTACAAGCAACATTTTGAGGTAAGCAGAAATAAGGAACCACTTAGTGTGAGAGGGAATGAGGAGGTAGTATAAAAAAGAGGTTAAGAACATGAGCTTTGGGGCGCCTGGGTTGCTCAGTTGGTTGAGCAACTGCCTTCGGCTCAGGTCAAGATCCTTGGGTTCCGGGATCGAGTTCCACGTCGGGCTCCCGGCTCCGCCGGGAGTCTGCTTCTCCCTCTGACCTTCTCTCCTCATGCTCTCTCTCACTTTCTCTGTCTCTCAAATGAATAAATAAAATATTTAAAAAAATAAAAAAATAAAAAAAGAACATGAGCTTTGGTCTCTAATGCTACCACTTAATAGCTCTTTGACCTTGGACAAGTTATTTAAGCTCTTAATTTCCCTTTCTGTAAAGTCAGAGAAATAATACCTACCCAAAAGGGCTTGGTGAGGCTTAAATGAAATAATAATATATGGTATGCTTAGCTGTCCCTTGTACTCTTTTTTTTTTTTTTTGAGACAGAGAGAGAGGTCAGAGGGAGAAGCAGGCTCCCTACAGAGCAGGGAGCCCGAGGCAGGACTCAATCCCGGGACTCTAGGATCATGAACCGAGCCGAAGGCAGTTGCCCAATCAACTGAGCCACCCAGGCGCCCCATGTCCCTTGTACTCTTAATTAAGAGTTCAATAATGGTAGGTAGCTACTAAGATTTCTTTAAGGCCTCAAACAGGAAAGAAGTGATATAAATTTACTTAAAAAAAAAAGTTCTCCTTAGACATTTACAGTAATTTTAAAAGATTATCACTTGTATATAAAATGAAATATTAGTTGTCTTTGCAAGTTACCGTGAGACCCTCAGAGGTCGAGCAAACACAAGATTAGAACCTATAATAGTTTTCTCTATTTTATGTGACTGCACTTGTTGCTAAAGATCAAATGTTTTTAGTATTATCAAAAGTTAAGTTGTTTTCAAGCATTCATGAATGTTCCATTGTCTCTCTTCCTATTCCCAAGCAGGTTCAATTCTAATATATCTCAGATTCTCTCTGCTTTGTATGATTTAAAAACACTTCTTTTCCAGGCACATAGATAAAAGACGTTGGAATTAATGGATTCTTCAAAGTCTATACCAAAAGCCTCTGGCTGATTCAGAATTGATTTTTAGGTAGTATTTGATTTCCTTGATCGAACTTCAAAGAAAGGCTATGCGACTATTTCAGTAAAAAGGAAAAACTAAAATAAAACTGTCAACTTTAAAAAACATTCAGAACTGTCATCCTGAATTTTCCTTGTTTCTTTTAAGAATTTTCAAAATTTGACTTTTGAAATTTTCCACCAAATCAGCCACTGAAAAGAACTGCCTAGTACTTATATTTTAAACTTTCCAAGTCATTATTTTTGCCCCTGATATAATATCATTATTTTCCTAAACAAGAAATCCTAAATTCTGGAAAAACATTTTTAGAATATTAGTACTTTTAATAAAATATATACTCGGCAAAAGAAGAAAGTAGGATCTTTCTACCTGGATCTGTGAAAAACAATCAATATGTTTCAAATTACCAGAAAACCAAAGATGCAAATCATCCTAACTTTCTTAAAGCCAGTTCTCAGTAGATATTTCGACATATGACCAGGATCTTTGTATGCAGTATGCTTTCCAAAGCCTAGAAAATGAAAGGGCACACTGGAGTTGCAGCAGCCCTACCTCCTTAAGAAAAGAAAAAAATCAAGACTAAACTTTAAGTCATGTTGGAAGGTGTTTATTATCATGTACTATCTGCATGATTTGTAAATCTAGATTCAAAAAGAACACACCCTATTCTAAATTCTAACAGTACCATGTTTTCAAGAATGTTTCTTATTGTGCAGCCCAATCTACATTACTTGAGCAACAAAAAAATTCCATGCTTCCCCATGTGAATGTCTCTTAGCCCTGAAACAGAAAACCCGTAAGCATGAAGAAAAAAACAAATTTATTCATTTAATCAACAAATATTTAGTGTACATTTACCAAGTACAGGTCTTATTCCAGATACTAACAACATACCAGAGAACAACACAGAGGGTCCTCATGGAGCTCACATTTTAGTGACAGGATAGAAATACAACAAAGTATCTATTGTGCCAGAAACGATACAAGCTACTGGGAAAAGACTATAGGAAGGAGTCCAGCAGTAGGGGTCTACATTAAGCCCCGAGGTAGGAGCCTGCCTAATATATCTGAAGAACAGCAGGGAGGCCAGTGTGGTTAGCAGTGGAGTGATTACATGTAAAGTGATTGGAGTGATCTTCTAGACGAGAGGGGGGGGGGAGAGAAAGAGAAAAAGAGAGAGAATAAAAAGGAAGGAGGAAGGAATACTGATGATGTGGGAGAGGAGACAACTGCTACAATGGGAATGAAACAGAAAAAAATGAACCAGGGAGTTGGACATGGACATGTATGCAAGGGAGTGATTATAATGATGGGCCATGGAATCTATGCCAGGCAAGGAGAGAAGTGAGAATGTGTGAGATCCAAGAGGGCTAAGAAAAGTGCTTTGATCAATGGATGTAGGTATCAGTGAAGAGATGAAGAATTCTTGGAGTTGGGAGACTCGGGGAACTAGTGGAATTCTTGAAATCTAGACTGGCAGGAAGGAGAAGCAGGTATTTGCGATTAGGACATCTCTAGAGTACAGCAGTGGGAGTGCGGGCTGAGGTAGGGAAAAAGATGAAGTGAGAGGTCAGGGCATTCAATTATCTCCATACACTGAAATAACAAAGAATTAGGATGGAAACAGTATCAGGGGACATAATGGTAGATCTACAATCTTTGAGGAAGAGTGGAGGGATGGGGGAAAGAGAAGTAAACTGAAGGATGGTAGATAACAGCAATAAAAAAAGGGAGCAGATGGTACAGTTTAATGATACAAACTACAAAGCTAGAAAATTGTTAGGGAGGAGGAAAAATGGTCTGAATAGGACAACAAGGAGCTACAGAGGTCTAGTAGTAAAACAGAATAGTAAAGAAAACATCAACTACTCAAAAAACTGCTGGGGAAGTAATGGCTCCAGGGTCCAATCAGGTTTCTGTCAGAGCAGAGGTGAAGGCAAAATTCTGGAAGTTAACATGAGGAGAGATTTTAATTATGATAGTGAGTGCTAAAAGTACAGTAGAAAGTTTTGACAATAGGGAAGGATAGAAAAAGTGTCAGATTTAGGGATGTAAAAAGCCATACATGGATGAAAGTCTAGAAGCTGAGAAATGACTTTGTGACTGTGGCCATGTTATAACCACTAAAAAAGAGATAAACCACGTAACCAGAAATACAATACAAAATAACAATGGAGGAGGGCACAATATAGTGTGAGCTGGAGTGTTTACAAGTCAAAAATCAGTGATTTATCCTTATTTTCTCCATACTGCCCCAAGATATGAAACAAAAGAGGTACTGAGTTATTGCCTATATGTGGCTAGAATACAAAGCAGGTGGACAAAATGGTGAGGTTAAAAAGGGAATAAAAACTAGCAAAATAAAATTAAGCTCTTTTCTCAAATCAACCACTATTCTGGCCCTAATGATGATTTTTAAAAATAGGAACCACTAGATGCATCATGTGATGATTTGAATTTTCTATTTTCTCCTTAAAGAGCAAATCAAACATTACCAAGTATAGTAAACTATGGCTTAAAAACATAGAAGGAAGCATTTCAAATATAAAATAAGAAAAAGACTTGGGTCAAACTAAAATAAATTGTACTGAAAACAAAAACAAAACTTCCTCTATCTCATGCTTGGCTTTTGAAGAAATACGGAAAAAATTAAACTAGTCCTTAAAATATATGCCCATGTTGGGAAAAAACTGGAAAAAAAAATTCATCAAACACTGAAAGGATTATCAGAACCAATACAATATAAAAGATATAAAATAGCATGCTAAAATACAAGTTTTTAATGAATTAGATTAAAATATAAGGTAGCATGGGACAATGTGTTTTGTAAATCTGTACCAGTCAAAAATTATCTACCAGATTTTTTTTTAAAGATTTATTTTATTTTAATTGAGACAGAGAGAGAGAGAGAGAGAGAGAGAATGAAAGGGGAGAGGTCAGAGGGAGAAGCAGGCTCCTCTCAGAGCAGGGAGCCCGATGCGGGACTCGATCCCGGGACTCCAGGATCACGACCTGAACCGAAGGCAGTCGCTCAACCAACTGAGCCACCCAGGCGCCCTATCTACCAGATTTTACACCAGAAAACTGACGCCATAACTGTGTTTAAATGGCTCACTCTGTGTACTGAAAAAAAGTCTTGATTTAAAGAAAGATGAAAAAGATATGAGAAAAATTGAAATAGTAAAATAAAAACAAAACAAAAAAGATCTAAACCAAATAAAGGCAAACAAACAATTCCATTCTCTTTGGATACCGTAAGAAAATGTGAATATATTTAATAGCAAATTATAAATTACAAGAGATTTTCTCATACATACTTGTGTATGTTCATATGGAATGTCCACGGAAGGGTGGTAGCACACTATCGTCCTGCCATCAGATGTCAAAGCAAGTTCTACTTTGCTAAAAAAGAATGTTTCAGAAACAGTTATACTTTATTCAAGGCAGAATGATTTTCTTAGAGATAAAATTAATTAATCATAAATCCCTGAAGAACAGCTGCTACAGCCCTGGACTGGCAGACCTGGTACCCATCTCCTAGGGACAACTCAGACCATCCCACAAAATGCGTCAGCTTAACTACCACAACCAACCATTAATGCATAACCCACTATTTTACCTGTTTGTTTTTAAACTACCCAAATCTTTGGAAGGGATCTTCATGTTTACTCATCACGACTATTAAAACTTTTTTCCCTTATCTAAAAACTACCCTCAGGGAACCTAGGTGGCTTAAGCTGGTTAAGCATCTGCCTTCAACCCCTGATCTCGGGGTCCTGGGATTGAACCCCGCGACGGGCTCCCTGCTCAGCTGGGAGTCTGCTTCTCCCTCTCCCTCTCCCTCTGCCCCCCACCCTGCTTATGCTCTCTTGCTCTCTCTCTCTAATAAATACAATCTTAAAAAATAAAAACTACCTTCAAAAAGCTGTAGGAATTACACTGCTTTGTTGAATTACTAGAATTAAAGATCAGCAAAGTACATAATCTCCCAATCATAAAGATTGCAGCTGAGCCCTTTTTCTAGATCAAGTGCCTTCTCCAAGTGCCTTTGGCAGAATAGTACAGCTGTAAGAAGCCTCCCGTAAAAAGAGTTCTGCAGTCAAATAAGTTTGAGAATTACTGAATACTATTGCTTCCCTCCATTAATATCCCTCAGAAAAACACATTTTGGGCAATACTCCTCTAAATATTTTTTCCAAGAATACTCTGGCTGGATCTCGTTCAGGTACCAACTGACCAAGACTATTTTTCAAAGATCCTAGCAATTGCAATTATACTTAAGTCCATATACATTCTAAGGAGCACAACTTTGTTTTCATTAATCTTAAGTGTTCTCTAGATGTCTATAAATTTAAGTTTCTAGGGTTTCAATACTAACCAGACAGGCAATTAGACACTATAGCGTATTTTAGCTAACATAGGACATGGTATTAAGTTGTTTCACCACAATTTTAAGATCAAATAGCGTAACATGGTTATAATGAACATTTAATCTATCAAGTGATTTTTGATGAAGAATGGAGTTTTACATAATACAAAAAACACTTCTAAGACTCAATCTTTTCAGGTTTAAAAAGTGTTACCTATTACCTAGTCTAATTTCATTGCTATCTTAGTATTTACTAAACATACACCTAAAATTCAAATTAAAACTGGTGTTAAGAGGGAAGAAAATAGGGGCGCCTGAGTGGCTCAGTGGTTAAGCCTCTGCCTTCGGCTCAGGTCATGATCTCAGGATCCTGGGATCGACCCCCGCATCGGGCTCTCTGCTCAGCAAGGAGCCTGCTTCCCCCTCTCTTTCTGTCTGCCTCTCTGCCTACTTGTGATCTCTCCTCTCTCTCTCTGTCAAATAAATAAATAAAATCTTAAAAAAAAAAAGAGGGAAGAAAATATATTTTTACTAAAATTTGTAATAAAAACATCATAGCTTAAGGAAATATGCTGCAGTTTCTGTACATCAGACTCTATTAAGAGAAGAAAACAATATCTTTTTCATATATTATTCCTAGTTCTTAGCATAGTGACTAGAATTGAATAAGTACCAAATAAATTGTCACTGAATTAAATTATTTGTAATTTAGGGTTATTCACTGTCAAACAAAAGATAAGACAAATAACTGCTTACACTAAAAAATATGAACCCCAAGAGAAAAAAACTATAAAAACTAATTAACTTTTCTAAAAAGCTAAAGAACTCTTTGGGATAAAAGATAGCATTTCTAACAGCATGTCTGTCTTACAACAAATTAAGGATTCACTGAAACACAATGATAATGATTTTTATTTAAAACATTTATGAGCCCAGATACTGTGCAAATAAGGCCATTGAAATGATTTTAAATACAAAATTAAAGAAAAATCAGAAAAGAAAGCAGACAATACCAAAATTGAGAAATAAAATTAAATCATTTCAGATACAACTAACAGATTGTTATTTTTTCAATTGAATTTAAATACATACCAATTATAGTCATCTGGTAGAGAAGAATACGTAGATTTATGACAAACATAATATAAAGCTCCGTCTGCAAAAACCCCAAGCAGTAACACAGATTTAGTTAATTTGAGCATATGTTCTCACATAAATATAAAGCTAGTTTCATTCATGCAACCAATATTTACTGTGTTTACTATGAAACAGGGCTGTACTAGAGATCAAGGATTCAACAATAGCTAGTCCCTGCTCTCAGAAAGGGTACAAGTCTGGTGAGAGACAAGTAAACAAACAATTACAATATAAATGACAACCCCTGTCAGGATGGGTATTGGGATTCCATCCTATATATCCCATCCTATACCCATATATCCCAAACTATGCAGGTTTAAGAATGTCTTTCTAGTGAAGATGATGCCTAAGGTGCTCTGAAGGATGGAGGGATATGCAGGAGTTGGTAGCGGTGAGTATAATGTTCCTTGCAGGAAGTGACAAGTGCTAAGGATCAGAAGAATACAGGAAGTATTTAGGTATTCTAAACACTTGTAAAAAAAAAAAAAAACAGAAATAAAAACTTTTGTGAGACCAAGTGTACAGTTCACAAAGGGAGAATGTTAAGTGATGAAATACAAAATAAACTGTTCAAATTTAACTTTTCTTAATCAAAATGCTCACATTTCAAAGCCTATTTTCCTTTTTTTAGAATACCTGCAAATTCAAGAGCCATAATTATTTTTTTAGGTTTCTCCTATGTTCAGAGAAACAGTGCTCCTTTAAATACAAAGAAAAAAATTTAAACGTAGGTCAGTTCAGTCAAAAACTGTTCTGAGTAGAGTAGTCCTCCCCCATCCATGTTTTTGCTTTCTGCAGTTTCAGTTACGCAAGGTCAACCACAGTCCAGAAGCAGATGAGTCTTGTCCTGACAGTGTCAGGCGAGGAGTAGCCTAACGCTATTCCACAATGCCATGTCACTCGTCTTGCTTCATCTCATCGCACAGACATTTATCTCACATGATCACAAGAAGGGTGAGTACAGGACAATAAGGTATTTTAAGAAAGACCACATTCACATAATTTTTATTACAGTACATTATGAGAATTGTCCTATTTTGTTATTAACTATGGTTGTTAATCTCTACTATGCCTAATGAGCATATCTAAGTTTATCACAGGTACGTATGTATAGGAAAAAGCATAGTATATGTAGGGTTCAGTACTATCCACAGTGCCAGGCATCCACTGGGGTTCCTGGAATGTATCCTCCATGGACAAGGGAGAACTCCTGTATATGCCAGCTAAAGCCAAGGATCAACTTCTCTCAACTGAGCCTCTTACTCCACAGGATGGAACGCAACCCCCAGTTGGTTCAAATACCATTCATCCTTTAAGTCTAATGCTACTCTTCCGTGAAATCCTTTCTCCCCTCCCTGCCCCACAACTCCCATCACAGAAAAGAGTAGTCTACTGTATATGTCCAAAACCTATGCTTCATATGACATTGCTACACCTTCTTTGTGGTCTTCCCCCTCCCCCCCCATCAGTTATTTATATGTATCAAAGACGTGTAAATAAGATACATTTTCCATCTCTGTATACCCCTCCTTTCCCCAGGACTGCATATAGAGGTCTAAACATAAATTCTTACTCCAAAGCATAAAAAGTGCCTTAACAAAACTCACTTTTATCATAAAAGATTGCTCAGCAAAATGTAAATCCCAAAATTTTACAGATATAAGATAATACAACACAAAGAATTAGAAATTTAACCTCATCTCTCGAAAGATTTGACTTTCGATTATCTGTGCTAATAGAGGAGCATTCAGCGTGACAAGTCAGAGGATGACGTAAACATCATTTACACTTAATTTCTTCACACTGTTGGAATCTTCTCAATTATGTATGATTAATACTAAAAGAAGTTTTTAGTCTCTGAATATAAACCAGCTAGGTGATACACACATTCACTGAAAGCAACAGGGTTGGGTTGGGTGGCAGAGCCAGGACAGACAGAATTGTTTTTAAAATAGGCAGGAGGGAAAACTCAAGACAATGGTATTTCAGTTCAGCAAGAAACTGTTAAATTTCTACCCTGTACTTAGACAGACACTTGTTTGTACCCTCATGATATATGTACCATCCTATGTCATATTCAGTTGTTTCTTATTTCCATAAATGTCTGTTTCACCTACATGTGTAGATAAGTTCCTTAAGGCCAGGAACCACACCTTTATCATGACTCTGTCCCCTACGGTGGTTACTAAAAGAGTGACTGCTGAACTGCCTCTAAAATGCTAACTCATTCACAATCAGTACATAATTAGACATACTCATCTGATACTTTATCAAGAGAAAAACTCTAAAAAAAAAAAAAATAGAGAAAAACTCTAAATATGGTAAATATCAGAGGTTTTAAATGTATAATTGGAATTGGGGCAGCTGGGTGACTCAGACGGTTAAGCATTCAACTCTTGATTCCAGCTCAGGTCATGATCTCGGGGGTCCTGATATTGAGTCCCGCATCAGCTATGTGCCCAGTGGGGAGTCTGCTTGGGATTCTCTCTCTCCCTCTCCCTCTGGCACTCCCCATATCCCGCATATCCTGCTTAAGAGTGCATGCTCTCTCGCTCTCTAATAAATAAACCTTTTTAAAAAAAGAATTAATGCCAAAGTTAACATCAGTCACCTCAATGTGTCAGCTCTCCGTAACTTACAGGCTATTCTGTTATGTATACATATGTTTAACTGCTTTTTGATAAGATCTATAAAAACTGACAGTCCCGGGGCGCCTGAGTGGGCCAGTCATTAAGCATCTGACTTTGGCTCAGGTCATGATCCCAGGGTTCTGGGATAGAGCCCCATGTCAGGCTCCCTGCTCAGCCAGAAGCCTGCTTTTCCCTCTCTTGCTTTCCCTGCTTGTGTGCCTTCTCTTACTGTCTCTCTGTCAAATAAACAAATAAAATCTTTAAAAAAAAAAACCCAAAAACTGACAGTCCCACTTAACCTTCAAATACTCAGTATTTTAAGTTACTATAAGAAAGAAGATACAGCAGAAAGTGTATTAGACTAAATAAGATGAGAAGACTCAAATCTCGATCACAGCTCTCATCTACCAGATATACAACCCTGGTAAGTTTCTGAGGGGTCAGAGAACTCAAGTTCCTTCATCTTCATAAAACACCTACCATGTAGTATTAATCAAAGTTGTAAAAATCAAAGTTGTAAAGATCAAGTGACTTAGTATGCTTAAAATCCTGTAAAATATTCCCTACATTCCCATTGTGGATTGCATATTTTGGAAGGTTTTAAATGTTCCTTTTGGTATATGGGAGGCCTTTTTATTTCTACTCACTGAACTTTCTCCCTTAATCATGGTTTTGCTTTGCCTCTAATCTTACTCTTCTTCCTTTTCATATAAGATATCAATAATAGTAATAATACTTTACCTTCAATAATAGTAATTATAGGACTTGTGAAGAATAAGAGGCTTCAGAATGCGAGAGTTAGGCAGTCACTGAATATTAGGATGACTAACAATGGAATAATTATGGACACACGGTTTTGTAAGAAATGAAAAAAAAAAGGTGCTTGGAAAAAATAATAATAATAATTTTCTGGGGTAGCCTAAATTAATTCTTAGTTAACTAGATATTCTGACCACTCCAGTCCATTCAAATCAGTTCACAAACATTTATCATCTACCATGTATGAGAGGTACTAAGGATACAAAAATAAATTAGACACTACAAATTTATAATCTAGTAGGTAAAGCATACACAGAAAATTTTCACTTATCCTGGGGCAGATTAACTGGTTTTCAGATTAACCTCAGGGATGGCTAATTGCTATTTCAGGAAGTGAACTAGGAATAAATGATTAGGTTTGATTTACGATCACCCGTGAGGCTGGGTTCTAGTCAGGCCAAAGGGGAGGACAAGCAACAGAAGTCTCTCTCTCAATTCTCAACAACAAAAATACTCCTAAGTAATCAAGAACTGACTACTGTTTTTTGTTGTTGTTGTTGTTGTTCTCATTTTTTTATTTTTATTTTTTAAAGATTTTATTTATTTGAGATAGAGACAGTGAGAGAGAGCATGAGAGGGGAGAAGGTCAGAGGGAGAAGCAGACTCCCCGCGGAGCCGGGAGCCCGATATGGGACTCGATCCCAGGACTCTGGGATCATGACCTGAGCCAAAGGCAGTTGCTTAACCAACTGAGCCACCCAGGCGCCCTGTTCTCATTTTTTTTAAAGGGGGAGTTGAGAGAGAGAGAGAGAAAGGAGGGGGGAGAGAGAGAAAGAGAATCTTAAGTAGGCTCTACACTCCAATAGAGCCCAATGAGGGGCTCGCTCTCACAGCCCTAAGATGATGACCTGAGCCAAAATCAAGAGTTGGATGAGGGGCGCCTGGGTGACTCAGCTGGTGAAGTGTCTGTCTCAGGCTTAGGTCATGATCTCAGAGTCCCGGGATCAGCCCCACATGGAGGCAACCATTGGGATCCCTACTTAGTGGGAAGTCTACTTCTCCCTCTTCCTCTGTCCCTACCCCTCCCTTTGTGCTCTGTCTCTCACTTTCTCCCTCAAATAAATAAACAAAATCTTAAAAAACAAAACAAAAAAAACAGTCGGACACTTAACCAACTGAGCCACCCAGGGACCCCTTGATTTTAGTTTATATCTAGTCTCATAACAATTTCCTCCTTAATTTACTTGGTTAATTATACTTTTTACCTCAGTTTTCAACTCTTTTTCCCTAACTCAATAAACAAACATTCAATTACAAATGGCAATAAATAGGAAAATGAAAGAAGAGATTAAGGTCAGCCAAAGATGTGTAAAAAAGTTGGCCAGCACAGCTAAAGAAAAAACAAACCAATTATTACACTCTAACCATATCTGCTTTAGAAATGGAAGAAGAGGGGTGTCTGGGTGGCTCATTCATTAAATGTCTGCTTTCAGCTCAGGTCATGATCCCAGGGTCCTGGGATTGAGCCCCACATCAGGCTCCCTGCTCAGCGAGAAACCTGCTTCTCCCTCTCCCACTCCCCTTGCTTGTATTCCCTCTCTCGCTGTGTCTCTCACTGTCAAATAAATAAATAAAATCTTAAAAAAAAAAAAAGGAAGAAGAGAGTTTGCAGAGGAAAGGGAGAGAGAAAGCAAGACTGGTTGGGAAATAAGATTTTAATAGTCTTTTTATTTATATGGGTCAAAGTTTTGATTATCAAGCATCTATCAATAGGCTTTGAAGAAAATATTAGACCATGCACATTTCTTTAGAAAAGAAAGATACAAATTATATTTATATAAATTATAAATTTATTTTTCTTTAAACTAGGCACCATGCCCAACATGGGGCTTGAACTCATGACCCTGACTAGGAGTTGCATGCTCTGCTGAGCCAGCCAGGTACCCCTATAAATTATAAATATTTTACATACTATTATATATAAAATGTATTTTTATGTTAAATATAAACATACATATTTTTAAATGGCTAAGTACATAGAAAATACATACTGAAATCCTAAATATTAGCAATGATTTTTTATAAGATGGAATTGTAAATTTGCCCTTTGCTTGCTAATTTTAAGAACTACTAAAAAAGAGTATGTGAAAACATAATGAATATAAGTGATTCGGAAAGTTCCTCTTTGTCAATTCCTCACTTGCCCTCAGCTAAATCCCACTAGTACTCTATACAGAAAACTTTTGGTCCACACCTTTTACTCTGTATTTATATATACATACACATGTATATGGTAGATCATCTTTTAAATGAACAAATGGGATCATACAATAAATAACTGTTCTGTGACATACTTTTCCCCCCTTCTATTTAGAGATCGTTTCATGTTGCTAACAGTTGTTTGATATTTATAAAGATGTGCCAAAATTTATCTACCCCTTTTTGATAGCCATTTAGACTTTTTCCCCTTTTCTATTATTGCAAACACTTCTATTAAGAGGCTTATACAATAACTAAACCCTTCTTTTTTTTGCCTAACAACTAAATGCTTTAAATTTTCTATGGTGAACATGGATTTCTATAATATTTGAAAAATTTCAAACATGAAAAAAAATCTCACTTTGAATTGGAAATAAATGTTTCCAGATAGTTCTGTTTGATATCACCCATTTTACTGCTGCTAATGCCATGGTGAATCAAGATGCTTATCAGGTGATATGAAACAAGATGATTTGAAGAGAAACTGATTTTAAAATCTTCTTCAAGGTATACCTATTTTCATTCCTGCATAAAAGATAAAAGAAAAATTAGTGCTACCTATGGTAAATTAAAGTGATACAATATATTGAAAGCTACAAGAACAATAGGAATTGCTAGCTAGAACTAAAGTCACAAGAAAAACTTTTAAACAACTTCCCATTTCCATGTGATATATGACAAAGAACACCACCAAAATATAAGACCTAAAGCCCTGGAACTATGTCCATTACTAGTTTTCTTTAGTGCAAACTTCTCAGAACCGAGTGTAGCTCTTTCCATTTAGTGAGCACTCAGCAAATGTGTAATTCCCCTTAGAAAGTCACTCACACATGCTACACAAAGCATCCTCCTTCATAATGCTAATGTGTCTGTGTACAGCCTCTCAGGTGCCATACACAAGATCTTATTACATCACTTGAAGTAGGATTGTTTCTAATTAAATTAAATATTAAACAAGGTCTATCCTTTACCTATTAAATACTGATTTAGAGGAACACATAAACACTCTAAAGTCCCAAGTAAAATTTCACCCTCATATATGTATAGGTTTTTAATTTTGCAAGATGCTTTCACTACCATTTCATTTTACTCTATTAATCATGACAGGTATCTTTATTTCATTCATGAAAAAACTAAAGTACAAAATTTAAATGATTTGCTTCCAAGAACTTTAGAGTCAGTCACTTATAAACTGGGAAACTTCGGGCAAGTCATTAATTAAACGACTCTGTTTCCTCCACGGTAAAATGGGGAAAACAACCACAACCTCCATGACTTTCGTCAGTGAATGACATAAAACCTTTGCTACATCCCTTGTTTTTAACTGGCCTGGATGACTATTCGTTCCCTTCCCCCAATAGTGATAAAATGGAATTGGGACGCACAGTCTTATTTGCTAGACTAAATTATGCAGGGCGATTCCCTGCATTGTCAGTACATTTGCACTACGTTCTCTGAGTTCATACAGTGTTCTTTTTACAGATTATAACTCCGTTTCCCTATACTTTAATATGTTCTTTCACACGTATGTGAAGTAGGCATCTCCATTTTATATACTGAGACCCTGAAGCTCAGAAGTCAAGCGATTTACCGCCCACCATACCATTACTTTGTAGGTGGCATGGGTGGAACGCAAACTCATGGCTTCTGACCACCAACCAAGGAACAAAATGCCTGGGAGGATCTTAGGTCCCCGCCATCAGGGCAGCTGGAAAGTCAGATTACTCACTCTCGTGTTAGAAATTCAGACAGTAAATTCCTTGGACCAGAATTCGACCCCGCAGAAAAAGCTGCGGAGAGCCTCAAAGGATCCGCGGTTTGAGGAACAAGCTACCAGGTGTATCAGGAATAACACTCAGGGAAAGAACCGAAAGACTTTGGCTGGACGGGTCACCAAGCCATCCGCCCAGGCACGAAGGGAGCCCCACAGGAAGGGCACGGCCACACGCCAATCCTTCTGCAGGACGGATCGAGAATGTTGATACTGGGGACTTTACCCAGCCGCGAACGACAGGTAAGAGACATCGACATCTCCCCATAAGGATTCTGGGCCTGTTTAGCTTCTAGAAACTCCTTGACCAGAGGAAGAGAAGGCAGCAGTTACCTCAGAGCCGCTCACCACGAGCCCGCCATCTTACCTCAATCCGGGTCCTAGAGGACACCGCTTCACGCACCGCCCTGGCCCGCGGGGCACTCTGGGAAATGTAGTCTCCCGTGAAGAGCAAAATGTGGGCTCGTGAGGGCGGGATCCACTGAAATTTGTTCCCCGGTTTGGTTGCAGCTGTTTGTCTCAACCTCAGTTCATGGACCGCCCCTTCCCGCCTAAACACAAAATCACTGCCCCATGCACACATCCTTAGAAAATAACAAGCATTATCTTTTTAAAAATTTTATACAAGTAATTAGAGGAGCTCAAGGTCCATTCTTGGTGAGTAAGCTAAAGTTTCCAGAGGGAAGAAATAACTTCAGAGAAGCACTGAAGGCCGGTGGGGTTGGATTTGACGTTTGACATAGGGAAGTGAAAGCCCACTTTCATCCACCTGAAAGCCCAAAACTGTGTTCTGAGAATCGTACTGGCTATTCATTATGGGAGGAAGAAAATGTGCAAAATCCTGGACATTGCCTTATATTACTGTGAGGAGAGAATGCCCCTGGGAGTTTGCACTTCCTGTTTTCACTGCCAGCAATGCTTTTCTCTCACCTCTGCTCATGACCACTGCCTTATTTTATACAGGACTCGCTCAAATATCATCTCAGAGAGGACCATATCAATGGGTGGCTCAGTCGTTAGGTGTCTGCCTTCAGCTGGGTCATGATCTCGGGGCTTGGGATTGAGCCCCACCTTGGGCTCCCTGCTCAGGGGGAAGACTGCTTGGCTTCTCCCTCTCCCAATCCCACTCCCCCTCCCCCTGCTTGTGTTCCCTCTCTCTCTCTGTCAAATAAACAAAATCTTAAAAAAAAAAAAGCACTTCATCTGCCCTCATCCCATTGCTTTCCTTTATTTTTCTTCATAACATTTATCATTATATAACATTCCATTATCATTTGTTTCCTTGTTTAATGTCTGTCTCTTATGCTAGAATGTAAGCTCCATGAAAGCAGGAACAAGTATCTATCAAGTCTATACTCTATCAAACCCAACATGTAGGACTGCATTTGGCTCCATTGTAGGCCTCCAGTATTTGTTGAATGAATGAAACCATAATACTGTAGATATCCAAAACAATAGATGATTGACTGCTGAAGTAGCAGTTTAGCCTGGGAATTCCTTTCCCAAATGATTTGCAAAAATTTGTACGTATCTACATTTTTCTGAAAAGAATTCATAACTTTTATTGTGTATTCAAGGGGGACAATAAGCTCCTCAAAAGTCAAGGGCCATATGATATGAGTGCCTGAGTAGCTCAGTTGGTTAAGTGTCTGACTTTTCAAGTCTTGATCTCAGGGTTATGAGTTCAAGCCCTGTTTTAGGTTCCATGCTGGGCCGGGAGCCTACTTAAAAAACGAAAACAAAAACTTTAGGCCATAATCCTGAGTGGTTAATATTGAAAAGAAGTGGACAGAATATAAGTTCACAGTAAAGAGAAATAAATGTGGGCTGCTTTGGTGTCTTGCCTTATTTTTACAGAATGTCAAACTTGTTTTGCCACAAATCCTAGGGCCCATATCTGTCCTTTCTAATCTTGTCCATCCTTCAAAGCTGTCTTGTAATGTCTTTCCAAACTATGTTGCTGGAAGAGACAGAGAAGCGAAACAGACTTGAATGAACAATCAACTGGACTTGTTAGACATTCGCTATGCAATGCAGAAGAGGGATGGATCAGCGATGACTCCAGAGGACACATCTTGATGACTGTGAGCTGCTTGGGGACCACTGACCAACAGGGAGACTCACTTCAAGGGACCAGGAAAAAATGACAAAGCTGAGACGAGGAAAGAAACCAACCATGTGCATGGGAAAGAGAGTAGAGACAGCTCTAGGCTAAGGAAATAACTTAGAAGTCTAAATGGGGTAGAAATAGCTTACCCTCTGCTGGAATATGGTGTGGAGGAGAGTGGCAGGAGATGAGGTGAATAAGAGCCAGGTCGTGTTGGGCTTTGTAGGCCTTGGTAGTGATCACGTGGAATCAGGACAAAGGCCCTATGCGTCGATGTTATGCTAAATGCAGTACAGAGTCACTGACGTATTCTACCACCAAAAAAGAGACATGATATGATTTGTGTTTTATTTATTTTTATTTTTTAAAGTTTTTATTTATCTGAGAGAGAGAGAGAGATTGAGCACAAGCCAGGGGGAGGGGCAGAGGGAAAGGAAGAAGCAAATTCCCTGCTGAGCAGGGAGCACGACATGGGGCTCAATCCCAGGACCCCGAGATCATGACCTGAGCCGAAGGCAGACCCTTAACCAACTGAGCCACCCAGGTGCCCCATGATTTATGTTTTTAAAAGATTACTCTGGCTCTCCTTGTGAGGAATGGTGACATGATAGAGGATGGCAACCATGAGGGGGAGAGAAGGTCAGAGTGTCCAGCTGTACGTTGGAAGTAGAAATGATGCCTGAACCTGCTGATGGATTATTGGATGTGGGAGTTGAGAGAGAGAAAAGACATCTCAGGAGATGCTTTGACGACTAGCTTGAAGGTGGCATGGTTCAGGAGACAGGGGAGACTGAAAGAGGAGCTGGCTTGGGGGGGATCTGATAAGGGGAAAAATGAGTAATTCCATCCGGGCGTTGCTGAGTTTGAGATATCTCTGAGACATAAATAGAAATATAATAGAAATATAAAAAGAGGCAGGTGGTTGGACAGATGTGTCTGAAGAGTAGACTTTAAGCTAGATGCCGATTTGAAGCCAGGGGAATGTTGAGTGCATATAGGGAGAGACTGTAGAAAAAAAGAACAAGAAAAAGGCCCCAGAATGTGGGCCCAGGGAATTCCAACATTTAGGGATCATGTGGAGGGCACCCAGCAAGGACCTCTCAGAGGTGGCAGGCAGAGAAGCAGTATGAAAACCAAGAGAACGTGGTGTGAGAGTAGCTAAGAGAGGCACGTTGTAAAGTAGTTCAGTGCCCTCAGGTTTAAAACTATAATTCCCCCGAATACAAACTGGAAACACCAGCAATAAGTTACACTGGCTTACATAAAAGTTGAAATTCATGCTAGTAAAGTGATGAAACAGACAAAATTGTAAAACTTTGGAGTTGGCTTCAAATGGTTTCAGCTGAGAAGGGGATTGCCTTTTTTCTTCCCTAACTTCACAGAATAAAGTCACTTTTTATACAAATCAGAGATCAAAGACTCCAGAGCAATAACTGCCAAGCCATGAGGACTAATCTTTCTAAAAACTTCTATTTATTTTTTATTACATAAAATTGGCTGCAGTTTCTAGTACTTACTATGTGTCAAACATTAATCTTCAAACACTTTACATCTTTTTTTCCTATTCATTCTGAGAATCCTAGGAGGTGGGTATAATTATTGTGACTGGCATTATACAAATGAAGTTCCAGAAGCATGAAGAAGAGAAATAACTTGTTCAAAGTCATGTAAGGTACAGCTGGTAGACCTGTGACTTGAGCCTGGGAACTACTAAATACAGCACCCCTGAGCTTAACCTGTGCAATGCTCATTTCCAAACAGAAAATGTATATTTAAAAAAAAAATACTAATACAGATGTTAAAAAACAACACCCAGTAGATAATCACTGCTAACACATTGGTGTATAATCTGTTACTTTTCCTCTCTTCTTATGTCCATATTATAATATCTGACATTTATTGGACATGTTATATGTACTGTTTTAAGATCCTGGAGCACCTGGGGGCTCAGTCGTTAGGTGCCTGCCTTTGGCTCAGGTCATCATCCCAGGGTCCTGTGATAGAGCCCTGCATTGAGCTCCCTGCTCAGTGGGGAGCCTACTTCTCCCTCTCCCACTCCCCCGGCTTGTGTTCCCTCCCTCGCTAAGTCTCTCTCTGTCAAATAAATGAAGATAATATTTAAAAAAAATCCTATGCCAGTAAATGGTGCAGCTGAGATAGGAACCAGACAGCTTGGTTCTCCTTCTATTTCCCTCTCTTTCACACAAACACATATTTCAGTTTTCTCTTATTCCTGTAAATATACATATACAAATGAATACACGTATAATTGCACATATAGATTTTCTTTTTAAAAACACTACATATGGGGGCGCCTGGGTGGCTCAGTTGGTTGAGCAACTGCCTTCGGCTCGGGTCATGATCCCAGAGTCCTGGGATCGAGTCCCATATCAGACTCCCGGCTCTGCGGGAAGTCTGCTTCTCCCTCTGACCTTCTCCCTTCTTATTCTCAGTCTCTCGCTCTCTAATAAATAAATAAAAATCTTAAAAAAAACACTACATATGTATAATAATTGAATAACTCAACAATGTATCATGAACATCTTTCCTATGAATAGCCTAAATAATGTCAGGGGTTTTTTGAAAGATTTTATTTATTTGTCAGAGAGAGAGTGAGCACAGGCAGGGGGAGTGGCAGGCGGAGGGGGAAGCAGGCTTCCCATTGAGCAAGGAACTTGACACAGGACCCTGGGGATCATGATCTGAGCTGAGGGCAGAGGCTTAACTGACTGAGCCACCCAGGTGCCCCTCTCTGCCTAGATTTGAATCTTGATTTCCTAAATCTATTATTTGGGAAAATGTATTTTCTTAATATTTTTGAGTCTTAGATTCTTCTTTATAAAAGGGGTATAAGAATGATCTTCCCTACTTTATAGAATTGTTGAGTGGATTAAGTAAAAGAAGGTAAATAAAATGCTTAGCAAATGTAATAAGCACTCAATCAATGCCAGCAATAAGTATACCTTGTAGGTGCTTAGTAAATATTTGTACAATAAATTTTTATGAATATCTTGCCCAAGGAGATTACTTATTTCCTAGGCACTAAAATATAATCCTTCCCGGGGCGCCTGGGTGGCTCAGTTGGTTGGGCGACTGCCTTCGGCTGGGGTCATGATCCCGGAGTCCTGGGATCGAGTCCTGTATCAGACTCCTGGCTCTGTGGGAAGTCTGCTTCTCCCTCTGACCTTCTCCCCTCTCATTCTCAGTCTCTCTCTAATAAAAAAAAATATATATATATATATATAATCCTTCCCTTTTGACTGTCAGAAATAATCTAATGGATGGAATTAAAAATGAAAAACATAGTCTAAAATGGACAATAATAATTTCTAGCTTTAAGTTGGTATATCACTTAGGGTCACAGCAGAAAACAGATGACATACTCAAACTGGTATAATTCCAGAACAGTTTATTTACAGAGGGATTCTTTAAGAAGTGTGAGTGTAATTACAAGGAGTAGCAGTAATATACCCCAGGCTTGGTAGCACTGGCTGTTCCTTCCATACCAGAAGAAACAGAGGGAGCAGTTACCTACTGGACCCCAGAAAGAGAGAATCCTATAGTAGGCTACCTTGAGAGGAGCAATAATCTTTTGTTGAAGGGCATAGCCAGCCTAAGGTGACCTGCCAGGACTAATCCAGGTTAATAATTACTCTGACCTCCCCATCATTCCCCAAAGCAGAGGGCAAGGAACCCCCTCCACACAGGGTAGTACATTCAAATCAACTTCCTGGGCAGAGAGCAGGGTGGACAAAGTAAAGAGTGGATCTGGAGGAGCAAAAGGGAGATGACTGGCATCATATCAGAGTAAGTGTTGTTAGCATACCTCTAGTGTTGTAGCCGTAAAGCCAGAAGTTGGTGCAAAAGCCAGCTGGATGGCACTTATGTATAAGCAATGTGACTCTCCCATATTGGTAGAATGTGGGAAGAATTCTGAATAGTTTCAAGCAATAGGTAGCTTTATTGAATATGTTGGTAAATCAAATAGTGAAACGACCTCGGTAAGAGATGAGGGGCTCCAATCACACTAAGAATTAAGTGAATGTGTAACCTGAGTTCAAGTGACAGGGGCAGTGAGACAACCCTATTTGGTGGGCATGGACTCGGAATTCCTGTTGGCACCACAACCATAAAAGAGGGCTCTGCTTCTCCCTCCAGATCGTTCGGAAGATGATCCTGGAAGTCTTCCTTCCAGACTTCACCCTCACAACCTATCTACAAGGCACTCCCAAATTGCTTGTGTAGGTAACCTCAAATTACTTGCAGGTTCCTTAATTGTTCTCCTGGATGTGACTTTAGGGCCTCAAAGATTTAGAATTAAGCATAGAAATGATGAAGTAAATCAAACCCACCTACTCATACTAGTTTCCAGTTAGATTTGAAAAGATAACACATTCACAGGCATGTGTATGCCATGTTTATACTGAAGTATTTAGGAGATATAAGATTATTTGTACTATCAGATTTGTTTTGTGGCCTGTTAGATGAGCTTTGTGATCCTAATTTTTTTTTAAGATTTTAAGATTTTATTTATTTATTTGACAGAGAGAGACATAGCGAGAGAGGAAACACAAGCTGGGGGAGTGGGAGAGGGAAACGCAGGCTTCTGCCGAGCAGGGAGCCCGATGCAGGGCTCAATCCCAGGACCCTGGGATCATGACCTGAGCCAAAGGCAGCCACTTAACGACTGAGCCACCCAGGCACCATACTTAGAGGAGGGCAGGGGAGAAGTGTCCAACAGAAAACTGGCCAGGTAAGCCTTTCAGCTCCCTTCCTTGCCCAGTTCCAGAATGCCAGCACCCTCTGTGTTTCTGAGCCTGGTCTGCAGCCTTCTCTGTGATCATAGGAACCACCCAACACCCTCCCCGTGAGTTCCTTTTCTGTTAGTCTGAGTCAGTTTCTATGCCTGCAACCAGGAACTCTGATGAAAACACATTTCATGCTTACTTTGTATTGATTTCATTCATATATGTCTGCATCCATTCTCCATGAGGGCAATTCTATGTCTGATCTGGTTCATCATTTACCTGTAGCAACTCGTATTGGGCCTGGTACATAACAGGAACTCACTAAATGTTTATTAAATAATTCAGTGAATGAAGCCTTCCCTGTATCTTACGTATACTCTTCACTATATCTTCTATATCTTAATTATAGAACTTACCACATAAAATATATTAATTTGTTTTAATATCTGTTTCCCATACTAGAAAGTACATTCCAGATTGGAGATCCCACCCAGTTCATTTTAAAATACTGGTTAGCATTAAGGAGGGTGCACGATGTGATGAGCGCTGGGTGTAATATGCAACTAACAAATCATTGACCATTATATCAAAAACTAACAATATACTATATGTTGACTAATTGAATTTAAGTAAAAAAAAAATACCGGTTGCTAGGGAAGGTCTGGTATATAATAAGCAGAGAAAGAAGGAAGGCAGAGAGGCAGGAAGGGGGAATGTGTGTCAGGCATTAGGTTACTGCTGAACACACAGAAAGAAGAATATGGCGCTCCCTGCCTCAGAAGGGTGCCCAGCATGCTGAGGGACATTTGTAAACAGATGATCAGAGTGAGCATTTGTTAGAACACACTGTGCAAGATGTTTTGGAGAGAAGGGTGAGACTAGCAGGCTGACGGGGTGGGGAACGTGAGCAAAAAGGCACCCAGATGTGAAAATTGGGGTGTTAGATAGAGTATAGGTATGATGGATCACGGGATATTCAAAGCTTCGATGAAATTGCCTGACCCGTGGGCTGAGGTTGCCTCTGGGGAGCGGGAGAGGGAAAGTAAGCATTAGGTTAAGAAGATGTCAAGAGGTTTTTTAAATTGAAGCTATGAGGAATAAGTTCTCTGATTGGTGAATTTAAAATAATGAGCTGGGTCTGCTCAGCCTTGTCTCCTTTTCTCTTTTCTTTCCCTCTCTCCCTTTTCCCTTTCTTTTCTTTTTTTTTTTAAAGATTTTTTATTTATTTATTAGAGAGAGAGAGACTGAGAATGAGAGGAGAGAAGGTCAGAGGGAGAAACAGACTTCCCGCAGAGCCGGGAGTTCGACATGGCACTCGATCCCAGGACTCCGAGATCATGACCTGAGCCGAAGGCAGTCGCTCAACCAACTGAGCCACCCAGGCGCCCTTTCCCTTTCTTTTCCATTCTACCTCTCCCTTTCTTCTTCCTTCCTTTATGTCCCTTTTCCTTTTCCTTCTTCTTTTCCTCTTTTTCCTCCTCTCTCTCCCCCTCCACTTCCTCCCTCTCCTTCTTTTCCCAGCTCTGCTCTGGCTGGGGTTATGGGGCCTGCCGTTGTTTGGCTGTGCTAAGTGACTGAGGAGCAGGTTGGGGGGATGTGAGTAAACCCAAATGACTGCAGACTTAGAGCTGTGTTCTCCAATTAACTTTATTAGTAATGAAAACAATGTTCTGATCTCCATCTCTTTCAATTTGGTTGTAGTTTCAGGAGGGGAAAGTGGGTTTTATCTCTTGGCCTTGGCAAAACCCAACAATCTGGAATACTGAACACTTGCGCCAACTTAAACATGAACAATCTGAAATATCTAATACCCGGACCAAGAAAATTAGAACAAGCAAGAGGAAAGCTATGGGTTTGGGGTCAAAAGGAGCTAGCAAAACAGGAACAAGAACAGTAGAATTCAAGGTTGCCGTTGCACTTGTTTTGTTTTCTTGAGCAGATCAGATAATGTGGGACAGTGACTCTCAAACTTTGGGCCCTTCAGTAGTGCCTGGGAGTATGTTAAAAACACACCTGCGACTTGCACTTAGAAGACCTTGTGTGGGGCCCCTGTACTTGTATGTTTAACCAGCCTCTGAGGTGTCTAATCCTCCAAAGTTTGGAAACCTCTGCTCCAGAGTTTATTGGATCCTAAGTCATTGTTATCAAAGGCAAAACAGTTTTCGAAACATTTCTCATCATGCTGGAACCAGATGCACAGTTTCTGCAGACAGCAGAAACAGCAAGTGACACAACCGAGAAGAGAAGCCAAGACACAGAGAGACAGGTGCTGGCTGGAGAAGAAGAAAGGTGTAAGCATACCAGGTGGAGAGAAGGGCAGGGACAGTTTAACTGGTAGGCTGAGTATGCAAGCACAGGCCCAGTTATGCAGCAACTGAACCCCAAGGTCATGGCATGCAAACAGTTCTTTGGGAACCTGGAAGGGTGGCACACATTTGCAGGAAAAAGAACCTTGCTTTCAGAGTTCCTGTTTCAGCCAGGCTTCTGGCCAAAGGTCTTGAGTCACCATCCCCTGGAATCCTGTTGCCACTGGGAAATGGCCCAGAGAAAGGTGTACCCCCTCTAACTGCCTTTATAGAGACAAGGTGGCGTCAATGACGGGTTCTACAGAATGCCTCCAGGGGTGCATGCTCTCCGTGGGTGAAACGACATTCAGAAATGTTCTGTAAAGCATAAAGCATTAGACAATGCTAAACCTTATTACTCGGATTCTCTGACTCTCACCTTTCCTGATGCCTTCCACCTTGACATAGTGTTCTTATGACCTTGGATGATTTTGCTCAGCTCTTTCTCACAGGCTGGCATTGTGTTGGTTAATGGTTTATAAGTGCTCAGCTACTAACATTGACGTCTTGAATATGAGGCAGCAGGCATTTTTTTTCTTCCTTTATTTATTTATTTTTTTAAAGATTTTATTCATTTATTTGACCAAGAAGTAGAGCACAAGTAGGCAGGGGCAGACAGAGGGAGAAGAAGCAGGCTCCCCCACTGAGCAGAGAGCCCGACTCAGGGCTCGATCCCAGGACCCCGGGATCATGACGTGAGCCGAAGGCAGATGCTTAACTGACTGAGCCACCCAGGCGCCCCTCCTTTCTTCTCTTAAATCAGTGTGTGCCTTTTCTTCCTCCCCCATGCACTTCCTCCCTGTCAGTGTTCATGAACTCTCTTCTCACAGATACTCCTATTCTAATCGCCCACAAAATGGTTTTCTCATGCTGCAAGAAACAATAAGGGTACTTGCAAACAAATAGTTCTGCCCGATGACTATGCCTCCTGAATTGAAACAGGGGCTCTATTAGAGATGACTGACCTACAATTTTCCAAACTCATATACTCTATTTTGTCACTGCAAAGCACAAGACAGTTGCTGAAAAAACCCGTTGCCCTTCAGGAAGTTGAGAAGTTTAGGGATGAACGTAAGCATCCTGTGGTTTCTGTAAGCATTCACTTATTGATCGTGAACCTATGTAACCTATTCTCAAAGAGGTGTTTATTTTCCCCCTGCAGTTATTGGTTCATTCCCTTGACAAATATTTTTTTGAGAACTATCATAGAGCAGGCCCTGAGCTAGGCCTCAGGAGTACCCTGGAGACCAAAATGGAAGACATCCATGATGTTGAGGAGCTCAGGTATATGTCCCAAGATATCACCTGCAGGGTAAATAGTACTTATATATCTGCTGGTCTAAGATCAAATAGCAAACCCGGAATATTTGGGGGTGGAGTTGGGGGTGAGGAAGGAACAGGATAAAATAAACTAGTGTTCTGGGAGTAAGAGCTTTTTGTGGAATAGAATTCCTCTAATTCCTCCAGCATAGCATTCTTGCTTATTCTCTCCCTATTTCATAATGCAGAGGCACTTGCAGTTTGAGTCCTGGAAGGAGCAGAGACTGGGGAAAAAACAAAAACATAGTTGTGAGGCCTGACAAAAAGCCAAATATCAATTAGCTAAGAATTCTGCCCAGCACTATTCAACTTAATAGAGCTATCTGGTCACTATAATTTATTCAATATCATGGGCCAGCATCTTTTTGCTGAGTTTTGAGTATATAGCATCATCCTTGATCAGCATTGAAAGAACGTTGAGTATTTCTTAAGACCGTTGAAATTAGTGAATTAGATTATTTAATGTTTTAAATAGGTAATGCATTCACATAGTCCAAAATCTAAAAGGTACAAGAGTATAAGTGAAATGTCTCTTTTACCTCTGTTCTCCAATACCCAACACCCCTCCCTGAGGGAATCAATTCAATTAGTTTGGTGGATTTCCTTGTTTTAGCCATATTTTAGAGTAAGGATTCTTTTTTTTTTTTAAATAGCCTCCTGCAATATTTTTTTTTAAGGATTTATTTATTTGACAGAGAGAGACATAGCGAGAGAAAGGGAACATAGTCAGGGAGAGTTGAAGAGGCAGAAGCAGGGTTCCTGCCGAGGAGGGAGCCCACGTGGGGCTCAATCCCAGGACTCTGGGACCATGACCTATGCCAAAGGCAGACCCTTAATGACTGAGCCACCCATGCGTCCCTAGAGTAAGGATTCTTAACTAGATTTCTAACTTGAGAATAGACCTCATCTTGATCCTGTGGCAACCTGTCCTTTTAAGACTATATTCTGTTCTACAGGACTTATATGAATCACAAGTTCAGATTTTGTTTTCCAGA
Source organism: Nasua narica (assembly GCA_028533885.1). Classification (NCBI taxonomy): domain Eukaryota; kingdom Metazoa; phylum Chordata; class Mammalia; order Carnivora; family Procyonidae; genus Nasua; species Nasua narica. The sequence continues at coordinate 96,453,872 of CM052807.1, read as the reverse complement.
TGAGTATAGTGTGAGTTGTTCTCAAGGGGGAAAAGAATGGGAAAAACAACTAGAAGAGACATGCAAAAATATATTTTATCGTTAATACTCTTGAGTGTTTCATGCCATCAAATAGTCTCCACCAAACAAAGTTTTACTGTCATGTTTTAAAAATCTGGTTTCCTGAGGAAAACTATACCTGGTTCTATGGAGATTATGAAGGAGAGCAAATGTAAGTTCTCCAACCTAGACTAGGGCTCCAGTGCCCTCACTCTTAATTTGAATGATACTCATTATCTATCCTAATAGAGGAGAGTGAAAAGAAGACATGTGGCAACGTTTTTTGTTTGTTCATTTTTGTTGTTTATTCAAAATATTTATTCTCAAATTTTAGGATCCATCAAAAGTCCTCATACTTAAATGCAGACTCCCAGGCCTCGGCGCTGACTTAGAGAATAAGAATCTCTGAGAGAAGGGCTCTAGCCTGGCATGTTTATTTTAACCAGCACCGAAGAGTCACAGGCAGGTGACACTGAGCCGGTTGGCCGTAAGCACAGTGACAAATGGTGTACCTGTGACAGTTTGTTTTCCAAAGTTAGCCACAACCGTATTTTCCAACACACACATACTATGCCAGTTTCTAGAATCTCTCCACTCCTCTTTCAAGAGGTGGATTCCATACCCCATACCTTTGAAACTGGGTGGTATTTTGTAATTAGTCAACCAATAAATTATAGTGGGAGTGATGCTATGCGACTTCCAGGGATAGGTCAAAAAAGACCATTCAGCTTCTGTTTTTGCTTGCTAGAACACTCACTCACTTTTGGAACCCAGCCACCAGGTAGTGAGAAAGCCAAAGCTGCCCCAGGGAGAGGCCCACTAGGAGAGAAACTAATAGCCAGCACCAACTTGCCAGCTATGTGAGCCATCTTGGAAGTGGATCTGGGCCCAGTCAGGCTGCCCAGACTGACACAGCACAGCATGGAGCAAAGAGGTGCTTTCCCTGCCAAGCCCTGCCCAAATTGAAGATTCAAGAGCTAAGTAAATGACTGTTGTCGCTTTAAACAGTATGAGCTGGTTAGGCAACAATAGATAAGTGGAATAGCACACTTCTAACCTAATAGTTACTCTGCCTTTCTTCTTATTAGGGTGAATTCTCCTGAGCCCTCTCTAAAATATTCTGAAAGTATCCTTGTCCAATGTCATTTATTTTCCCAGATTCTTGTAATAACAGAACCACTTATTTCAGACTTCTGGTTATGTGAGGTCCTCATTATTACCTCTGAGAATTGGTTTCTCACCTCAAAAGCACTGATAATAAGAGAACCTACCTCATGACCTTTATAGTGAGATGAGACAATCCATGTAATCATTTACCATTGTGCCCAGCACATAATAATTCTCTTATTTTTACTAGGTTTCTTGCATTCATAGTCTCCATTTCTTTAATGCAATGTGTGTGTGTATATATATAGACACAATATATATACATAAAGACACATACACACATATATATACAGACACAATATACATATATATATTATGTATATATACTATATATTATATATATAGGCACATAATTTTTTTCTTTTTTTCCTGTAGTCCAATGCCATTTTATAGGCTATTTCCTATGCCTGACATGCTATTCCCTGCTAGGTCGGTTAGCCTCTTATTCATCCTTGAGGGCAACTCCTCTCCTTTGGGAAAGCCTTCTCTGACTTCTCAATTAATGCCTCTCTGGGCTCAAATAGCGCCTTGGAGGAACCTCTACTACAGCCCTTAACACACTGGGTTGTAATTAATTCCTTGTCTCTCTTCTCCTTGGGACTGGAAGGCAATCATGGTTGTCTTTGTATTCTCACCCAGCAACACAGCACCTGGCACATCCTTACTCGCCATCTACTATCTGTGCTCTGCTAGGAAACACTGTGGGTAAGCAGTTAAGGGGTCCATGTTTTGCGAGACTTCCTTGGGGTCAAAACAGTTCCATTTTCCCCTGCATAATCTTGGAAAAAGCTAGTTGACATTTCTGAGCCTCATTTGTAGAGACACCTTAAGATTGCTGTGAAATAATGCTTGCGAAAAGCCGATCCCAGAGCAAGCAAGCAGTCATCAAACGTCGCAAAATGCTTCTTCAACAATCCCATTTTTTCAGGCACCGCCACTCTAATCTTCTTTTAGGGCCCTGCGCTCCATGGGTAATCCCTCTCAGGGATTTCTCTAGGCTCTCTAATCCTGTCCTCGGTCATTCCTCCAGCTAGCAACTCTGCGTTCAGAAGCCAATTAATTCCCTGCCCCACTCTCTCTAGACTCTTCCTTTCAGCCTTCCCTGGGCTTAAGGGGTCCGATTTACATTACATTTAAAAATCAAAATTTAAATATCAAAACTCTATGACTAGGGTTTCCTTGGATAACTTCCGAGACCCACATTTAGGAGTATGGCTACTGAGTTTCAGTCTTCCGCCTCCCTTGGAGGAAGGAGCCCCGCGACTCCACTTAACCAGAGTCGTTCGCCGCTGCGGGCGCGCGCAACGCAGAAACGTTGAATGAACGAACAAACGAACGGATGAATGAATGGGCTGCGCCTGCGGCTGGGCCTCTGTTACGTCGCCCACTGGCGCAGGCGTAGCGGAGGTACGAGGCCTGCGGGGCGCCGGCCGCGTAATCCCACCGTCGCGCGGCGGGCTCGGCCACGAGCGCCGGAGCTCCGCGCCGCCTAGCGCCTCCTCCCCTAAGTCCCTGCCCCGCCGGGACTCGTCACTTCCGCCACCCCCAGGCCGGGGCTGGGGCGGGGAACGCGGGGGAGGGGGCCAAGTCCTAGGGAGGCCCGCCCGCGCACGAGCAGGGACTACATTTCCCGAGGGGCCTCGGCGGCGGCGGCGGCGGCGGCGGCGGCGGCGGCGGGCGCGGCAACGTCCCCCGGAAGTGGAGCCCTGGACTTCCACTCGTGCGTGAGGCGAGCGGAGCCAGAGTCGAGACCAGAGGCCGAACTCGGGATCTGACAAGATGGCCGGGCTGCCCCGCAGGATTATCAAGGTAACCGCCCAGGCCAACCCCAGGCTCTGCGGTGGGCTGTTGGCCGTCCGGTGGACCGGGTGGCGCGGCTCCTCGCTTCCTCAGGCCCGCGGCCCGCGCCGGGAGGCCCCAGGCCAGCGCGGAGAGGGTCTGGCTGCGGCGGCAAGGGAAGTCAGGCGCTGGGGAGGGGGCTCCGGAGAGACTTCCGGGCGCGGTGGGGCAGCAGGGCGGCGGGGACCGGGGGCTTCCCGGTGGCCGCCCCGCGAGCGGGGAAGGCCTAGCCTGCGCACTGGCGGAGGGTGGGGCAGCGGGGTTGCGGGGTTCTAGTCTTGAGCGCGGGCAGGCGCGGGCCTCCGCGGCCTCTCAGACCACCCGGGAGGAGGCCGCGGGCGCGCGCGAGTCGCGGCGGGGCCGGGACTCCGGGCGGGAGTTGTGGCCCGACACAGGCCCTCGGCCCTGGAGCCTTCTTTCAGGCCGGGCGGGAGCGCGGGGGTGCGGAAGCCCCGGGTTCAGAATGAATGAACCAGGAGAGTGAGGTCGGGCGGGGCCCTGAGCCCCGGGAGGCGGCTCCGGGAGGGCCGCGCGTCCTGTCGCCGTAGGCACATGTTCGCCGCAGGCTGCCGGGGTCCGGGGACGTGGGGCTGCGCGCTCCGCTGCCCTCGTTTTCGTGATCGCTCTTTTAAATACATTTCCGCTCGTTATCTCTGTGAAGTGATTTTACTCTGGTTGGCAAACTCTTTTGAGAGCGGTTTCTGCTCAGAGGAAGTAGTTGAACACAACATTGGGGGAGCGGCAGAGCATGTTCGGGGGGACTTGGTGAAATCTTTTGCCTCAATTTTATGCACTTTAATGTTTAAACTGTTCCTCGGCTCTTAATAAATCCTGTACTTTGACAGATATATGTGGAACTATGAAAAATGGATATACTGTTTTTGTAAATTCTTTATGCAATATCAGGTCCTCAGGTGTACGGTATTTCTTGCAGTACATAAAAACAGAACCTTGAAATTTCTTGTCATTTTTAATGAAAATTTTAGTTGAACCCCTGTGTTGCTTAATATGCGAGTTAAAGTGACTAAATTGCTTCATTTCCTTGATATAACCTGGTGAATGTGTATTTAATCTAGCTTGTTCTAAAATTTATGGGGGGATGCATACTAAATTCTAAGTCCAAGGTCTTTTAATGGTGATGTTTTGTGTCGTGCTTCTTGCAACTTAAATATATCTGAGATGGGGCGATGTCTCTGACCTGGAGTTGCTTGATTTAGAGAAATAAGACTTTTTATAAGGTAGAAATTCTTAGAAATTAGAGAAGCAGCCTAGATTGTCGTTGTGTGCTGCAGTCTAATGTGAACTTTCATAGTGCAAAATTTGTTGTATTATGGGTTTGTCTCAGATTCTGTCCAAGACAGTTAAATCGCTGTATGCGTTGGACGGTCCTTATAATGTGGTTTTCCTCACATGATCCCAGTCTTGTTTATTGAAGCCTCAGTTGAAAAGGAGAGATGGGGGATCTAGATGTACACCAGATGTCTTCAAATTTTTGTTTCCTGTATTCAGGTTATTTATTGACTACATAATACAAATTGATATTCTTAGTAATTCTCCAAAATACACAATAAAGACTTAACATTTTTTCCAGTTTTGCTGGATTCTGGACATAATCTGCAGTAATATGAAAGCCTTGGATGGAAAAATAAATTCTGTGTAACCTTGTATAATAAAGTTACAGAAATGATTTATGGCAGTCATTTGAAGTCCTCATAATTCAGTTTTTTTGGCACACAATTTAATTTACTTTAGGTATTTTCGTTTTACAATTTTAACCAAGACAGTGATAATTCACAAGTATGGTCTTTTACAGTATCTTGTTGATAGCACCTCTTTAATAAAAAGGTGACTTCATTTGGGTTTTATCTTGGCAAAGTTAGGTGGTTTTCCTTGAATGTTTTTTATATTAAAAGAACTGTTTTCTCCAATCCCTAGGAAAGATTACAAGACTATAATGTGTTTTCTAGTGCTATTTTTTGTATTATGTATATTTTCCTATAATCAGTGAAAAAACTTTTTAAGATTGATTGATTGGAGAGAATGTGTATGGAATGAGTGGGGGAAGGGGCAGAGGGAGAGACTCTCAGGCAGTTTCCCAGCTGTCCAGGCTGGGCTGGAGCCCAAGACCCATAAGATCATGACCTGAGCTGAAACCAAGAGTTGAACGCTCAACCAAGCACCCAGAAATGTTTATTTTTTAATAAAGGTTTGCCTCTTTCTTGTCATCCGGAATACAAGATTCCACGTGGATTGCGGTGGTGCTGGTGCTGGGTAGGTAGCTGTGCTGACCTGAATTGTAGGAACACACCTCTTTCATTGGACAGCTTTTGATAGGATGCTGTTTACCTCCAACTGGTCATTATTTACATTTGCAGTTTTTTTTTAAGTAATGTCTACACCCAACGTGGGGTTTGAATCCACAACTCTGACATCAAGACTTGCATACTCCACCGACTGAGCCAGCCAGGTGCCCCTACCTTTACAAAAGTCTTATGCCATTTAATACTTGTAGATCTTGATCTTGTGAAGTAGACTACCTTTTATAGTTTAGAAACCCATTCAGATGACTTTCTTAGGGCCTTAAAACTGGCAAGGGACAGAACTCCGATGTTGACCACGTGTGACCTTCCCCTGCTTCTTGTTATTAGGAAATGACAATGTATGTAGATATACTTTGAGTAGCTATATATACTAGTAACTAAATATACTGTGAGTAACTATACAAATATAAGGGGATTATTTTGAATTACTATTCACTCCTTTATTGTCTCACTCAGATTCCCATATACGGTCTACTAGCAAATTCCCTAGGGCATCAGCTTTCAAAATATACCCTTAATCAGCGACATTTACCCATCTTTCTGAAACCCCTCTTCAATTCCATCATTTGTTGCCTAGCCTGCTGTATTAGTCTCCAAAGCAGCAGCTAGTGTTACTTTTTAAAAATACAGATCATGGGGCGCCTGGGTGGCGCAGTTGGTTGGGCGACTGCCTTCGGCTCGGGTCATGATCCCGGAGTCCGGGGATCGAGTCCCACATCGGGCTCCCGGCTCCGTGGGGAGTCCGCTTCTCACTCTGACCTTCTCCCTTCTCATGCTCTCTCTCACTCTCTCTCTTTCCTAATAAATAAATAAATAAAATCTTTAAAAAAAAAATACAGATCATGTCACTCCCCTTCTCAGTACTCTACAGAGGTTCTTCATCACGCTTGGTATAAAATCTTGACTTTTCCCCCCTTAGTTACAAGGCCTTCCTTGCATCTGTTTGCCTCTGAGGTCGTCATCTGCATGTCTGTCCTTGGGTCACTCTACTGCAACCACAATGTTGCTTTGCTCTATCTGAACAATAAGAGGCTAAGTTTGTTCCAGTGACAGGGCTTTCCTTCTGTTTACTGCATTGCTTGTTTTGGCATATCGTTCAGTTCTTGGCTAACATGTCATCCTCAAAGAAGGTCTACCTTAATTATCGCCAGTTTTCCTCTCCCCTTCCCTTATAGTTCCTCTTTATTCCCATATTTCCTCCTCTCTTTTCTATAGCACTTATCAGTATTTGAAGTTATATTATTTACTCTTGGGACGCCTGGGTGGCTCAGTTGGTTGGGCAGCTGCCTTCGGCTCGGGTCATGATCCCAGAGTCCTGGGATCGAGTCCCACATCGGGCTCCTTGCTCGGCAGGGAGCCTGCTCCTCTCTCTGCCTCTCTGCCTGCTTGTGTTCTCTCTCTGTTAAATAAATAAATAAAATCTTAAAAAAAAAATAAATTGAAGTTATATTATTTACTCTTTATCTCTGCTCCTACTAAAGCTCCACAAAAGCAGGGATTCTTAGATGACTTGGGCAGTGCTCTAATAGCTAGAGGACTAGTGGGCACTGGAATACTGAATGAATGTGCTTTAATCTCTGGAAGAAAGTTTTAGGAGAGTAATTCTATATCATAACTTGACATTGTTATTAGTAGATTCTATCTAAATCATTGAGCTAAAAGTTAATTTTTGAGCTAAAGGTTAATCTCTAACTCATTAAGAAATAAATCAGTTTTTTATTTTGTCTAATTGGAAATAACGTGGAGTGCAGCATTTGAAAGGTTCTAACAGGTACATAGAGAAAGTTAAAGACTCTCTTATCTGCCCTTCAGCATTCCAGTTGCCTGCCCAGACAACCATTATTTTTATTGTGTATTCTTCCAGAAAGACCAGAGAGATTTAGTATGTACGTATTAGGCCTAGTCCCCTCCTAATGCAAATACCTTAATCTCCCCCCCCCCCCATTATATCTTTGCGGTGACTCGTTTTTTTAAAGGGGTTCTTTGTGGAACCATGCGGTTAGACCTTAATTTAACTGCTTATTGCTGACTTTTAGATTGTCTCCAAAATTTGCTATACAAACAATGCTGTGATGAATAGTCATATAGTTAGTAGTATTTTGCACACGTGTGAGTTTTACTGAATTTTGGGAGTTCTGTGTTTTACTGAGAATTTTTAGAATTTGCTTTTCTCTCTTCTCCTCGGCCAGAGCTCTTTTAGTCTCTAAAAGTGACTGAGCAGTTAACATAGGTTAAAAGTTAACTAGCGCATGGATGACTCAGTAGGTTAAGCAGTTAAGTGACTGCCTTTGGCTCAGGTCATAGTCTCAGGGTCCTGGGATTGAGCCCCACATTGGGCTCCCTACTCAGCAGAGAGTCTGCTTCTCCTGACCCTCCTCCTGGCTTGTTCGCCCTCCCTCCCCCCTTCTCATTAAAAAAAAAAAAAAGATAAAGAATTAGAGTTACTTTGGGAGCAGATAAATGAGATCTGTAGTTGTGGCCTTGGTCTTCTCAAAGTTAATCACAAAGGCAGTGAAAATACAGCCTTAAGAACAGTAGTTAACTTACTCAAGGAGTTGACTTATTTGATTAAAACCAGGCAAACCAACCCACTCAGAGTCGATTTTCACCAGTCTTTCCTAGAATTTATTCTTCTGTTTGGTGAGGTTTAGTCAGATTCTTAAAAACTCAATATGGTCTGACTCTGCATTGAACTTGAGTTCTTTTTTTAAAGATTTTATTTATTCATTAGGAAAGAGAGAGTGAGAGAGAGCATGAGAAGGGAGAAGGTCAGAGTGAGAAGCGGACTCCCCATGGAGCTGGGAGCCCAATGTGGGACTCGATCCCGTGGGACTCGATCCCGGGACTCCGGGATCATGACCTGAGCTGAAGGCAGTCGCTCAACCAACTGCGCCACCCAGGGGCCCGAACTTGAGTTCTATATACTTTTTATTTTATTAATTTTGATTTTAAAAAATACAGATATTTCTTTTTTCCTACCATTTAAAAGCCATTCATTTGATATCTGTTCTAGTACACACAGTAGTTTTTAGTGAGAAAAGTCAGATAACTGGCCCAGTTTTTGCGCCTTGAAAGTCTGACTGATAATTTTTTTCCCCATTTAAAAAAAGGCGTGAAAATCTCATATGATGAGGATGGACTTGTTATATGTAATTAAAATATCCTTAGGAAACTGATAAACTCTTACAGTAAAAACTTGACCAGAAACAGTATGGCTCTTGGCTCTTTTGGTTGTTGTCCCAGTTTAAGAATTTTCTGTTGAGAATGTTCAGGGGACCCTGGGTCGCTCGGTCGGGACCCTGGGTCGCTCGGTCGGTTAAGCGTCCGACTTTTTTTTTTTTAAAGATTTTATTCATTTATTTGAGAGACAGAGAAAGTGAGAGAGAGCATGAGAGGAGAGAAGGTTAGAGGAAGAAGCAGACTCCCTGTGGAGCTGGGAGCTCGATGTGGGACTGGATCCTGGAACTCAAGGATCATGACTGGAGCTGAAGGCAGTCGCTCAACTAACTGAGTCACCCAGGCGCCCCAAGTGTCTGACTTTTTGATCTCAGCTCCGGTGGTGATCTCAGAGTTCTGTGATCAAGTTTCCCCTGCCAGCTCTACACTCAGTGGGGAGTCTGCTTGACATTCTTTCCCTCTCCCCCTCCCTCCCTTCATGGTCTCTCTCTCAATAAATAAATCTTAAAAACATTTTTTTTGACTGTTCTAGGATAATAAACCATATTTTTTGTATACGACCTCTGGGGATTCAGGTTCTTTTTTTTTTTTTTTTAAGATTTTATTTATTTGACAGAGAGAGACACAGCGAGAGAGGGAACACAAACAGAGTGGGAGAGAAAGAAGCAGGCTTCCGCGGAGCAGGGAGCCTGATGTGGGGCTCGATCCCTGGACCCTGGGATCATGACCTGAGCCCAAGGCAGATGCTTAACCACTGAGCCACCCAGGTGCCCCTGGGGATTCAGGTTTTTTTTTTCTCCCCAAATTTGTTTATTTTAATTTTTCAGTGTTACAAGATTGATTGTTCATGCACCACACCCAGTGCTCCATGCAGTACGTGCCCTTCTCGATACCCACCACCAGGCTCACCCACCCCCCACCCCCTCCCCTCCAAAACCCTCAGTTTGTTGCTCAGAGTCCACAGTCTCTCCTGGTTCATCACCCCCTCCGATTTCCCCCCATTCGCCCTTC
>CM052807.1:96383646-96443451 GCA_028533885.1 Nasua narica | reverse complement strand
TCTGTTGAAGGGCATTTTGGTTCTTTCCACAGTTTGGCTATTGTGGCCATTGCGGCTATGAACATTGGGGTACATGTGGCCCTTCTTTGTACTACATCAGCTTCTTTGGGGTAAACACCAAGTAGTGCAATTGCAGGGTCATAGGGTAGCTGTATATTTAATTTCTTGAGGAATCTCCATACTGTTTTCCAAAGTGGCTGCACCAGCTTGCATGGGGATTCAGGTTCTTGACAAGCTTATTTGTGAATCCTCTTGGTCTCGGTGGATTCCAAGTTAATCCCTGGACTACTTTTGGTAGTGATTAAATTTTCAAGTTGTAAGTATACTTTTTAATTTACTGCTAATGTTTTGATTATGAAATGTGGGCATAATTGAAAGTAAAAGTAGGAATTAAGTGTTAATTTTTTAAGGGTCTCTGTGTCAAGCACTTTCTTTAGTCCAGGTTGATTAACTCTCACAATAGAAATTGAGTTTTGTCAAAATATCAAACACTTCTGTCTACCATGCTAAGTAATTATGACATCAGAAATATTATGCATTCGCTTCACAGAAGTTCTAAATTTTTCCCACAGTTTGGCTACCTATAACTATAGAGTTTTACACATAAGAGGATGCCCATCTTTTTCCTTCTCTGATGAGTCTGTAGGCCAGAGAAGTTGGTTGACTAGGATTCTGCTGCAAGTTGCTAACTTTGCTTTTTTCTGTATACCCTATAGGATGGTTTACTTGTGTGTAAATGGTTTTAAGAAGCAAGTAAGTTGTACTACAGATTCAGGTAGTATGGATTGTGAACATACATTAATATCTGTTATTGTGAGTTATGAATGTATATGCACTAGAGAAATAGATACCAGATACAAGGGAATGAGGATAGCATCCACTAGGGGCTTTGAGCGTTAAAATTGTAGTCATCAGTTTTGATGTAGGTGCCTAATTATTATATAATTTTACTTTCTAAAAACAATATAAATCTGAAAGGCATTAAATACGTAGTAATTTTATATCAAGAAATATTCCTTTCTATGAAAGATGTGTTAGACTATACAGTTGAAATTTTCTTTGCAAATGTATATGAAGGACATTAGCATGGATACATAAATTAGGAAATGGAGTAATAGGGAATTAGTTAACTCCTCCTAAAATCTTTGCAACTTCTAAAAATGCTTCCTATGTGAAGCATTTGTTTTGTTTTGTTTTTGAAATATTAGTTATCTTTAATTTGCGGATTAGATAGAATGTAGGATCACTGTAGTCTGAAAACTGGCGCTAGCATCTCTGGTGGCAGAAACCATTTTTGTGTGATTGTAAAAACTGGATAATGGGTAAAGAGCCCTCAGAATCAATAGAAAGACTTCTTTATTAGCTATTTTTGCAAGAGCTATATCACACTATTCAGGGTATTTTGTATTTTTTAAATACTGGTTATATCTATTCTAAAATCCCTTAAGGATACCTAGAAATCAAAATTTTTATTATTCTGATTTGGCCTACAACTCAGATGTTTCTGAATGATTAGGATTTAGCTGTAATTTAAAGTGATTTTATTAATGCTTTTGGATATTGTTTTCAGAATCTAATGTTGACATATTTTGCTTTTTGTTAATCTGTTCAGATTTCTAAACTCCTTTAGTTTTCGGTATGTCTCGATCAGTAATTTGGTCTGTTTTGGGCAAATCTGTTTTTATTTTCAGTCTTTACAGTCTAGTGACTAAAGGCATTGTAATCAGGAAAATACTAGAAAGAAGTATAACAGATGTTATCTTTGTGTCTTGAGACTATGGGTGCCTTTATTTACAACTTTTGAAGATTTTAAAAAGTAATTTATACTAAGGAAAATGTTATTCCCATAAAGTCTTTGTGTTCTTATCACCCTTAAGGACAACTGGAATTACCATTCCCTTCCCCTCTTAACTATAAGTCAGGGACATAAGTGACTTTACTAAGCTAATAAGAGCCCAAGGCCAAATTTCATTCTTCTATGAAATTGTGAATTTTCTGTCTTTTTATTATCTCTTTTTTTAAAATCTATTCTTGAGACATTTTCTTTCTTTTTTTTTTTTCCTTCAAAGACCCCCACTTATTTGACAGAGAGAGAGAGATCACAAGCAGGCAGAGAGGCAGGCGGGGGGGGGGGTGAGGAGGGGGAGAAGCAGACTCCCCGTGGAGCAGAGAGCCCCTCAGGGACTCGATCCCAGGACCCCGAGATCATGCCCCGAGCCGAAGGCAGAGGCCTTAACCTACTGAGTCACCCAGGTGCCCCTCTTGAGACATTTTCAATTCAAATAAATGGACATTAACTGGATGCATAATATGTATTTAGCACTAAGCCAGGTGAATAAGAAATGCATCACTATCTAATGGAAAACTCAGTCATGAAACAAGAAATTAAAGTGGAGTGTGTTATGAGAAAAGATACACGTGGGATTTACCATAGTCTGAGGATGAAGGAAAGTAAGGATGAGAGAATATTTTTTTTTATTTTTATTTTTTTCCCCAAATACTTTTTATTTTTTCCCCCAAATACTTTTATTTTTTCAGTGTTACAGAGTTAATTGTTACAAAATTAATTGTTCATGCACCACACCCAGGGCTCCATGCAATATGTAATCATCAGGCTTACACATTTTCACAGCACTTACCATAGCACATATCCTCCCCAGTGTCCATAACCCAGCCACCCCATCCCTACCCCCAAACCCCCCAGCAAGAGAGAATGTTTTTAAAGTTGAAGGAAGGAAGGGCGCCTGGGTGGCTCAATTGGTTAAGCGTCTGCCTTTGGCTCAGGTCACGATTCCAGGGTCCTGGGATGGAGCCCGGCATTGGGGTCCCTGCTCCGTGGGGAGCCTGCTTCTCCTTCTCCTGCTCCTCCTGCTTGCGTTCTCTCTCTCTGTCAAATAAATACATAAAATCTTTTAAAAAAAGATAAAGTCAAAGGAGGGAGAGTGAGTTTTGGGTAGATGGAATAGCAGGTAGGAAAGCTGGAAGGAGAAAAAGAGGAAGAGAAAAAGTACACAAAAGTATACTACATTCCAGGAATCTAGTATGTGTGATGGATAGTGTCTTAAATAATTATTAGGGTTCCATCAAGAAGTATTACTGTCTACTAAGTTTAGCGAGTTGGAATCAACTGTTGGCAAAGAATTTTGAATTGTTAAATTCAGACTGAGTGTATGAATCATTCACCAGAGTGTGGTGTGACAGCTCTTCCTGAAGTGAGGAAATATGTAAGTTTTTTTTACTGTGTAAGTAAGACATCTTTTATTGAACACTTACTATGTGCTAGGTACTGTTCAAAGCATGTTACCTGCATTAATTTATTTAATTCTAACAGCAAGCCTATGATATGAATATTAGTTTAAGCCCTGCATTACAGATATGGAAACCTGCACAGAGGGTTTAAGTGGTTGGTGGAGCTGTGATATGAACTTAGGCGGTCTAAATCTCTGGATCACAGGTGCTGTAGGTGAAATGAACCAGAGCTTATCTGCTCCTAGATAATAACTGGTAGTGTTTGTATTTTATATTTTATTATTTGGACAAATGAAGTGGAAAACGTCCATCGCAGAATCTAAGTGCTTAGCTTTCGTGTTTCTCATCATAAGTCTTATCATAGTTTAATTAGAGGCTTTTGCACAAGTGAGTCCCTGTTTAGTAATAGTTTCACTTAAGATGGAATGACTTTGATCTGGGGTGGTATATTCCTCTCGCCCCCCTAGATCCTTTCACTTGGAGAAATTTGGGGTTCAGGTGAGAAGGAACTAAGGAGTAGCTATTCCTCTCTTGACTGCTGTTTCTTACCAGCAAAATACATCAGAGCATAACCTCTGTTAATTTGAAACAAGAATTTTTTCATTCAGTAAGCCTAGAAATAGAATTACCTTACACTCCTTTATATATTAAATTGAATTGTTTTCTTTTTCTGTTATTTTTTCAGTGTTCAAAATTCACTGTTTATGTACCACACCTAGTGCTCCATGCAGTATGTGCCCTCCTTAATATCCAGGCTCACCCATCCCCCCAACCCTCCTCCCCTCTAAAACCCTCAATTTGTTTCTCAGAGTCCACAGTCTCTCGTGGTTCATCACCCCCTCTAATTTCCCAGGGAGGGTATTTGTACCTGAGTTAATTTCCTCACTCCTATTTGGAGAGAAGGACAAGCGCTATTCCAGTGTAAGTCCCCTACATGCCTGCACATACTATATTTCTTGTTTTGGCTTTTTAGAAAAGATATTTTTCACAGTTGGAAGCACAGTGATTTACAGCTATAAAGCGTAAAGTTCTTATAGTTAAAGAGCTATTCCCATAAAGTAACATTATTTCAAATAAAGCGCTCCATCCACCCTGTCTTTTTTTTTTTTTTTTTTTTTGAGATTTTACTTATTTGTGAATAGAGAAAGAGCTTAAGTAGGCAGAACAGCAGAGGGAGAAGGAAAAGCAGGCTCTCTGCTGAGCAGGGAGCCTGATGTGGGGCTTGATCCCAGGACCTTGGAATCATGACCTGAGCCAAAGGCAGATGCTTAACCAACTGAGCCACACAGGCACCCCACCTTGCCTTTATTGGTGCCCTTCAGGAAAGGGTTAAACTGAAAGTGCTGCAAGCCCCATTCAGGTTCCTGCCACTGATGTGATTAGAGATCAGTGAATACTTGGCCAAACCTTTCTTGTTCCCTCCCAGAATCTTCTTCCAGTTTAATTGGGACTGCTGTATTGGGTGGTAGGAACTCGAAGACATTTTTTGTGAACACTTGTTTATAATCTGACTACTGTTGTGCATCAGAATTATCTGGGCCACTTATAAATTTAACATATAGCAGTCCAGCGTGGTTTTTTTGTTATGTTTTAAGATCTCCAGATGATTTTTATGTGCACCTTGCAGAAACAGTGGCCTTATGGATGCTTGGCTTCAATGCAAAGATGACTAGATTGTGGGTGATACAAGATACAAGTAAAATCACATAGCCAGTACCTCCTCATACATAGAGAGCAAAGGCATCAGTGGGAACACCAAAGACATGACAGTCCAGGGTGGGGAAACCATCAAGATTGGTTTAGGAAGAGAGATTTTCAGAGTAACATTTGAGCTAAATTTTGAAGGGTAAGCAGAAAAGTGAGGTGGCGGTAGGGGGAGTGGAATGCCATTCCAGCTTAGACATACCAACTCCAGGAAGATATTTGAGCAGTGCTAAAGTTGTAACATGAGTCAGCACTTCTTTGCTTGGACCACAGACACTTTAAATGCAGTCTTAATTTAAAAAAGTTTTTTTCTTTAGAAGCGTAGTTTATGAATGGGTCTTCATTTTGAAAATTCAATTAATATGCTAAGTATGTTATGTACCAAAATAATCAAGTAATATGGTTTTCCCCCTTCATTTTCTTTCGCTATTTCGGTCTTCAGTTCATAAAATGACTAACATCTTACTGAATATGGAAGGAAAACCTAAATGCTTCATTTTTTTTTTTGAAATATAACTCACATATCGTAAGATTCATCCATTTAAAATGTATATAGTTCAGTGGATTTTAATTATTCACAAAGTTGTGCAACCATCACCACTAATTCCAGAACATTTTCATCACCCCGAAAAGATATCCTATTCTCATTAGCAGTCACTGTCCACCCTCCTAGTTTCTCAACCCTTGAGAACTGCTTATTTTTCTGTCTTTCTGCTTTCATCTGTTTTAGACTTTTCATATAAATGGAAATAATGTAATACATGACTTTTGTGTCTGGCTTCTTTCACTTAGCATGTATTCACAGTTCACATTATAGCATGTATCAGTACTTCATTCCCTTTTAAATTTCTTAGCTGAAGTTTTCTGAGTAAGTAACTTTTAAGAAATGACAATGCTGAAGCAAAGCAGTAGTTTTATAAGGTAAATAATCTGTATTGGTTCCCCAAAACTAGTTCTTTTTGAAACCAACATTGCTTTAGAACATTTAAGAAATACTCTTCAGCCTTGTGAGCCATTATTTAAAGAAAAAGTTGTCGGTGGTAGTAAATCTTTTTGTTATTTTTAAATTTTTTTAGTGGTAGTAAATCTTTGTCTTTGAAGATTAGGCTTGATTGCTGGACACTGAGAAAATTAAGCTAATGCTGGTAAATAATGTTAAGGATCAGCCCTGACTTTTATTCTTATGTCAAGGATTAGGAAACTTTGTGACCTTGACCAAGTCACTTACCGTGGGCCTCAGTTATTTCTAATTTATATTTGAAAATTCAGTTCTACAAATCCTGATTTGTATTTGAAAATTCGATGATTATATGATCCTTTTGGGCAGAATTTGAAACAGTAAGAAAAAGTCATGATCACATAGTCCTGAAACTGATTTTCCCTTTTAGCTTTTAAACTGGCTCTTAGGCAATTCCAAAAAAAAGCACAAAGGCTGGAGTAGTTAGCAATATTCTGAAATAAATGTATAGTTTTCCAGTGTAACTGGTATACAAGCCTGTGTCCTATCAGCTTTGATAGTTTTTAAGTCTTGAAATGTTTATGTTCTCCTGGAGTTCAGACCTTGAACCTTTTCTCATTATATATTCTGCTGAACACCTTTATTTACTTTTGCCTGGCTTCAGTCCACATTGATCAGTGATTCCAAAATCTAGTGCTAAATATCAGGTCCCCAAATGCCTACTTTTTATCTCCACTTAGAGGTCTTACAGACATTTTTAAATCAATTTTTTTAATAATAGAATGTATTCAGTTTGTTATCTCCCCACTTAGTGTTTCTTTGTTATGTCAACAGTAACCCAGTTGCCTGAGATTTATTCCTCCTCTTCTCTCCCTGTGCTTCTCTTCCACATTCAGTTTGCTAGTAGGCCTGTGATGGATTCAGCCTCAGAAATGTTTCTGACTTCTCCTAACCTGTTCCTGTCTTCTCCTTCCAGTTGTCTTTGTATGTGGGCCTTTATTCATCCTCTCCTGTTTCTGCAATAATCTTAGAAATCATCTCTCTGTCTTTGTCTTTACTTATTACCCACCCATCTCCCTCTCTCCCCACCCATCACATTATTCTAAAAACATTGATGGGATCATGTGGCTCTCCAATGTATACAGGGTAAAGTTCAAACTTTTTAAACTCGGCATATAAGCTGGCCTTTTTGTCTTGATTATTTCATTGATATCCTCTTCCTGTTTCCTATTTCTTATATAACTTCTGATAGTCATACTGCTTATCAGCCAAAATGATGTATTTTCCAACTTCTGAATTATGCCATGTTTGCAGGGAAGCATCCCTCATTAAACGTGACTGTCCAGGATTCTGTATTTTGGGTTTGTTTCCTCTACTTTCCTGGGAGAACCTTGACAGTAGTCATCTTGTTTATGTTCTTTCCCCCCCAAAAAATAATTAATTAGAGAGCGAGTGAGAGAGAGAGCAAGAGAGAGCATGAGCCCGGGGAGAGGCAGAGGGAGAGGGAGAGGGAGATGCAGACTCCCTGCTGAGCAATGGGCTTGATTCCAGGACCCTGAGATCATGACCTGAGCCCAAGGCAGATGCCTAACCGACTGAGCTGCCCAGGCACCCCTCTTGTTTATATGTTTTTAATAACAAGTAGGTGGTGGTTTAGAATTAGAAATACTATTTGCTGTTATTTCTACAGGTTCCATGAAAAAATCAGGGATAAAATTTAAGTAATTTGCTTTTTTTATTATTTAATTTTATTTGAGAGAGATAGAGCACACCTTTGAGAGAGGGAGAGTGCCTGTGTTCATGAGGTGGGGAGGGGCAGAAGGAGAGGGAGAAGCAGGACTCCCTGCTGAGCAGGGAGCCTGATGCGCAGCTTGATTCCAGAACCCTGGGATCATGACCAGAGCTGAAGGCAGATACTTAACTGACTGAGCTACCCAAGCGCCCTTAAGTAATTTGCTTTATTTTCTGGGATCCTCCTGTTAAGGCACTCTGGGAAACAGATGTTGGTTCTATTGTTAGTCATTAATTATGGTGAAAAATATGTTTAAATTTTTGACAAATACAAACCGTGTATATTTAAGGTATACAACATGATGTTTTGATATGTGTATACCTTTTGAAATGATTATCACAAACATATCTGTTATTTTCCATTGTTATTTTTTTGTTGGGGTAAGGACAGTTGAGATCTACTCAGCAAGTTTTGAGTATGCAATGCATTATTATTAACTGTCACATATGCTACATTAGGTATACAGAATGTATAACTGAAAGGTTTTCCTTTTTGATTAATATCTTCCCTTTTCCTCCACCTTCCAGCCTCTGGTAACCACTGTTCTACTCTGTAAAGATTCCGTGCATAAGTGAGATCACGCATATTTGTCTGTGTTTGGCTTACTTAGTATAATTTCCTTATTGTGAATGGCAGGATTTCCTTATTTTTTTAAAGTAGATGAAGAAATATTTTAATTTGCTCTTTGTAACCATTGGAAAAATAAAATATTAGGCACTTCCTGGGTCAAAGTTTTGAGTACCATATATACTTTTTAAAAAGTCTATAGACCCTTGCTCTGCTGGTTCACACACACATGTACTAGCCTTTCTGTTTTCTACTGCTTAATTGATAATAGTGGAGTAACCATAACAGGGCCATAAACAAAGGCATTGGAGAATTCCAAGGCTTGCTCCCTTCATTTTAGGGATTACTTTAGCACATTTTCCTGTGATAGGATGCAGCAGGAACCTGAAAACCAAGAACCCAGTCCTAGTTGGTGAGCAGGCTTTCAATACCTGTGCCCCATAGGTGTGTATTAAAAAGTGCAGGGGCGCCTGGGTGGCTCAGGGGTTAAAGCCTGTGCCTTCAGCTCAGGTCATGATCTCAGGGTCCTGGGATCGAGCCCCACATCGGGCTCTCTGCTCAGTGGAGAGCCTGCTTCCCCCTCTCTGCCTGCCTCTCTGCCTACTTGTGATTTCTCTCTCTCTCTCTGTCAAATAAATAAATAAAATAAAATAAAATATCTTAAAAAGAAAAAGTGCAGCTATTGGGGGACGTAGGTGGCTCAGTGGGTTAAGGCTTCTGCCTTCAGCTGAGGTCATGATCTCAGGGTCCTGGAATCGGCCCCGCATCGGGCTCTCTGCTCAGCAGGGAGCCTGCTTCTGTCTCTCTCTCTCTCTCTTCCTGCCTCTCTGCCTGCTTGTGATCTCTCTCTGTCACTCTCTCTCTGTCAAATAATAAAATCTTAAAAAAAAAATTCAGCTATTTAGGTCTCCTGTCAATGAAAAAAAGTAAAACTAACATATGTTCCCTCTTAGGAGTAATCAAGTTACAGCAGTTTTAGTACTTTTAGTGCATGCACACACACACACACACACACACACTTCAAAATGTTCCTTTATTTCTTGCGATGGATCATCAGGCCATTTATGAGTATGATTTATGTATGTTAATTTCTTTTTTTTTTTAAGATTTTATTTACTTATTTATTTGACAGAGAGAGAGATTACAAGTAGGCAGAGAGGCAGGCAGAGGGAGAGGAGGAAGCAGGCTCCCTGCTGAGCAGAGAGCCCGATGTGGGGCTCAATCCCAGGACCCTGAGATCATGACCTGAGCCGAAGGCAGAGGCTTCAACCCACTGAGCCACCCAGGAGCTCCTATGTATGTTAATTTCTTAAAGATTACAAGTATTAGTATGTTGAATACCTGCTTTGTTCTTTATACTGATTATAGATAGTTCCCTCTGTTTATGGCAGACTGAAAAAAAATATTTAACTCTTTCTGGTTGGTATGTATCAGCCACTTTTTTTTTTTAAAGATTTTATTTATTTACTTGACAGAGAGAGAGATCACAAGTAGGCAGAGAGGCAGGCAGAGGGAGGGGGAAAGCAGGCTCCCCGCCCAGAAGAGAGCCCGACTCGGGGATCGGGGATCGATCCCAGGACTCTGAAATCATGACCTGAGCTGAAACCAGAGGCCTCAACCCACTGAGCCACCCAGGCGCCCCTGTATCAGCCACTTTTATAACATAAAGTCAATGATAGAACGTCTGTTAGAAAACAGAAATATCTTGAAAAAATGTGATTAGTTGCAAAGTATAGGAATGTTACTCATTTCTCTCAATATTAAGAGCTTATTCTTATGTCTGTTGAAAAAGCTTTATCATGGAGTGAGAAGGATTGAGAAGGGATATTTGTATCCCATTGCAGGGAGATCCCAGGGATTGTCCCCTTCCTTAATCTTGTTTTCTGTAGGTTATCTCTTTAGATTCATTTGACTCCCATGTATGTGAAAGTGTTGCTTCAAAGTATTTCCTAAGCTGTGTGCAAAATTGCTGGACCCTATATCTTCTGTCGGGGTACTGGAGAAGTGCGGTTTGGCAGAAGTTGGTTTGGGAGAAGGTGATTGGGAGTCTCGAAAAATCTTCCCAGATTATGCAGTTCTGTTTGGGTCATTCACACTTGGGTATGTCTTACTTTGAGCCTATTATCAGATAGTTCTCTGAAGAGCATCTGGCTGTAGTCTGCTGCGTTGTAAAGTGAGGAAGGGTGGATCTTAGTTGGTATAGTGTTGGTCCTGATATCTGTGAAACTTACATATCGATATCAGTAAAACCACTTTTAAAAAAAATTGAAGTATTTTTGACAAAGTGTAACATTAGTTTCAGGTGTCACAACATAGTGAACTGGACAAGTGTTACTAGCATCTGTAACCATACAATACTATTTATTATAGTACTGTTGCCTATATTCCCTATGCTGTACCTTTTATTCCTGTGACTTATTTATTCCATAACTGGAATCTCCCATTCCTCATCACCCATTTTGCTCATCCCTTCTGGCAATCATCAGTTTATTCTTTGTATTTATGGGTCGGTTTCTGCTTTTTGTTTTGCTTTTTAAATTCCACATGAGTGAAATTATATGGTATTTGTCTTTGTCTGATTTCACTTAACATTATGCCCTCTAGGTTCATCCATCCTATCTCAAATGACAAGCTCTCATTCTTTTTTTTTTTTGTAACTGAGTAATATTCCACTACATACACACACACAAACACACACCTTATCTTTTTTATCCATTCATCTATTGATGGATATTTGGGTTGCTTTCATATCTTGGCTATTTGATTTAATGCTACATATATCTTTTTGAATTACCGTTTTTGAGTAAACCGCGCTTTGGATCCTGAATTTGATTATTGGACTTTAGTTGCTAGATATGGGCATTGTGGCTTCTACCTGTTCAAGTGGAAGGGTTCCCAGACATCTAGGGACCTGAGGTGCTTGCATGGGCACCTTCTGGGGTTGGTATTTCCTTAACTGACATAACTGCCCTTCTGCTTCCCAGCCGTCCTTTTATCCCTTGCAGAGTGGAGTGCAGTGAGGCTTGGGGGTAGTACTAGGTACTAGTACTAGTACTAGTAGCAGCTAGGCTTATCCTTACTATGGCAATTCTGTGAACATGTGGGAGCTGTCACATATATAAAGTTGTTACTTGGGTGACTGAAAGGGTGAAAAGAGAGCTTTAAAGTCTTATGGAGGTAGAGAGGTAGAATAGGAAGCAGCTACCACTTCCAGGTTTGGGATGAATACAGAGAAAAGATTGAAATTATTTAAATTGAGAAACTTGGGATGTAGAGCCCCATCTGGGATGCAGAACTCTGAAGAGATTCCCCTCTCTCTACAGGGACACTTGGCGATTAAGCTTGGCGATTAAGCTGGTGCTCTCAGTGTGGGGTAAACTGCAAATTGAATGACTGTGCTGCAGGGATGTTGGATGATGCTCACAGACAGACAAACCCGGAAGAAGCACCCTCTTGTACTTCCCCTTCTGCAGAGTTTAGTGCTGAATCCCTGGCTGAGTTTAGTGCTGAGTCCCTGGCAAAGCAGAAATGTGGTTTGCAGAGTCCCGCCTCCAGAATCACAGAGTACAGAAGGATAAGTGAGAGACCATTACCTTACTTCTGACACAGATAGAAATTTCCTGGTGTAGAGGTTTTAGAGATAGATAGCTGCCTGGCCTTCTGGCCCAGTTCATGATAGATAAGGAAGAACAAAAAAACCCTTAAGATGTGACAGTATTTGGCTTGACTTCAGTCCTGCAGAATTAGGGATTTTGACTTAGGGTAAGGGGACTGCTGCCCCCCCCCCCCCCCGCCATACCATTTGTCAGAATTTTTTTAAAGTAGGCAACATATAAGATAAATTCAATCAGTTGAATTTTCCTCCCTCTTTTTTGGACCAGTGCTCAAATCTCAGGTCAGACCAGAACTGTGCATTCAAACTAGGATATGAGAGAAGAAAGTAGGCTTAGAGAAAGGGCCAGAGGATACAGGTGAATGGTACCTCAGGGATTTACCCTTGCCCCTATCCTTGGTGACTGCCTCGGCTCTGAGGACACTTCTTAATGTATTCTTAGAACAAATTAAGAAACATTTTCTATTTTCAGCTCAGATACACTTTAGTTATAACCCTGTCACTCACCTAACATGAATGTATGGATGTAAAGTGCTGCTGGAGGCTGAGGATTCCAGGTACCAGCTGGTAAGTATAAAAAGGGCCGTTGACTGCAGTGAGCTTTTTAGTCCATGTTCTGCCACTTACATTATCTTTCCGGAGGTGGGTCTGAGGTTTAACTGAAACAACATATGTGAACACCCAGGTCAGTTTTAAGGATTAATTCTTGTGTCATCTCTACACCTTGGAGTTCTAACTAAAGTTATATAGCTTTATAATTCATTAGCTTCTGAAAAAGTCCTGCCCAGGGTTTGGCCATTTATCCATGTCTTGAGGTTTTCTTTTGCCTGTGGTTCTGGGATTGTATATGCTTTTAACCCAAACACAGTTCAGCCCTTTAAGCAGTTTCCATGAAAGAGTTCACTACGTAGTTGCAGGCATTTTGGAAGTTTACTGGATGTAAACTGTTTACTGGAGAGTTAAGGAGTTTAGCAGCCTATGGTCATAAGCCATCTCATTGGCTCTTGGTGTTTTTCCTCTAGGTTCTTCCCTTCTGCATTGCTCCACTGCTCAGAATCTCTAATGCCTGGTCAGTGTAGCTTCTTCCTCTGAATCCCAGCAGGTACTCAGGTGAATGGGGGGTCTTGTCTACCTAAATTAAGACCCACTTCCTGCCCTCAGTAAGCTCAAGACATACACTGTGCTTTTTTTCCCCTTTTAAATAAACTCTTTTAAGGTGTAATTTACATACAAGTAATGGAGCCATTTTAAGTGTACTATTTAAATTTTGACGATAGCTATGAAACCACCATCTTGTTAAGATTTGGAACATCCCATCCCAGCACTGTTTATACTGTTTTGAAGTGTGTGTGTTCACTTATGTAGAAGGGTATTTTTCTGTAGTGTTACACATTACCTTTACAATATCTTTTTCTCATAGGCTTTGGTGTGATCATTATTTCTGGAGCTGTACTTTTGAACATAGTCTCAGTTTTTCCTTGGGATAAATTCCAAGACATGATATTTTAAAGGTCGGGTTAACTTGTAATCCCACCGCCATGTATATGAGAGCCAGTTTTCTCCGTAACAGTAAATAGCATTTTTTTCATCTTTGTCTTTTCTGAGTTTTAAGGGTTGTCTTGATAATGAGACATTGTCACTTTCAAAATAGGGTTACTTATAATACTTACTCAGTTTCCTTGGGTGATTTTATTTAAAAACATTTTTTCCTTTTTCTAGTAAGTAGTACTTGGACATGTTACAAAATTCAGCAAAAAGCTACTCAGCTGAAGTGTCTCCCACCTCTCAACTATCTAATCACTTTCCTCAAAGAAAAACTGCTCAGTTGGACCATTTACATCTATTATTTTATAATTTTGTCAGCTTTTCTAATCTTTGTTTGAAATCTTATTATTTTTGTTTAGGTGGAGTTGTACATCATATCATATTAGTTCACACTGCTAGCAGGCCCTAAGTTTAGCATTCATATTACATTGTTGCAGAGACTTGGCTGTCCCACATGAAGTGGCTGAATTTGACCCAGTACTATTGTACACAGAGGCTCTATCATATGTCAGCCTCAGTATGTAATTTTGTGCTTATTTTAGTTATATTAAAATCTGAGTTGTCTGGGTAGTTTCTTTGGCTCAGTGGCATGGGACAAAATCATCTAAAATCACAGAAAAACAAAATATTTACTGAGTTATATACTCCAGCTGGATCTCTTAAGATTATTTAAATTTCGCTGCACTTGGGTAGCTCAGTCAGTTAAGCGTCTGTCTTTGGCTCAGGTCAAGATCTCAGGGCCCTGGGATCAAGCCCCACGTTGGGCTCCCTGCTTGGCTGGGGAGTCTGCATCTTCCTCTCCCTCTGCCTCTCCCCCAGTTTGTGCTCTCTTTCTCTCTTTTCCACTTTCTCTCTCAAATAAATAAATAAATAAAATCTTTTTAAAAAAAAGGAAAAAAAGGTTATTTAACTTTCAAACCAGACTGATAATGTGTGAAATATTAAAATCTCGAAAGTACTCAAGAAAATGAGATTAATTTCAAATCCTTCCAAAAACCTTGAGGTAGAAGACTGGATCTTTAATATGTCAACCAGTTCTTATTAGCAAATGATCATTATTAAACTTGAGAAAAATGATTATTCGATTATCAAAGCTATTAAAGGGGCAAAAGTAACTTAAGCCTGATATTCTGGTGCTTAGTGTTTGGTTCTTTAAGTGCACAACTTGTAAGGAAAATAGCAAGCGCAAAGCTTTTGAGCAGAAGTTTGAAATAGTTCATAAAGATTGGGTTTAAAACTTAAAAAAAATTTCTTTTTTGGTGGGGGGCATATTCCAGCCATTTATGGCCACTGTCTGGCTCCTTAAAACCTTGGGTCTACCATTTTTGGAAGTTCTTGAATCCCTCTTTACCCTCTTCGTATTTTGCTTTCAGTAGTAGTTAGGTCTTTTCATTCAGCCCGTATGGAATGTGATACTCTGTGGTGCTCAGTATTGGGGCTGCAAACACTGCACCTGGGCCTTGACCTCTCAGGGGCTAGTGTAGCTGACTAGACAGCAGGGGTCAAAGTATATAAGGGGTAGCTTTCTGCAGAAGGTGCACCCCTACCACCCAATAATACTCTTGCTTTTTTAGTCAGTAGCATTTACTCACTTGCTTATTACCTCTTAAGTGACAGTCGACTTTTCAAAATGGTAGAAATGCTGCTTTGTGGGCAAATAATTTTAGTGTTTTAAATGTCTTAGATCCACTTCCTAATTCTGAAGAGCAAAAAGATTTTGGGATGTGGAGCTGTGTGGGTTGTGTGTGGCAGGAGCACAGATGTGGGGGTCAACTTTCTGGGCTTGACTTGTAGCCGTGCCAAGTACTAGCTTTGTACAGCCTACTTGACCTCTACTTCATCTGTTTAATACACTAATCTAGTTCTAAGGTGATTGGGAGGGTTGGAGTGCAGAGAAGAGAGCTTACCATAATACAGTGAGCCTTATAATGTTATTACTGTTTTCTAATTTTGCAAAGATGCTGCTCCACTGTAAATCTGAAAAGAATGAATTCCTTCTCAGTGTAGGTGTACTTGGGTTCACCATTTATGTATTAGTTCCACAAAATGGATAACCTTAAACAAAACCGTCTGTAATGGGGCATAGGTGTTTTTTTAAAGCATAGCGGATGCCCATTTACCAATAGTGGGTAGGAAAATGGGATGTTTGAAGTCCGTAATCTGATTTTATTGAAATTATCATTTTGATTTTATTAGAATTACCAGATAATCAATTTTTCATGAGTTAGACACTAATAAGTTGATTTGTATTGCTGCTAAACCGAAGTTTTATTCTTGAATCCAAAGTATTTGGGATCTTGCACTGTACAACTTCAGGGGGTGCTGCTTATACACACTGTGATGTGAATGGGCCTCTCCTGGAGCCGTGCAGTATGGCAGCCTTGTTAAAGGGTGTTTATTTTGGGGAGACAGGATCCCTAATATCTGATTGCTTCCTAATTTGTCTCGGAGTTTAGTGTGCAGTATTTTTTCTTCTTGTCGTTTGGATTTTGGACAAAATTATGTCAGTGGCACAGTTGGATTGAGAATGCAAATCTGGACCGACTGTAACTTGTTTTTGTTTGCCTCGCTGAAAATTTAATCTGCTTTGCTCCTGTCTTGTCTGTTAATATAAGCATAGGCCTTTCCTATTAGTGAAGACCTCAGGCATTTAGCGCTTAGATTATGTTTTGATTACCACATTTGAAGCCTAAAGTAACTAGTGATCAGGGATTGAATAAGTAATACATGGTAGTTGTACCAGTGAAGCCACTAGCTTGGAGGCCAGTAAAAGTGCCTGTTTATGCCACATAGTTGTGCAAGGAATGTTGATTAATTTACATGTAAAACAACCAGGAAAGTGGGTAGGGTACACTGACATGGTAAATGAAAAAATGTAAAAATATTAAACTTTTTTAAAAGGGCTTTTGTTTTTATCAGAATAAATACAAACATCCTAACATGTTAACCAGATTTTGGTTATTAGGAGTATACTATTTAAGTCAACATTGTATTTTTCTTTAATGAGCAGGTGTGAAAGAGGGGGAAAAAGTAGATACCATTAGCAACAAATTTCTTCTTTAGATATTGAGCATTGGCATAGATGCTGGGGATACAGTCCATAATATCTCTTCCCTCAACAGAGAGGGTGAAATAGTGAACAGTAATTACAGTATTAAAGAGTATTATAGGGGTGCCTAGGTGCCGCATCTGGTTAAGCACCCTATTCTTGGTTTCAATTCAGGTTGTGCTCTCAGGGTCTTGAGATTGAGCCCTGTGTTGAGCTCTGTGCTGAGTGAGGAACCTGCTTGGGACTCTCTCTCCTTCTTCCCTTCCCCCCATTCTCTCTCAAGTAAAATAAATCTTTAAAAAAATGAGAGTATTATAAAAGGTCACCTTTTAGTAGAAGGGAGCATAGAATAGGAAGATTTAACCCATCCCAATGTTAAAATGTTTATTAGTCAGTTTTGGTGCTAGAGGGAATCTTTGAAATGTTGGAGGGACTAAATTTTAGAAGTTTGGGGAGGTTAAGTGAATTTGTATGATTGTATAACAAATTGGTACCGTTAGGATTGATATTAAATAGAGATGTCCTAGCTCTAGGTTTTTTCCCTAGGAGGTATACCAGGCTGTCTAGTTGGAAGTTAGCTCTTTCAGTGTGAAATTAGCTCCCTCTTTAAAGGCAGTTAAACTAGATAGAAATTCTTTGATAGAGAGGTTAGCCGACTTTGGTGCTCTCTTTTGAGCTCATTTAATCCCAGAGATACTTATCTTCTTAACCTCTTCATCTCCCCAGCCCCTGGTCTATTAACTTTTGCCTTTTCTTCACTTTCTTTTCTATCTAGTTTAGGCTTTGCATTTTTAGCAAGCAATGGAGGTCAACTTTGGCTAGTTGAAGTAGAAACAGCATTTATTGAATTATTAGGGATCTTACGTAAACTTCAGGGGTGCCAAGGAAAGAGGCATTCAGGAAACAAGACTCAGCATCACATCATGGTGGAGACTTTACTCCTGGCATTGTGTGCCTTGTGCTCTGCAGTTTGATTGCTGATGCCAAGTACAGAATGCTGCACTAGAACCTCTTCCGTGCTATCTAGAAGTAACTATGTCTATTATCTCCAGAATGGATCCTTCTGTTGTATTTTAGCTTTGATGCACAGGTTTTGACTGAGCCTAAATCTCACACATGCTTAGTAGAGAGGCAATTTCCTAAGACTAAAGCTTCCATTGAGGGAGGTGGGGATCCATAAAGGTTGTGGGTATTATTCCCAAACAAGGCTGTTCAGCCTGTCAGGTGGTCTAAAGGACTGATGAACGTCCACTATGAACCTCATTTTTCTTATGCTGCCAGACATAATCTTGTATTACTATGGATCACTTCTATTTTCGAACAATAGTTATTTTAAACTTTCACATTCTTAAGCTCCCAATTCCCACATTATACTAAGGAAGGGAAGGGAAAGTATGAATGAATGGGAGAATTTTACTATTGTTTTATAGTAGACAAATGTGTAGATAAATGGCTGAAATTACACATAAAGGCCTTGAAATGAATTACCAACTTTAACCAGTTGAAATTTTAAGAAAGAAACCCACACTCTAGATGATTTCTAACTTAAATGCTGAATTTTTTTTTAAGTACAAGTTCACTGGTGTTTGCTAAGGCATCACTCATAATTTTAGTTTTCACTGTACAGAAACCGGCAATTTAAAAATTGCCTATTTTCATTCGGGATGAATACAGAAGACCTTTCCTCCCCCACCTACTAAATTATAGAATCTGAAGCATGCAAGTTTCTAAAAAATGTTTTTCGATGGGTTTGCTAACA
Organism: Nasua narica; assembly: GCA_028533885.1. Classification (NCBI taxonomy): domain Eukaryota; kingdom Metazoa; phylum Chordata; class Mammalia; order Carnivora; family Procyonidae; genus Nasua; species Nasua narica. The sequence continues at coordinate 96,425,215 of CM052807.1, read as the reverse complement.
ATGCCCCAAGGACCTTATTACAGCAGTAATCTCAGTGAAGTGTTACTAATCAGAGTTCCAAGACATCATTGCTAAGACATAGAATTCATTAAGACAGAAGGACACTTACATTATTTAGATCAGTAAAGGCATATATTAAATTTTTGAGCTGATGCTAAAGAAAGTCCAGGCAACAAAGTGTTTATATTATCCATCAAATCAGAAGCCAAGAAAAAATGGAGATGTTAACTTTCATGAGTGATGCCAATATTTAGAAATCTTTCAAAAAAACAGAAAAAAGATGGAGATGTAAAGGTATCTTTCCAGAAAACTGTTGAAATGTCTTTAGAAATAAGCAAGAACATAATGTGCTCCTAGTCTAGTCCTGTTGTTCATATAAGTTAGTATCCCTGATCACGCCTGTACCTTCTTAAAGACCTTGACATACCTTATTTTAAAATGCACATTTCAAAAACTGACTTTTATAAATGTGAAATAAATTCTTGGAGGACAAAGGGACTTTTTTTTATTCTTCCTTTGAATTAGTTGATACCACGATGCCATGTACAAAATAAACATTTGTTAGTAAATTCATATTTCAGAGTCACAACATTTTAGAGCATAGTGGTTTCATATAATAACAGAGGTAGGCAAAGTGGCTTACCATATAATGGATAATTCCAGGTCAAAATGATGTATACCAATTTTTCCATTAAATAAAGCAGAGTTTTTTTCTACTTCATTTATGTTACTAAGACTGTATACTTCTTCAGATGCTAGTCCCAAAGGAAAAAAAGAAAAAAGTGACATTATGGCTTAAATTAATTTACCTCTTTTATGAAGCACTTTTTCATGATTATGAAGGACTGAGAGTAGCCCTTCCTTAACTTCTGTGGTATTTACTGTCCTGACAAACATTTGAGATTTACTGTTCATATTGTTAATTGTCTTTCTATAGGTCATTGAGATGAAGAAATCAGGCTCTGAAGCCAGACTGAGTAAAGCCCAATTACTTGGATTTCAGTCTTGTCTCTGCCAGTTGGCTAACTTTGGTTATAAGTGGTTAGTCTCAGTTCTCATTTCCCTTATTTGTAAAATGGGTATGAAGACTAAGTGAGTTAATAATACATGTAGAGCACTTGAGTCACTCTTTGGCACAGTTATGAGAATAACTGATTTTTTAATAATAACTTGATTTTTTTCATCAGTTTTCTGCATATCTGGGTGTAGTGCTTCGTAATCGCATGGAGTCCCTGCCCTTAGGGAATTTATAGACTAGTGGGGGCAGGAAAGGAGACAGACTGCAGTATAACCTGATATGTTTAGTGGAACAAAAGAATTTAGGGGTGGTAGACAAGGAATTCAGCCTAATGGTTTTCCCTGTTGGAGGCTCACTTCGTTAGTAGGATTTTCAGATTTTTATCAGTTGTCAGTGATTGGAATATTTAAATGCCATTCCTGGGGTGGAAGTTAGCCACTACTAACCCAGTAAGTATAGTAATTCTTATCAGCTCTGTGTGGTGCCTAAGCACACATGCATTTATTCATTCATTGAACACGCATGTATTTAGCACTTCCCCACCACCATTTGCTAGCTGGAGTTCTCATCTTCAAATAGTTCTTGTCCTCGCTGTAGCGAGAGGTGTGGTGTTAAGGTCCAGGCAACTCCAGACTAATTGAGACCTGGGAAACAAGTTGATTGAATAGACTTAGCTTTTCAGAAGTCCTTCCCTGGCTTCCAAGTCTTTTTTACTTTTCACTGAACTTAATGGAAGTACTGATTTGGTCTTGGCTTGAGAGAAAAAACTAGAGAGTCCTAGCCCAGGTCATTCCATTCCATCTCTTAGATAGTACTCCAAAGTGGAATACAGAGTGCAGCTGACCCTTGAAGAACATGGGTTTGAACTGTGCTCACTGGTCCGCTTATATGTGAGTCCACTTGTACATGCATTTTTTTTGTTTTGATAAATGCAGTACAGAACTATTAAATATATTTTCTCTTATTCTTTTTTAAAGATATTTTTATGTATTTATTTGAGAGAGAGAGAGAGAGAGCAAGCATGTGCAAGCAGAGCAGAGGCAGAGGGAGAAGCAGGCTCACCACTGAGCAGGGAGACCGATGCCGACGCCGGGTCTCTGTCCCAAGACCCGGAGATCATGATCTGAGCCGAAGGCAGACGCTTAACTGACCGAGCCACCTGGGTGCCCCTCATTTTCTTAACATGTTCTTATCTCTAGTTTACTTTATTGTAAGAATATAGTGTATAATACGTATATAAAATATGTATTAACTGACTTGTAGGTAAGGCTTCTGGTCAACAGTAGACTCTTGGTAAGTAGTTAAATTTTCGGGGGTCAAAATGTATATGTGGATTTTCAACTGTGCAGGGGGGTGGTGCCCCTCACTCCTGTGTTGTTCATGGGTCAGCTGTACTTTCTTGCTACTTACCAGTCAGCTGGAAATAAAGCTTTTCATCAAAGGGATACCTTGGTCTAAAATCTTAAGATTTGGTCCTTGGTATCTAGAGTCTTTGAGAGGGCTTCTTCGATTTTTCCTTCTTTTCAGAGAAGGAAATTGTGTGGTTTATGTGTGTGGAAGTAGAGGGAGAAAAAGAAGGTGGAGGGTGTGCCTGGAGAATCGTTAGTCTCATCTGACTTTAGGATAAACGTTTTTTTAGAAACTTTAGTGAATTAGAGTAAAATAATTTATGAGCCATTTGCGAAGAAAAGGGGTCGAAATAAGTAAGTTATATCCTTTGTCCACTAGGGGGTAGTGTGGACTGTAAAAATTAAAATTATCCCTGAGGGATTAGCTCTTTGTTTTTTCATGCAGTTTCCTTGTTTCGGTTAATTTTTTTTTTAAGATTTTATTTATTTATTAGAGAGAGGGAGATCACAAGTAGGCAGAGAGGGAGTGGGGGGGAAGGAGGTTCCCCGCCAAGCAGAGAGCCCGATGCGGGGCTCGATCCTAGGACCCTGAGATCATGACCTGAGCCGAAGGCTTTAACCCACTGAGCCACCCAGGCACCCCTGTTTCAGTTAATTTTTGTCCATGCTATGTTTTTTTGAAATGGCTACGAATCGTTATATTCGAACGCAGTCTTGTGACTGTAACAAATATTAACACTTAACCCAGATTCCTAATATTAGTGATTCAGATGTTCTGACATTACTGTTGTATAGAACTTTTGAGGGGAAAAAAGTGATATTTTTAAGTTTCTCTACCAGATTTTACTTACTATACAAAATAGATTATTTTAATAATGTGTAACTTACTATACAAAATAGATTATTTTAATAATGTGTAAGTAACGTAAGTAACGTTATAACAGTATTGTCATGTTTCACTGTCTTGTATGGTAGCTACTAGCCCTATGTGGCTATTGAGCAGTTGTAGTGTGACTAGTTTGAATTGATAGGTGTTGCAAATATAAATAACTGGATTTTGAAGACTTTGTATGAAAAAAGATTATAGATATTAATTTTTATATTGATTACATGTTGAAATGATACTATTTGATTATACTGCTAAATAAAATACTAGTTTTAACTGTTTCTTTTTACTTTTTAATGTGGCTAGTGGAAAATTCAGTATTTGCAGCTCGTATTTCTGTTGGGCAGCACTGCTTTAGAGAAAACATTCATCAACCATTTTTTAAAAAATTTTTTTATTTGAGAGAGAGAGTGAGAGAGAGCATGAGAGGGGAGAGGGGAGAAGGTCAGAGGGAGAAGCAGACTCCCACAGAGCTGGGAGCCCAATGCAGGACTCGATCCTGGCACTCCGGGATCATGACCTGAGCCGAAGGCAGTGGCTTAACCAACTGAGCCACCCAGGCGCCCTCATCAACCATTTTTATTATGCTGTATGCACCTCTAGCTTGCCTTATGATTTGTAAGGAAGTGGTGTAGTGGGGGGAAATTGAGCACAATTTTGGCTCTGTTTCTAATCCCAGCCAGAATAGATACAGTCTGTTCTATAATGAGATCAGTGTGTTCCTAAAACTCATTGTGTTGACCAAATTTGTGCAGTAAAAATGACATGGCTCATGGATAAAATGTTAGGGGCTTGACACTCACAATGTTGGTAACATTTTTTTTTAAATGCACAGTTGTTGTAGATGGTGAAGTTGTAGATGCCCTTAAAGTAGTTTACAATTGAAAGATAGGCTTTTGCTTTAATGGTAATCCCAGAAAAGGAGTCCCTGTTTGTTAATATTTTAAAATTGCTTGTAGATGTAGTTAACAGAGGTGGGAGTAGACAGAGTAGACATCATTGAAGCATCTTTCAGTTTGATAAGACTAATTGTGATAACAAAATTGATACTGTTATCAAGTATAGTTAGCTCTTGGGTGAGATGATCTAAAAGATCCACATTTGACATTATTAGTAATACATTGAATTTTTGTGTTTCAGAGAATATTCTATTTTAATTTTAGAGAGTGAGAAGGGCGTGGTAAGGGGCAGAGGGAGAGGGAAAGTGAGTCTTAAGCAGATTGCACTGAGTGCGGAGCAGGGCTCAATATCAGGACCCTGAGATCATGACCTGAGCTGAAACCAAAAGTTAGGTGCTTAGCTGACTTCGCCACCCAGGTGCCACCAGAGGATATTCTAAATAGGAAAAAGCCTATAGGCTGTAGGTATATGTTGAAGGTGTATATAGAAAGTTATTAAATGGATCAACTTTTCTCATATGCGAATTGCCACTTTTTTCTCCCTCCCTCCCTCCGTCTTTCTTTCTTTCTTTCTTTGGTGGGGCGGGTGGGCAGAGGGCAGAGAATCTCAAGCAGAGTCCTCGTGGAGCATGGAGCTGGATGGCGGGGGGCGGGGGGGCGCTAGATCTCAGAACCCTGAGATCATGACTTGAACCAAAATCAAGACACTTAATTGAGCCACCAGGCACCCCTGCCACTCTTTTTCTAAGAATACTGTTTAATATTTAAAATTTTACTGTACATATGGGCGCCTGGATGGCGCAGTTTGTTGAGCGACTGCCTTCGGCTCAGGTCATGATCCCGGAGTCCCGGGATCAAGTCCCACATCGGGGTCCCAGCTCCGTGGGGAGTCTGCTTCTCACTCTGACCTTCTCCCTTCTCATGCTCTCTCTCACTCTCTTTCCTAATAAATAAATAAATAAAATCTTAAAAAAAATTTTACTGTCCATAATTCATTCATTGCCTTAAAAAGTGTATAATAAGACCTTACATTGCTTCATAGTGAGCACACGTTGTTATTGAACTTTAAAGTGGGACAAGACCTAGTTAATGGAATTTAGTTGACTGTCAAGTGCTGCAGTTACTGTGGTATAATCCTGGAATTTGCACTTCAAGCCCCAGTAGATCTATTGATGACCAGATCAATTTGATGTTACTTAATTCCTTTTTAAAGGTATTTATAGCATAAACTATTACACTCTGTAAAATGAGATAGTTTCATTGAGACTTAATCTTATTGCCACTTAAATTCAAACTCTATTTTTATGTACTTCCTTTTCTATTTTTTAGTAACTGATTCCCTAAATAGTCTACAATACTTTTTGTTCTGTATGGCCTAAACTCAGTTCTACCTGGGATTGGGTCAGAGGATTGCTTTTAAACAAGTAGGATCATAATGCAACTAATGGTTATTTTGTTTTCTTTGAAAACAAATACTGTTGTTTAATACATCTTAAGATTTGTTACTGTGCTTTGTTCTTAATTCTTTTTGAGTTGGTTGTATATGGCTTTGGCCTTCCTATGTGATCTCATTTGTTAAGTCTTTCTGCGGTATTATCTCTTTGATCTTCAGAGCAACTCTGCATGAGAAGTAATCTTAATTATGATACAGATAAGTCAGCTGAGACTCAGCAGTGCAGATTGTTTGCTCAAAAGTAATAGTTAAGTAAGCAATGTAGAAGGAATTTGAACCCGTTATTTCTGGACTTGAAGTATTCACACTGTACTTCATTGTCTTTTCACCAAAGAATAATATAAAACTAGAATGTGTTTCATAATTAACCATGTGTGAGTAGTAGCAGGAAGGATTTTATTTCCTAACCACTTTTGCCTTTTTCGGGAAGAAAATAGACTCCCAAGTTCTGCGGGTGAGACTTGTTCCATTTGGTTTGGATTTTATTCTTTTTTCCTCCCATAATTTATGCTGTGGGTTTGTTTGGGAAATCAGTGCCTTGTGGTCAAGTAATTACTCATCTCTTCATTGTATCAAAATCCATGAGAACTTGAGAGCATATAAAAACTGTTTCAAAAGGTTTTCCACACCTAAAAGCTTACGCTTTTTTACGCTTTACGCATTCTAGCGTTCTGATTAAATCTTATAATTGATCAGGCCATGTGGTATGTTTAATATGTGCATTCTTTAGAAAGATTCTTATTTTGAGGAGGAACTGAGGATGAGGAAGGAATGCCGAATCTCTGCCCATGTGCTCCAAGTGTGATCTTGAGGCTATTTTGGGGTATGATCTTGGAGGCCCTTCTGGCAGCTTTTTATAGCCTAGAATAGAGCTGGTACTACTTTGTGTAACCAGGGAGTGGGATTTGGGGGCTCTTGGACCCCAGCCTTTTCTTTATTCCCCAATCTCCCTCCTTCTGGATTTCTAAAAATAGGAAGACCTGGGGCAAAACGAGGAGGAGGAAGATCGAGGTGAAGAGAGGCCAGAATTCAAGGAATTTTACCATCTAGTTTTTTTTTCTCATTTCTTTACTCTTACTCTTGATCCTTAATATCTTTTTTTTTTTTTTTTTTTTTTTTTGCTAAAAATGAAGGCTGGCCTCTTTTGTTCTAAATTTATGTTGGAGGACTTCCCACAGTGGGAGGCTTCATTACTGCCTCCTGAGATTTTTTTTTTTTAGATTTATTTATTTACTTGAGAGAGGAAGAGAGAGCTCAAGCTCGAGAGAGCATGCATAAGCTAGGGGTAGGGAGGGGCAGAGAGAGAGGGAGAAGCAGACTCCCCACTAAGCAGGGAGCCCAGTGCGGGGCTCCATCCCAGGACCCCCTGGGATCATGACCCGAACTGGAGGCAGACACCTAATCAACTGAGCCACCCAGGTGCCCCTCCTCTTGAAATTTTTAATGCTCTAAAAATGTTTTTCTTTGAGCCCAAAGAACATTTAGGTGAAAGTAGTTTACAGCATTTCAGTTTCTCATTTGCCCTTGCATTGCTATGATTAAAACAAAGCAAAAAAAACTGGTCTCTAATTAAAGTACTAAAGGCATTGCTTTAAATGGCTATGGGTTTAACACAGTTTGGAAAAGGGTTTAATTTTTATCTGCCTCTTATGATTATTTCAGTGTATGACAGGGAAATCTCTTTTAGTATGTGCCCTGTGAGAATGAAATGCTGTAAGGTATAGGATTTTTCATAAGCGAAGGCAGTGTAAATACAATATTCTCATTGTTTTTCATACCTAAAACTTCAGATATAGTAATGTTCTAAAACTTCAACTGGGCATGCTTATTCAAATTGTTGAAAATATATTACTAACATAATATTACACATGGAATTGTCAGTTTCTTTTGAGTGTTAACTATTTTTGGCTAAAAGTAAGTTTATAAATAAAAGTTAGATTATTTTTCCCCATGCCTGAATGGATCCTTTTGTTTTCCTCCTGTGATGTGCACATCCTGCTTTGAATAACACTGCTTTAGTGTTAAAGATGCAGTTCTGATAGTTTATTCCTTGTTCTCTGTAACATCAAATAGATTCATAATTCAGCAAGTATTTATTAAACATCTGTGATGCTGGGCACTGTTCCAAACGCTGAGGATATAGCAGTAAATAAAACAGGCACAAATCTTTTATGGCACTTCCGTTCTGAACAAAATAAGTGAGCTACGTAGTATGTTAGTAGTGCTGTGGAGATAACATTAGGGCAACAGGGGTAGGGAGGGTGTGGGATTGGGTGGAATAGGCTTTTGCAGTTTAAATTATGGAGGGCTTACCCGAGAAAACATATTTGAATGAAGATCTTAGAGCTTTGAGGGAGCAAACCAGATAGAAATTTCAAGGGGAAAAAAGCAAGGGCAAACTTTTGAGGGAGGAGTGTGCCTGACAGGTTGGAAAATTACAAAGCTGTTAATCTGGCTGGAGCAAAGTGCCTTGTCGGAGTATTGGGGGAAACATAACTGAAGATGAGTTAAAGAGTAGTCAGAGTAAGGGGATCATATAAAGCCTCTTCTTGGGGGGCCATTGTAAGGACTTTTTTTTTAAAGTATTTTTTTTTTAGGATTTTATTTATTTGACAGTGAGAGAGAGAGATCACAAGTAGGCAGAGAGGCAGGCAGAAAGAGAAAGGGAAGCAGGTTCCCCGCTGAGCAGAGAGCCCGATGCGGGGCTCGATCCCAGGATCCTGAGATCATGACCTGAGCCAAAGGCAGAGGCTTTAATCCACGGAGCCACCCAGGCATCCCTGTACGGTTTTTGAAAGGTCTATGGAACACAGACCCAGGAGGGAGTGGGGAACAAGGTCAGAAGCAGGAAGAACAAAGTTAGGCTATTACAGAGTGCCAGCTGAGAGTTGATGATGGCTTGGATCGGAAGTGTAGCCGCAGGGTGGTAAGAAGCAGTCCAGTAGATTTTGAAATTCAGCGAACAAAATATGCCAATCAGGTTAGATACGGTGGAGTGTGAAGGGGGAAAGATTTGATCAGTTGGAAGGATGGATTGATGGTTAACTAAAGTGAAGATGGCTTTGAAGGAAGAGCCCGTTGAAGGTGGGGAAAGTCACGCAAAATTTGGGATGCTCATTAAGACGCTCAAGAGGAGCTATTGAACAAGTTGTTGGGGATAGAAGAGGTATGATCCAGGGGAGAGATCTGTGCTGAATATGAATTTAGGGAGACATCATCATATACAGGGTGTTATTTAGTATTTAGATTCATTGGACTATGTGCCATCACTGTGGAAGTGTGTAGATAAAGAAGCCCTAGGACAGAGCCCTGGTGCACTTTTGTGCTGGGGAATCGGGTGTGGGGGAGGGAACCAGCAAGGAGGTTGCAGCCAGATAAGTAGGAAGAGAATCAGGAGAGCTGGACTGCAGGAAGCTGGGTGATGTTTGTTAAGGAGGAGGGCAGACGAGCTGGGTAAGATGGTACATTTAGGTCAGATAAGATGAAGATTAAGTATTGGCCATTTGATTTAACTGTGTGGGAATCACTGGTGACCTCAACAGGCAGGTTAGTGGCTAGACCCTGATTGGAGAGTTGTGTTCAAGATAGGAGGGGAGGAGAAAAATTGGAGACAATCAGGTATAGATAACTTTGAAAGAGCAACAAAGCAGTGGCACATTAGCTGGTGGGGGCTGGGGGGAGAGTGAGGTCAAGGTTATTTTCTCCTCTTACTGGGAGAAATTACAGCAAGTTTGTACGGTTTGGGGAAAGAGCCAATGAAGAGGAGGAACTGATGGTTCAGGAGAGGAAAGCGACGATAGAGCCATGTCCTTGAATAGGTGGAAAGGAGACAAGATCTGGTGCTTGAGAGGAGAGGTCCGTCTTAACCAAGAGCAATGGCCATTTTCTCCACAGTGACAAGAGGACAGGCAAAGCACATGGGTACAGAGTTGAAGGAGGGTGTGCAGATGATACAGTGGGAACTTGAGGAAGTACCTGTTTTCTTGTGAAATAGAAAGCAGTCATCAGCCAAAAGTGAGGGTGAGGATAGAGGTAGTGGAGCTTTGCAGAGAGAGAAGAGTGTTACAGATATTTAGGAGAGAGGGAGAAAGATGGGAAAGAGGACTAATGATTGTTGGGGAGCAGCATAAGGGTTCGGTGTCAAGGTCTTGTATATTTCGCTAGCCATGTTCAGGTGCCTAGGCTCTGGCCCTCCTACATTCCCTTCTGTTTTTCAGAGGAAAGATTTTCAGTGACTTTTAGAACTAATTTTACTCTTAAAAAATTTTTAGGGGATTTTATTTGTAAGTAATCTCCATACCCAACATGGAGCTGGAACTCAAAACACCAAGACCCAAGAGTTGCATAGCCAGTCAGGTGCCCCTAATTTTACTTTTTAAAGGCTTTGGTAGAGTTTAAATGGTGTAAGTGGCCTTTACCTGTGTGATAATCCCAGTGTTACTTTCTTTTTTCCCTTCTCTCTCGCCTCCTCTCTCCTCCACTCCCCTCTTCACCTCTCTCCTTAGTATAAAGTCAGTTTCATTAGCCTAATTTTTATTATCAACATATTCTCAGACATTTGTAGCTGCAGTGTATGTCATTGGTGTTCACTTGCAGTTGCATTCAGGTGATTGGGATTATTTAGTCTTTTCTTTGAATTTTGAGTTTTATAAAATAAAAACCCTTCAGGAGATTGGAGAAATTTTGTTATGTCCAATCCCAGCAGGTGAACTTCTTAATTTTTAACTTGGTGTTTAGCACAGTGACATTTGTTTCATAAATGTGTTATGTTTTTCTGTTGTAGGAAACCCAGCGTTTGCTGGCAGAACCAGTTCCTGGCATTAAAGCAGAACCAGATGAGAGCAACGCCCGTTATTTTCATGTGGTCATTGCTGGCCCCCAGGATTCCCCCTTTGAGGGAGGGACTTTTAAGCTTGAACTATTCCTACCAGAAGAATACCCGATGGCAGCCCCTAAAGTACGTTTCATGACCAAAATTTATCATCCTAATGTAGACAAGTTGGGAAGAATATGTTTAGATATTTTGAAAGGTAAGTGTTACCTTTATTAATATATGCTATTAAGATTTCTCTTGTTTCTCTTAAGCATTCTGTATTGAGAATCTGAACATTGCCTTATATAAAGACCACAAAGGTTTTTGGGAATGCAATGCAGTAGTTCTGGGGCTGTTGTTTCATGCTTGATCATTCTGGGCCTGTTGCCTTCATAGATAAGTGGTCCCCAGCACTGCAGATCCGCACAGTTCTGCTATCGATCCAGGCTTTGTTAAGTGCTCCCAATCCAGATGATCCATTAGCAAATGATGTAGCGGAGCAGTGGAAGACCAACGAAGCCCAAGCCATAGAAACAGGTATTTAATATCCATTCTCCTTTGCACCATTTCCGCTTTTTAAAACAAACATACACTACCTTTTTAAAAACGTTTTTTCGAGTCTTAACAAAAAGAAAAAAAAATACCTTAGGAGGAATAGGTCAGATCCTGTTTCTAATATGTAAACACCTCTTAACAGCAGATGTTTAAGCTCCATCTTAGGGCCTGCTTCATGACCCCCAAATGTAAAGACAGCCTATAATTGGGAGCTCTTCAACTCTTGTATAACCTGTACCTGGTTTATCAAATACTCAGTGTGTACCATTCATCTAGCAGTACATGAAGATACTAGAAACCTTTGAACTCTTTTGAGCTGCTTTTGTAATTCATCTGATCAAACTATGCCAGTTTATAGCTGAGTTCAAAATCAGTAAGCTTCTTCCTGTTACAGATTTTAACAAATTAGTGGAGAGCATATCTAGAAATGAAGGAGACAAAAGGAGACAACTCTTTTCATCCTGCTGAATTTTGTAGAACTTCTGGATTCTGTTGTAGTGTTTTGGTAATTAGATATGTCTGATCCAGAGGATAGAAAATGGCATGCATTTAACACAATACTGCTTTGTTTTTATAGAGTTTAGAAAGTAACATACTGAACTAAGTAAAATAATAATTGCACGTTTGTTTTTGTCTACAGCTAGAGCATGGACTAGGCTATATGCCATGAATAATATTTAAAATCGATCTGATCATCAAGTGTGCATCACTTCTCCTGTTCTGCCAAGACTTCTTCCTTTTTTGTTTGCATTTAATGGACACAGTCTTAGAAACATTACAGAATAAAAGCCCAGACATCTTCAGTCCTTTGGTGATTAAATGCACATTAGCAAATCTATGTCTTGTCCTGATTCACTGTTGTAAAGCATGAGCAGAGGCTAGAAGTACCATCTGGATTGTTGTGAAACGTTTAAAAGCAGCGGCCCTTCTCTGCTTTTATTCGTTTCCCCCATCATGGCAAAGCACTGTGAATGAAGGTAGTTGTTGGGGTTAGCTGCAGGGGTGTGGGTGTTTTTCTTTATTACTTTTTTTGAGGGGGAGAGGTAGTTTTATTTTAATTTTATGGGCTCCTTTCCCCCTTTTTATGGTGATCTAATTGCATTGGTTAAAAGCAGCTAACCAGTTCTTTAGAATATGCTCTCTAGCCAAGTCTAACTTTATTTAGACGCTGTAGATGGACAAGCTTGATTGTTTGAACCAAAATGGGAACATTAAACAAACATCACAGCCCTCACTAATAACATTGTGACTTTGCTGTCAAGTGTAGAATCCTTCCTTCAAGAAAAAGCTTGTGACCATTTTGTATGGCTTGTCTGGAAACTTCTGTAAATCTTATGTTTTAGTAAAATATTTTTTGTTATTCTACTTTGCCTTTGTACAGTTTATTTTACTGTGTTTATTTCATTTTCCCAATGTGACAATCGTATTTAAAAATGAAGACGGATGGATACATTCTCTTTTGGTCTTCACCATCTGACAAAGTTGATCTGGCGAGAGGTGGGTTTTGCCAGTTTCTTTTCTCTGATGCAAACTTGTGTTAAGATACCACTGAATGGAGTATTTATAAGCTGGCCCTGAGCATGGATAAAGCATCGGTATTTGATATTTTTTTTTTTACCTCCTAGAAATTTGAATAAGTTGTGTTTGTGTTGCCCGATTAGGTAGATGATCGTTGGTGTCTTGCGTGATGTTTGAAGCTTACTGTACAGAGAGTCACAGCAAAGCGGCAGTTGTGACTGACTTTGTGTAGGACTCACATGTTGTGCCACATTTGTTTGCGTCTGGCATTTGGGATATGACCTTTTTCTTAGTTCTGGTCTGGAAACTTCACATGGAACCACTGGTGTGTGCTATTAGGAAACGCCAATCTGATAACCATTTGGGGTTGCTGAATCATTTATGAGTCTTCCTTATAGACCCGATGAGCAGATCTCAAGCAACCAGCTTGCATAGGTGTCATCTGAGAGGTTTCTTCCTTTGAGAGTATCAGATCCTCAGTTAATGATTCTTTCATCCTTCAGTATTTGCTATGGGAGCTCCTATTGTTTGATAGTAATTTTTTCTGCATTGACAGAGTTCCTCCCCTCAAAAAACTGTTCTTTCCCACCCTTCTCCATATCAAACTCCCTATCCTTGTTCTTTGTAAGTCATCAGTGTAGCCAGTCCTAAGTATGTAAATGTTAACCCCTGGGGTTGGAATCTTTGTCTCTTGCGATTTAAGGTAATGGATATTGTAGCCCATCTGAATTTCCTCCACTCTTGATTCTCATAACTTCTGGAGTTTCTTCAGAATGTGGTGTATTTTATTGTGTTCCTATGTAAGATGAAGAATTATCTATTAAAATTACATTTTCAACATGTGAAAGTTTTTGATGACTGGTAACTGGTATCCTTCCAAATAAATGTATTGCTTGGAAACAAATGTTAGTTTAATTCAGAATAAAATTGTTCGGAACCTTAACGTTCTAAATTTAAAGCTCTTAAGAGCAGTTGACATTTATAACAATTCTTGTGCTGTAGAGGGTATTTTGCAACTAAGGAAACTGAATTACATTCTGGGGCCAAAGTGAACACTCAAGAAGTTCAGTAGAGATGAGCTTTATTTAGTGCAGGTGGCACTACTCATGATGATAGCTAGTATCACATAGTGCTTTGTAAGTTCTAAAATTCCAGATTTAAATCCATTGTACCCCAAGAATATGTCTAGAATAGGACTCTTATGCCTACTGATTTGAGTTCCAGAAGTACTAAAACGGAATAATTCAGTTTTTGTTTCAAATATATGAATTCCTGATTTTATGGCATTGTTTTTTCCTTTGTACTTTTGTTAAGAGCCCCCATTGTTTCGATAAGGCTCTTTCTCAACCAGTGGGATGAAACGAGTCAGTTTGTTGATTCAACTTGTTTAGGGTTAAAGGGGCTCTGGGAGAGGCCAGGGTGGATTTCAACAACTGGCAGCCACCTCTGACTTTTGGGCCTCTTTTCTTGGCCCACACAGTGTGTGGTTGGTTAAATAAAACCTTTTGAATTCAGTGCCAACATTTTTAAAAACCAGGAGATTCACATGAAAGAAAAAAAGTCCCCAATTCTGGTAACGTGAATGGTACGAAGATCTGGCAACTGCAGCCATGCTCAGCATTTGCAGAGCAACTTCTGGGAGGGGCGGAGTAGCAGCCGCTGGATACGAGCGCGTCGCTCTCTCCTCCTTCAGTGGACTGAGGTGGACTGGAGTCCCCTTCCAGCCTGCTTGCTCCTTTATGTAGTCCTCTCCCTTGTAAGCCTTTGATTTTGTAACTCCTAAGCTTAAAGGAACAGTGAATTTGACGGAAGTATTTTATGTACCCAACACTGTACCACTTGGGGATGATTAAGTGAATGAGATTGGCATGTGGCTTTTCCTGTGGACCTTCCAATGGGGGTGGGGCACAGACACACTGCAGTTGCAGCTCTGTCATGGAGAAGGGCAGGAAGGACTTGGGAAGGGTTGCTCTTCTGGATTCCAGCCAGATGAACACCTCCAAGCTGGAGGAACACCATGTGCAAAGCCCTGGGGGAGAGGAAAAGAATCTGAATATGTAAGTGGCTTCTTGAAAATCTATTCTGCCATTAGGAGTTTTTCTGAAATCCTGAGGCATTGACAGGAGCTTTGATTTTGTTTTGTTGCAGTCTACTTTGTTTTGATTTGTTTACACAATAGTTATTCTTGGTCCTGTCTAATAAGATCTTGGCTCCGCAGTGTGTAGAACTTAAACCCTGCTCTAGACCAAGAACATACTTAAATACAAAATTTCAGAAGCATTTAAAAGTATGCTTAAATGCAAACTGATATTTAAACAAGCCACAGGTGCTGTGGTTTAGCACTGTTCAAGGAGAGTACGAGAGGAAATCTAGTATCCTTCAAGACACCATAAACACAACATTAGAAATGGAACTGTCATAGGAATGATAGAAATTGTCTTTATTTTTCTATTTGATGATTCAGGAATTTTTTTTAAGCTATTCTAGCCATATCACTTTTTGTTAGTTGCAGTAGCAAAGGTTTTAAAAAGTTAACCATATCTGGAAAAGCTGGTCAAAAAACAAGTAATTAAATGCCATGATTATAGGGCAGCTAATTCATCAGTCGATTTAAGAAAAATGTAATATCTTATTGGAATAATGTATTTTTGGGCGGGGGGTAACATTTCATTTAGCTGTTTAGCATGCTGCTTAGTTTAAGGAATTATATCAGGGTTTTATTTTTTAAATGATTTAATGATCACAAAAGCAAAACATGTTGAATGTAATAACTTGAAAGAAATATAAAGAATAAAAATCTGTAATCTTCCACCCAGCCTGGTGATACTTTGTTTGCTTAACTATATATATGCCCCTGTGTTAATTTCTATTTCTCATTGATGTTGGAAATTGGGAGGATTTGTTCCAACCCTTAGCTTTGCTACAGCTTTGTTGCAAATTGGATAAGTTCCCATTGGCTGCAAAACTAGGAGTTGGGCTACAGTTAGTTTTTCCTTTTCAGTATAGAACTCCACATGAAGAGCTCCAGTACCCCTTCCCCTCCCCAGTTACATCTTTGCCACCCTTCAGTTGCTCTCACTTCCTCGGAGCCTGTTGGTGTGTGGCATTTCAGTTGTGTGAATGTAGACTTGCTACACAGCCAGGCCTCTACTGCCTTGATAGAATGGTTTCAGTTTCTGACTTGGTTGTAGCAGCACAGTAATTGACAGAATATTTTTCGACCTCGCTTATTGTGTCTTGTAGCAGAGTAACAACTGAAATCATCATTTAAAAGTGCATTTTGTGTTGCTCATTAAGGAGCTTTTAACATTTTTCTTCTAATCATTTGTATCTATGGGACAAAACAGGTCTTAGAAAGATTGATAACCTCACCTCATTTGTAGAGAGTACCTAGCAAGTTTCCTTTTTACATTCTCTGACCCATTCTCACCCACCATATGACTCCTTTGAAATAGTTCTATGATCTAGGTTGGTAAATCCCAATTAAATTTCAGTATAATCTAGCAAGGTAGACTAAAGACTTGTCAAAAGCATTTTAGATAAGGTAGGCTGGTTGCACTAGAGTTGAACTAGGTGCTGTTTCTTTGTTTTGGCAGGAAGCGTTAGGACTGTGAGTAGCCAAGGGAATGAATAGGGTGAAAGTCTTAGACTTTTTTCCCCCCTCCTAAAACAGTAAATATTTGGGGCTCTGTAGTCCATGGTTCGTTACTCGGCTCTGCCATTGTTGGTGAGAACGCATCCATAGACAATTTTAAATGGTTGGAGATGCTGTGCTATGGTAAAACTTTTCACAAGTCACAAAATATTTTCAATCACTGAAAATGTAAAAAAGAAAGTTCTAAGTTTGTGAGCTGTACAAAGACAGGTGGGGGCTAAGGTTTGGCCTGTAGCCCCCTTGGCTGTGATTGATTATTCACTGCATGTGAATTAGAACACGTGTTTCTCCTACCCTCTCCTTCTTTAAAAAGTGATACATTACTGTTACTCCAATAACAAAGATGGCATAGGTTTCCTTTCCCCCCTTTGCTGTTAAGATATACATATCTTGATAGTATGCACAGATTGAGCAATTATCAAGACCAGTTTTTTCATGCAACATTACTGAACATTTTCACATTGAAAATTTCTTGGAGTATTAATTTTAAAATTATACAGGTTTTTAAAGAAATCCATACAAGTTCCTTTTTAAAAAGTGGCCTGTAGTGGGTAGTGCTGTATGGTTGTGCTTTTTAAAATGTTACTGAAGGGGTGCCTGAGTGGCTCAGTGGGTTAAAGCCTCTGCCTTTGGCTCAGGTCATGATCCCAGGGTCCTGGGATCGAGCCCCGCATCAGGCTCTCTGCTCAGCGGCGAGCTTGCCTCCCTCTCTCCCTCTGCCTGCCTCTCTGCCTACTAGTGATCTCTCTCTCTGTCAAATAAATAAATAAAATCTTTTTTAAAAATAAATAAAATGTTACTGAAAGTCACACTTGGCATCACATTTCTTTGGTGTCCATAAGTATCTATTGATCATAATTTAATTGATGCCGGTTTTACAAAGTCTGCATTATACATCTTTAACCATATTTTGACTGTGCAACTTGTCTAAGTAGTTCAGTTGACTAGATACCCAGAAGTGGAGCTGTAAAATTTTGCTAAGTACTACTTAGTCATTCTCCAAGAGGCTATACTGATTTACATGCAGAGATCCTTACCTGACTTGAATGTCATTTGTGTCTGCTTAATATTCCTTTACATGGATGTATTATTAGTTGACCATTACCCCTTTAGGTGTGCACATGGTATTTCCCGTCTCACTGTAGTTGCCTTATCTTGGTACATGAATCTTTGTCCACATTCCTGGAGAGGGTTTGGGATTCCTAGCATAATTTGATCAAAAGATATGTTAAGGTTCTAGATTGACACAGTAACGGTCAAAGTATCTTTTAAGGAATGAATTTGATTAAAAATTGAGAATAACAGTAGGAGTTACAATACTGGCATTGGTGTTTACTGAGAACCAGGAAACGTGATGTCCAGGTAGTTAGTATTTCCACATACTGTCAAGAGTAACTTTGGGGATAATTAGTTGTTATCACGGTGAAGCAGAGGAATTTAAGATTGGCTTCTGGCAAAAGGACAACTGAGCCTTTGGATAAATTTGCGTCTTTGCTATAATGCTATGCCAAGAGAGGCGTTTAGGGCCTTCTCACTTTACTGCTAGAATTCAGCCAATGGCCCTCGTCAGGAAGATATAAAAACAAGGGGGAAGGGGTGGCTTGGGTGGCTTCTGGGATCGAGCCCCACATGGGGCTCCCCGCTCGGCGGGAAGCCTGCTTCTCCCTCTCCTGCTTGTGTTCCCTCTCTCTCTGTCAAATAAATAAAACCTTTAAAAAAAAGATTAAAAAAAAAAAGAGGAAATAGTACCAGAGATGAGATTACATTTTTAAAGATTTTATTTGACAGAGATCATAAGTAGGCAGGGAGGCAGGCTGAGAGGGGGGAATCAGGCTCCCCACCGAGCAGAGAGCCCAATGACTTGGGGGCTCGATCCCAGGACCCTGAGACCATGACCTGAGCTGAAGTCAAAGGCTTTAACCCACTGAGCCACCCAGGTGCCCTGAGATCACTTCTCAACCTGATTATTCTATAGCTCCATATAAAATGTTGCTAAGTATTTGGGGGAAGGAGCACATTTTAAAATAAAATGTTGCTTTTGAAGATGGAACATGTTAAGTCTGTTTAAAAAAAAAAAGGGCGCCTGGGTGGCTCAGTCATTAAGGGGCTGCCTTCAATCCTGGGATCAAGCCCCGCCCAGCCGGAAGCCTGCTTCTTCCTCTCCCACTCCACCTGCTTGTGTTCCCTCTCTGTCAAAAAGTCGGAACACCTTGAAATCCCAGGACCCTGAGATCACAACCTGAGATGAAGTCCTGCTTAACCAACTGAGCCGAACAGATGCCCTTAAGACTGTCTTGAGGGTGGAAACCTACTCTGCGCTATGAGCAACAATGCTGGGCATAAAGCAGATGCTGATTATTGGTGCAGCTTCTGGTAAACCTTAGGAATATACGAAAGTGTTAGCTGGAAACTTCATTTGAGACCAAATCAACTACATGGCAACATTCTGCTATAATCTAGTTCACTAAAAATAAACTATAAAAATCAACTTTAGTCCTGTCACTTTCGTCTACAAAGCTTAGCTAAAGGGGACCTGCAGGGAATTCTTGTATTCCAATGTGAAGACAACATTGGGAAATGCCAGGCTTTCGTTTTTCCTCCAGTTTAATAATAAGTCAAAAGCCAAATGAGATTCGAATGGAACTTTTACGTGAGGATTCTTAAGTTGGTCCTTGGTAAGCAGTATTTTGGGGAAATAGAAATGGGCAAGGTAATTAGCCAGTTACCTTTTTACAGAATAGAAGAGCTCTTGAAAATTATTAAAGTTAACAAAACCCATCGAGGAATAGAAATAATAAGATAGCCATAGCGGGGCCACCTTGAGACTGATACCTAATAGAAAAATATCCATTTTGGAGAGTAATGGAAACACTTTACTGGTGGACAATCCCTTTTAACTCAGTTAATTCTACTAGTAAGGATCATAAATGAAAGTGTATATAGATACTAAGAGATGATGTATATGACCATCCATGGGAGAAAAGTAAAATTTTACTGTGGAATGCCAGACAAGTTTTCCACTCCGACAATGTTCAGTTATGGTTTAAAAAAAAATTTTTCCATTTTTATTTGGTTTCCAAATATAAAAAAAGTCAAGATTCTTACACCAATTATCTCAAATGAGAAGACCATGCAAAGCAATTTAGAGTGTATACAACAATCGTCCCCCCCCTTTCAGTTTTGCTGCTTTATACAACTGTTTGACAGAAAGTTGAATGGCACGTGCCTCGTTGGAAAATTTCACCTGTTTATTAAAAAACACGCACGCGCGCGCGCGCACACACACACACACACACACACACACACACACAAAACCCCTCAACAACAAATATTCAGGACAATTTGCTACTTTGTGTCTTCAAGTCAACTTATAACCTAGTTATTTCTTTTATTTAGGAGGCACATGGGACTGAAAAATTTAGCTGCCCAATTTTATCCATCTACCCCAGAAAGCAGAAATGAGTCCCAACACTCTGTAAACTTTGGAGGGTTGAGATAGTAGACACTATATGTTATCCATAGTAGATTCAACTATTGAGCCTGAAAAGGAAGGCTTTTTATCCTTAACAAATAGAAATCTCTTTAGGGCCTTTTCTCTAATTTTGCTAGACTGGGTTCCAGAAGAATAGTGAAGAATCCCTCGTGTGAAATTCAAAGTGTGACAACTATTAAGTATTCTGTTGCATCATACAAGTTTTTGCTAGTTGCATAGACTAAAGACGGTTTGCTAAATGGCACTGAAGAAGATCCTGACCCGAGTGGCACTACTTAGTCCAAATGTTCTTGACCCCCCAAAAAATTATACAACAATATTTATAGGCTCATTTTTAAGAGATGGCTGACAATACTGTACATATTTTACATGTCAAATACATATTCCAGGAGTTTATAAAATAAGTTCATGCATTATTACCTCTAAGAATATCATGTACAAGATCCCACCCCCCTCCCCGACCCACTACTTGTGACAGCATTTCAGGTGGACAGTTTTATATACAAAATCCAGTTTCTCTGTGTTAAGGTATATAATTTAAAGAAACTTCAGAGATTACTGAGAAACAAAAAAATCTTAAGTCCATTGAAGATTTAAAGTGTCAATCTGTGGATTTAAAATGTTTCCTTTTAAAAAAACACCCAGGATGCATAACCTGTACAAAGAAAAATATAAAAATTCTGGATGATCATGTTTGATCACACTACATAATTTAGAATGAAATGTCATTGGTTAAGTCTTTCTACTTTACTCATTCCTCTGACAGCATTAATTTGTGAACTAATATTTATATTTCAGCTGCATTTATGGCACAAGATCTTTTTCAAAACAGTGGCACCAATTTTCCTTAGGTGTAACAGCACTATTTTTTTTAGCAGCAATTATATTTTTAAAGGTTAACAATTTGTAGAATGTACAACTATACTAACTTTCTACTCTATACTCACCAGTTATAATATTTACAAGGCTAATGCCTACCTATAGAAAAATCTTTCACTCTCCCCCACCCCATGTTTTTCTTAGTCAAAGGTTTTTGTCCTCCTGTCTCATTTCTGAGTTTTTTGGGGGGTAGGGAGAGTACAGGGGTTTCAGACAAGGTACCTGTGTGTTTGTCAATGGGATTCTTGATTCCAAGTGAGTATAAAGACAAGACAAAAGAATTCTTAGTTCAGGTATGTCCCAGTGCCCCAGTAGTTATAGGATAAATAGTACTTATTGGCAACCTATAAAAGATGAATGAGACATTCTCAGGTGTCTTAATAATCCAAGCCTGTAACAGTGGAACAGCCATTGAGGAAGGCCATTTCTCAATGGTGATGCAGTCACCACTGACTAGCATTTGAGGTTAGACTCTAATCCTGTGGTTATTACTGGTAACCAGTAAGTTTAACTAGAGGGGGGTCAGTAAATTAAGAAACAGGAAACCTATCTTTTAAAAGGAATTTACCTTAAGGGAATTATGGTTCTCAAGTATTCTGTGTAAAGAGATTATGGATAAAGGGAATTGGCAATTTAGTATGCTAACTCAAATCCCATGAATAGTTTTTCATGATGATGTATTTATTACATGCATCTTAAAATACCTCTCTAAAAATCACCAACTGTATACAGTTCATAGTCTGTTAACACAAAGTTTGAGTTATAGGGGATAACTGGCCATATCAGGTAGCTAGTGACATACCAGTTGTGAAAATTTAGACAAATGCGTTGACAAATTCCTGAAAATAGCAAATTAAGTCCTTTGTCAAAATAGTTATTGGACCATACAGAAATAGTCCAAATCTGGAATTTAGAAATTAAAACTGTGATCCTATGATACACATTTTCAGATCGATAGATTTAATATCAAGAATTATTTTTGTAGATTTCTACAACAGGAGAATTTGTTGACTATGTTAATGCTGTGATGAGAAAATAATTTAGAAGATATACCCATAAGTAAGCTGATCTGACAAAAACCACAGACTGATGTCAAATGGACAAAAAACTGAACAAAATGCTGTGAAAAAAATGACAATTAAAATGGGGGGGAGTGGGTTGGGGCTGGGGGCACAATTAAGGCATCTAAAAAAAATTCCACATGGCTTTGGCTTATTAAAATATTTTACACTTTTTTTTTAAAGAAGATCTGAAAACATCTGAAAAACTCACAAATTGTTTGAAAATCCTATGTGGCAAATTCAGACAGTTTGCAAGCCTCATTCAGATGTTTACCAAGGAAAATAAAGAGACCTCTCCCCAAGAGACTGCACATGGGAGGTCCTCCCAGTTCTCTCTATCTTATACTAGATGGCAACCCAGAGGTCTGTGCAGCAGTCACAAACAAGGTGTTGTTATCTGGAAGGGAAGGGACTGTGGAATTTCCATTGGTTGGAGAACAACCCAGCTTTAGTTTTTCCAGATACTCTGCATGTACAGGCTTATGACATTGGAGAACTTTGATGGCATCTTCTACTTTGAACCACTCTCTCTTCCTTCCTAGAAAATAGTAGGACATTGGTCACTATACAGTAAAGTCAATTTTAAAAGTAGGCCATATGCTTTTACAATGCCCTTCACCCCCTCTCTCACAAATAACTTTGTTTTTTTGAATGGCTTGGACAATATGGGGGTGGAAGAATTTTAAGATAATTCAAACGTGGACATACATATACTGATCATCTTTAAAAAAGGTAACCAAAAGTAATTTAAGATGAAAACTGTATACAAGTTCGAAGTACCTTTAGAATTAAGAGAATCCAGATGGGAAAGGGAACTTACCTATATTAACAGAATCTTCCCAGTCTTCTAATATTTCAGTGACAGTAAGAACATAAACGTATGTTCTATGCTTTCGGTCTTGGTTCTGCTTGAATATAAAAAGAAAAGCATTTTAATCTCCAGGAGCTAGCCATTACACATTTTTGAGGGAAAAAGTCAGTTGTGGCATACTACTGCTTACCACATACTCAAGTATAATCCAGCTGTATAACCCAACACAGAAGTGAATGTCATGTAAAACAAAATATGTAAAATGATGAAATTAACTCCCCATAGTAAACTTTTGGCACTTTGATTTCAATGCATGTGTTTAAGAGACATGAAGTATTGATAGTTTCAAAGCTTCCAGGTGAACTATGCACAGCCAAAGCTGAGAATGAGTTACTCGTTTCTGGAATACTGCTTTGTAGTCGTATGTGCTCAAACTCAAGTTTTACCCATATTAAAACTGCCACCCTTTCTTGTTTCTAGATTCAAAATTAAACGAAGTTGGTTTTAAAATGAAGGGGCTCATCTTCATCTCAATTAAAAGTTAGCTTTGTCTATTGTAGTCTAGGACTTCAGATAATTGCCTGATTTCAAAAAACGTGTTTGTTTGTTTTTTTTTTTTAAATAAAATCTATGCCTGACATGGGGCTTGAACCCAAAACCCTGAGATCAAAAGCTGCTTGCTTGGCCAGCTGAGCCAGCCTGGCAGCCTGACAGTTGCCAGAATTTTCTACACCACAAACAACCTGAGTAATTCACCCAATCCAAATAGTGTATTATGTCTTTGGGAAGAAACAGAAACAATAAAAAATGAGAGATTTCTCTCACATAAAACATTACTGTTCATTATTTTTAAGAACTTACTGTCTTATTTTTATGCCTGGAAAATACATTTATTATGCTATGTTCACAAATTCACAGAAATCACCAGGATGAATAGGCAGGACAATTCTAACTTTCCCTTACATTTTCTAAGGGGAAAGATACATTGGTTACTATTTTCTATTCAGATTCTATGAAATTTAGCATTTGTAATGCAATTAATACTATTACCTGTGTTACAGAAGCTTTATTTATAACGTGAGAAGTTTCCTTCAAAAATCTTACCAACATATTGACCTTGCTATTCTGAATTACAGAAAACTCTCAATATATTTTCACTTTAACCAGGAGATGGTGCTCTTCAGTTGGGTAAAGCAAGTGCTGAATTCTGGGAAAGTTTGAATATTAACTTGAGAACTTTACTCTTAACACTTACTGTATTCTAGGAGTCATCAATTCTACCAAGTGTTGCACAATTTCTGAATTATGCAGAAAGCCTTTTGTCTTTCTTTTTTTAAAAAAAAAATTATTGAGAGGGAAGGAGGCCGCACATGCAAGCATGAGAGGGGGCAGAAGGAGAAAAATCCCAAGCGGACCTCCCTGCTGGGCACCCAAGGACCCTGAGAGCATGACCTTAGCTGCAATCAAGAGTGGGCTACTGAACTAAGTCACCCAGGCACCCCCTTAAAAAGCCTTAAAAATAAAATGCTTATGGTTCTAAACTAACCCTTAAGTAGTATCTTGAAGGGAAAAAAAGTCACAATGTGTCAGGTATACCAGGTATCTATGTCTGACTCTTGGATGAAAATATGAGAATAGCTTGTGTCTCAAGATCCTTACCTTCCACAGAATACCTGCCAATTCCAAATTCCCTCTCCACCAATTCCATACTGCCTTCAGTAATAACAGACTATACAAGAGAATTCTATGCTTGGGACGCCTGGGTGGCTCAGTTGGTTAAGCAACTGCCTTTGGCTCAGGTCATGATCCCAGCGTCTTGGGATCGAGTCCTGCATTGGGCTCCTTGCTCCTCAGGGAGCCTGCTCCTCTCTCGGCCTCTGCCTGCCTCTCTGCCTGCTTGTGTTCTCTCTCTGTTAAATGAATAAATAAAATCTTTAAAAAAAAAAAAGAGAGAGAGAGAATTCTATGCTTTTAGCATCTATTCTTTGTATCTGAGGTTTTTTTTAACCTTCATACAATCCTGTAAGGATAATAGAGTCATTATTTGTGTATCATCTGATATTATTGTACTAAAGGCAAAGGGTCCATTTCCAGACAGCATCCACAAGAGACCTAATGTCTCTACCTAAACAGTACACAATAAACCAAGAAATAGAGGTCTTTCTGTATCAGCTCTACTGTACTGTCATATGAAAGTAATTACTACTATAATAATGGATAAAACTGATGGCATATAAAGTTAACTTTTACTTCCCTCTCTCCTAAGCCTTTTAAGTTACTTGCTTATTGATAGTTTTAGTCTAGCTCAGGTTGCTGCCAGATTATTTGGCTGGTTAGGAAAGAATGGTTGTAATTCTATTATTTGAAAGGATTACTTTGGCTACTCACCTCAAATATGCCCAGGAGTCTGCCTAATTTTCCTCTGACTCCAGCCTATTAAAAAAGGATGAAATGTAAAATTGTTACCTTTCCTAAGAAAATTTACACTGAGGTTATCTTCTGGCTATTTCAACTCTTGAATCTAAGCACAATAGGCCCTCCTATACCAAGCTTGCTTCTGTGAAGTTTTTTTTGGCAATGGCAAGATTCACGACGTGTTGTCTGCTGTAAAACATGGCTTAATTTATTCCATATACAAGTTCACACTGATCAGGATCGACTGTCAATTTATTTTTCTAGAAATGATAGGGATTGTCCAAAATTAGACTTTCTACTAATTTGGGACAAACTTCACGAATAAAAACAGACTTCTCTGTATAGCCGATAAAGCATTTATTACCCTTCTTGCTTAAAGGACTGTCTTTCTGCCCCACCCCACCCCCCTTTTCTTCACATGGCTCAGGAGGTACAATTTTTTTCTATACGTTACCCTTCGACTGCAGAGTCCTCATTACTTTTACACATTACTGTAACAGACTAACTGGAACGTCAGATCCACACCACAACTAACACGTTGATACCCGCTGTCTCCTCTAGGATGTGTTCCTCCCTCAGGAAGCTGCTCATCCTTCAAGACCCATCTCTGTGAAACCTTTCTAACTAAACCACCAAGACCCAATGAGAGCATTAGCATTTGCTTCCCATTTATACCCTAACTGCTGCTTAATCATTTTAGAGCACTTGAATCTATGCTGTAAAAGCTGTAAAAGCAAATTCTATCTATAAGCAACTGTTAGAAGATAAGCAGGCCATATATGCTTTTGTGCATGCGTGTGAGTGCCTCATTTTACTCAACTTTAAGACAAAACAAATAAAAGCAATTTGCTTATTCATCTGAAAAAGAAGTCTAGCACATGAGTGATGTCTCTGCATTCTTGCAGTGTATTACTAGCTGCTCTGAGACAAGGCCACCATATTATCTACTGATCACTGATCAGGCTCATTGTTTACAATTCTGGGGGACGTCTACATTGCTTTTAGCTCTATTTTACCAGGTAGAAAAAAATATCTGCTTAGCAAAATGCTAGCTATAGTTGCCTGCTTAAAAAATGTTGAAGCAGACAACAAAGAGAGCACCCATGTGACCTGCCTTGCTGTCTTCTCAGTGCACATAGCCCAAGCGCCCTAGAGACGCTGTAAAACCGCCCAGTACAGGGTGTGCGCGAGGAGAGCCAACAAGCTACTCCGGTCCATCTCACCTCTTCATACACCTCCCTCACGGCAGCGCCACCGGGTTCCTCTTCGGGCTCCATGCCTCCTCCGGGGACAATCCACTGGTCCGGGTACCGGCTGCTGCTCACCAGCAGCACCTGCAAGAAGGAGCACCACCGTATACTCCCGTGTCCCAGGGAGCACCGCGGCCCCCAACACCACCCTCAAACCTCCACCGGGCTGGGAAGCCCTTCCAGGTTAACCCGCCTTTCAGGGTCATTCAAATTAGAGGGGTGCACGTTCTATCACAAACAAGCAACTGACCGCTTTTGTACACACTGTCTTTCAGAATTCAGAACTCAACAATATTGTGCTCACATTACAGCATCTAAACCCAATGTAATCACTTCAACTACCAGATTCAAATTCGTGAAACTCTCCAATTCTCGGAGATTAACAAAAGATAGAAGACTTGCTCTACTTGCTCTACTAGCCTCAGAACCGTATGCACTTAGGTTTGTGGTCGTAGTATCTGTTGTTTCAGTTATGGAATCTTATTATTTTCCTAAATTTAAGGGTATGTGACCCCAGGCTCGTCACTCTGGTCCCTCACCTATAAAATGTACGAATACTTAAAAGATAACTGAGACTGAGAAAGGAATAGGGAAATTCACGTAAAGCCAATGCTCAGTATACGGAGTTCCTGTTATACTTACACTTACGTTTCGGTGGAAAGAAAAGTACCCTTCATATTCCAAACCAATTATAAATGAACAAAACTCACTTCTTTTGATAACAGGCAGCTAACTCTAACTCAGGATCTAGAAGAGGGCTGGCGGCTATAGTGAGCGCATGGCTTGTTTTTGTAGGCTGGGAGCTAAAAATGGTTTTTTATATTTTTAATTATATGAAATTCAAATTCCGGTGTTCATAAATAAGAGAACACACTCATTCATGTTTTACATGTTGCCTATGTCTGCTTTCATGCTACAGCAGCAGAGTTGGGTAGCTGTGACAGAAACAGTGTGGCCCACAAAGCCTAAAATATTATCTGGCTCTTTATAGGAAAAGTCTGCAGAACTCAATCAAGAATAGCATTAACCTTGGGGCGCCTGGGTGGCTCAGTGGGTTAAAGCCTCTGCCTTCGGCTCAGGTCATGAGCTCAGGGTCCTGGGATCAAGCCCCACATCGGGCTCTCTGCTCAGCAGTGAGCCTGCTTCCCCGCTCCCCCGGCCCCCGCCTCCCTCTGCCTGCCTCTCTGCCAGCTTGTGATCTCTCTCTCTCTCTCTCTCTGTCAAATAAATAAAATCTTAAAAAAAAGAATAGCATTAACCTTGAAATATGCAAACACTTTTTTAAAAAAAAGAATGACATTATCAAGAGTATCCCAGAGGTTCATTATTTTAACAGTACCTGAAATAAGAATTATATATCTATCTTATAAATGAAAATTTGTGGGCTCGGGTAGGTTAGAATTCAACCAAATTAAAACACAAAGGCTATGACAAATCACCAAACGACGTTTGTGAAGTAATAGGTGCCTTAACCAACTTGAACACCACAACTGTTCACCAAATTACCATGGTATACTGCCTTCAGGAACGTCACCCATTCTCACCAGATCC
The DNA here is from genome assembly GCA_028533885.1 of Nasua narica. Classification (NCBI taxonomy): domain Eukaryota; kingdom Metazoa; phylum Chordata; class Mammalia; order Carnivora; family Procyonidae; genus Nasua; species Nasua narica. Next base: position 96,397,609 of record CM052807.1, on the reverse strand, counting down.
AATCAATTCAGAGCAAAGTTCCATCCGTGAGGCGTGCACTGGTTTTCCGGCACGCAGGCCAGGGGTTCTGTGTGCTCAGCGCTGTCCCTACTGCCGGCGGCGGCTGGCCTGGAGAGCTCACAGCCAGCGCGGGAGCTGCCTCCCACCTGAGGCGGCCGCCGGCCCGCAGCCTTCCCCCAGCTGCCACGTGCCAGGCTGACAGGAAACAGTTCAGCAACTCCCACCTTTGCCCGAAACCTCTAAAATACTGAGTTGGGAGATAAGGGAACACCTATCCAGGCATATATCCCCTCAATCTGAAAACTAAGCAGCTATTTTTGGCCTAGGGACACACCGTCATTGCAAAGTGGTGATCAACCAACATTCAAGGGGTCTGAGCATTGTTTCTCATTCCTCAACTGGATAGGACTCTTTTGCTTCTACTGGGGCTTTATTCCTTCAAATGAATTAACTAATTGGCAGAACAGTGCAAATCCAGAGGAAGCACTGTAAATTAACAGCTGGTAAAACCATAGTTAGAATATTAATGGCCGGGGCCCCTGGGTGGCTCAGTTGATTAAGCAGCTTAGGTCATGATCCCGGGGTTCTGGGATGGAGCTCCGCACTGGGATCCCTGCTCAGCAAGGAGCCTGCTTCTCCCTCTCCCTGCTGCTGTTCCTGCTTGTGGTCTCTGTGTCAAATAAATAAAATCTTTAAAAAGAAAATATTAATGGCTGACACTGAAGGTACCACCAAGTGCAAATATAGCAAATTTTGGTAAAATGAAATGTAAGCCTTCAATTTAAGCTTTCTTATATATTAGCAAACAGGGCTTACATATCAAAATTAGAAACTAAAGAGCCAGAATAAGCAAATCTAGCAAGCAGAAAACACTGGTTTGAACCTGAAGATGTTCTGCAGCTGTACAGATCATAACCAAGGTGAGTTTCATTCCTGGATGCACAAAGTGAAGGCTGCTCATCAATGCACCAGTGCTGTACTCTCTAAAAGCAAGCACCCATCCTGGTAGGGCTGTTGAGTGTTACTGAGAATTAAAAACTTTAAGCCACTCGCTATTGGCCCTTATGAGCTCTTCTGCTTTCCCAGCACTAGTGGAGCTGAATCAGCTTTCCCCCAAATTTTGTCACTTGTATTTGTTTTATAATTATTGAGAGTTAATGATGAAATGAGGGCAGAAAGGCATTATCAAAAAGAAAGCAAAGAATTAAAAACTGCTATCAAATTAAATATGGATGAGGCTACTACACAAGACTAGAAAAAGGAAATTTAAAAATCCAGAAAGAGCCTGCAAGAGCCTTCAAAGTTCATATTCTTTAAACAGAGTGAAACTGCAAATCAGATTTCATTTTTTATTTTATTCAAAAAGGAGGCTTACAAAGGATCTATGCTATTTCAAGGCTTTGGCCTATATTGAGACTGGCAAATACATGTTTTTAAGTTAAGACAAAAATGCTTAAGGTATAAAAGCATATATGCCTTGCATCAAGGAAAAAAGTAAACCACAACTACTGTTTCTGACTGCAGAGGTGGAGGCCTCTTTTCCTGATCACTAGGTGTGGGTTACAGATAATCTAGTTTTTATTGCTTGGATGAAATTCTTACTACCGAATTCTATGCTCCCTAAGCAACTTCCTTGATTACCCCTTCATGATGGGACAGGACACTGCAGGGGCTAGCTACTGGAAAAGTACATCCTTATTTAGTAAACAGGGAGTTTCAAAGTCACTGATATTCTTATGTTTGAGTCTTAAAAAAAGGAAACTGTCATATATTTAAGTCAATGATAATTCCCATTTCTCCCAAGGTAGTCTTTAGGAGATAAAGTACATAAGGTTAATAATGTTGAAAACCCATTAGTAGAGTCTGTCTGCTTTTCTGAACTAACACTTATGCTTCCAATTAAATCCAAATCTTTAATCTGCAATCTACAGGGCATCATTCACATATGACTAAACTTGACTTCCAAAAGTCAGTGACATGGAATCCCTGTATGCTTCAACATCTCCCTTCATAAATTATATTTTAGAAAAGTATGAAAACAGATCTGTATAGTTTTGGTCAAATGATTTAGTAGAATCTGAGAACTTACTGTGCAAGAGTCCCTTGACATTCCAAAATGATTAAATTTAATTGATCAAACTATTAACTTCAAATGTATCTTTCCAAAACATGATATACTTAATAAACGAGTAATTGATACCATCATTGAAGGCTCATTATCAAATCTTTCAAGCTAGTAGATTTAGATGCATCTAAAACTACTAGCTTGAAAGATTTGATAATGAGCCTTCAGTGATGAAACAGATTTGAAAACCAGTATGTTTCATTAAATATTTGCCTACTCATCTAGAGTACTTCATTCAGAGTTCAAATGAGGTCAAGGCCACATTTGTATGTTTGTTGTGTTATGTAGGGGGGAGTGGTGGTGGTGATTATCTACCCAGGTAGAAGAAATGAATCTGAATAGCATTAAGTAGAGACAACAGTGATTAAAATCTTTCCTATATGCCAGACGAACCTAAACATATATAACTCCATCACCAATACACCAATAGCTGACAGATCCATACCTGGTTGGTCATGGGTTTTAAACTCCTTTTCAAATACCTTTCTGAGCATATTACATTTTGTGTATCCAACAAGATGATAGTCTGCCACATTAGTGATAGGTGACAGATGAAATTAGACATTCAACCTTCCAGATAAGCCAGAACTGAGCCCAAAGGCAAGATTTATAAAAAGGAGGTTAGCCAACGCATCAGGCTGCAGAGTTATACTTGAATCAAATTCAACCTCAAAGCTAGGGCTGTTAAAGTAGTGAAGAGCAAAGACATTTCCTTGATTCAACCGGCCCACCTTCATATAAGCATTCCTGCTACTATACCATCAAACCTCAACCCCTCCCTTCCAGGTAATGAACAATTATTGGACTACAACGCCATTCACTTATCACTGCTAAGAAGCCAATTCTCACACTTGTCTTTTTCTTAGACACTTAATGTTCTAAGCATTTGGAATATTAAGTACTACTCACTTTAAGTAGCAATAGGATAGTGATAATGATCTACTTGGAACCAGCCCTGAGTCTTACTGGACAAAGGTTTGTCTACGAATTAGAGTAATCTACAGTATAGAGTCTATGCTCTGTTATCACCTAATAAGTCCTCCTCACTGGGGGTGTGTAAGAACTTGTAAATGGGGGGGGGGGAACCTCTGTTTAAGGTTTGTGTAATCCAGTTACGCCTTCAGAAGATGGAGGTACTTGAAATTCTTAGTCCTATATACCAAGTGGTCCCCAAATGTCATTTGTGTTTCAGCTTTTACCCTTAAAACTGTTCTTGGTCACAGTCTGCTTCAGGGAACAACTAGTCACTACCAATGACTACTTCTTGGTGGGGGCAAGCTATCTAGAGAACCTCTCAAGTGATCCCTAAATCGAAGAATGAAGAGTTTTATTTTGTGAATTATAGCTATTTAGAAGCTGTATTGGGGTTTATCATGAATCAGGATGCATGAATGGTTAAAGTACCCCTACCATAGTAACTATATTATAGGCATTTAGCCAAAATTAGGCAATACCCAGTATGCACACAGACATTTTAAAAGATCTTAAGTTATAACAATGATTACTATATCCATTAACCAGCTACATACTGTTATTCTTAAATTAGTACTACTTTTTGGACTACAGTGCAGTGGACTACAGAGGCACAGTGCTATAGGAGGATCAGAAATACGGGCTCAGGGCCCCTGGGTGGCGCAGTTGGTTGAGCGACTGCCTTCGGCTCAGGTCATAGTCCCGGAGTCCTGGGATCGAGTCCCACATCGGGCTCCCAGCTCCATGGGGAGTCCGCTTCTCACTCTGACCTGCTCTCTCTCACTCTCTCTCTTTCCTAATAAATAAATAAAAAAATCTTTAAAAAAAAAAAAAAAAGAAATACGGGTTCATTTTGGGAAAGTGTGCTTAACCCAAATGAGATTATTGCTAAGCTTGGAAAAAGATCAAAATTCAAAATCTGAGGAAGGGGTTCTACTGAATGTGTATCACTTTTGCACCATCATAAAGTCGAAAAAACCACAGGTTGAACCACCGAAGTCAGGGACCATCTGTAGGGGATTAGTAGAGAGATGAATGCTATGGGCTGACATTTTCTCCTGGCATGTCAGTGTTTTGAAGCTATGGGTAAGCTTTCTTTCACACATTATAGAAAGCCTTAGTAATATATACCAACTGCCTGAAACAGATGCAAATTTTGCAAAAGTGCCTTCCCTTGAAGGAAGTGGCTGGTTGAGTGGCCTAAGAAGCCCTTTAGGTCTGGGAGAGCTGCAGGCATAGGTGACATTTCTGTATGTTTAGAAAAAGCTGCTTCTGGATAGTTAATTAATTTTAATAAGAGTGGTCTCCATTTGAAGCCAAGTATCTTCAAGGACTTAAAATCTAAAAGGATTTCTATGAAGTGTAAGCCCCAGAGTATACATCTGATAAGGCAGACTGCCTACTGACCCCAAGTGTACAAATGTTGATCGAGACTTTACCTGTACTAATATTTCTTACTGTTTTTATTAGGGCTCTGCTTTTAGAGTTTTGTTTTTTCTACCAAGTCTTTTTAGGACTCTGCTTTCCCTCAACGCTTAGTTTTAGTGCATGATTTTGTCGAATTCAGACATTTAGTTAATACACATTTGGCATTTAGCGGACTGTAGAATGCAGCAGCCCCTGGCTCAAGGAGCTTAAAAGTTAATTAGGGGAGTAGTGGGCAGTCTTTAAGGCTGTTTTGTTACTGTTTCTCCATCACAACTGTGCCTGGATTCCACCCAGAATCAAGTCATTTCTATTTCTCTTTTTAGCACTCTATCCTATTTTGCTGCCAGATCATCCTCAAGCTTGAATACATTTAAAATGTAAATGTTCCTTGTTCAAAACTAAGTGTTCCTTTCTTGCCTAGCAACTCCTTAGCCTTACATTTAAGGTGCTTTTTTTCAACTGTTATCTGTCCTATGCTATCCTAAGCTGCAGCTCAATTAACCCACAGCCCCAAGTTTTGCTTGTGATGCTTGTTCCTTCTTCTCTCACTGAAATCCAGCTCCAGTGGATCTTAACCCTGGAGCATGTGCAGGTACTTTCCTCTTACTTTATTTCCCTTTATAACAGTCATTTGTCTATCCTCCTGCTGTAGAATATGTTTCTTAGGAGTTGACACTTTTCACCTCTGCAACCCCGTTCAAACTATCATATATGCAATATGTTCAAAATAATCTATTTTTGGTTAGGTTTTGTGAATATATTGTTCTCTTTCCCTGTACAAGCACAATATCCCAACTAATCAATGGGATGCTTATTTGTGGGCTTGTATTTAAGCCCAATTGTCAAAACTAAACTCCCCAACTGCCAAAACTTCTGTAGGGTGGCTCCCTACAGAAATAACTAGCTGTAAGAGGATCAAATGAACAGGAGATTTAGAAATAAAGTATCTGGGCTCAATATTATCTGCCAGTTTCTGGGACCATGGGATAAATTACGTCTCCTGCCTAATTTCTTCTTGTACAAGTGCTAATACTTATTACTTACCTCACAGGAATGACAAAATGGGCAAACATATGAACACCCCCCAAAAAATATAGACTGCTCTAGGACAACCTTCATTCCTGTTCTCAACTATGGGCTACTACTGAACTCCTTCGTACAAGAACCACAATGGAACACTGCGTAACTTTTTGTGGTCAAACAGCAATTACTATTTTATTTCAATTGACTAACTCTATAAACATTTCATCCTAAAATAAGGCAGACATTTAAATCTCCCAATCAGGACCTAGGTGTTGTTAACCCAGTAGGGGGGAAAATTCTCACCTGGTAGCTAAAGAGATGGACTCAGGCTCCTTTGTATCCTGTCCTTGGAAGGCTACCAGTGTAATTTCAACAGAGTAGGAATAAATTCATAGCCAAACTCTAAGATGTCCAAGAAAGTTAACAGGGTTCATTTTGTAACTATCATATAATGGAAAGAGCCCCAGATATACACAACTATATAAATAAAGATCCTAAACAGATAAACCATATGTTAAGGTTGGCTGTGCATTGTACTTAGAAACTTCTAGAGCCTTCCTTTAGAATATATTCTGACTTGGTTTCTCAGCCTGCACTGTACCCGATTTACCAAGTTTTACATAATAGATTTCTCTAATACTCCGGAGCTTGCTCCTTACTTCATTTTATCTAATGGCAGTAGTCTCTTGACTACTAAAGGCTAGAAATTTAGCATTTACCACAGTAGAGAACAACTTCCAAACACAAAAATAATTCATCTACTAAGGTGATATCTGAAACGCTCTTCAAGCTTTGGTTTACCACTCACGCGATACAGATCATTTCAATATCCTCTCATTTCCTATATTTTCTCCTGGGAACTGTTTTTTACAAAGCCTAAATTCCAAGATCAGGTTATGGCAAGACTTCAAAGTCATCACTTCCAGAAAGGCTTCCAAAGCTCAGCCTCACAAAATCTCTCATTCAGCAAATAGTCTGCACCCAATTGCTAAGGAACCCCGTGCCAAGAGCCCAGCCATCGGGAGCAGGGACTGGATCCTGAATTCTGAATCTACCACTTCCTAATTATGTCATTTGGGGAAAGGACCAACAATCTCAATTGTCTCCTCACCTATAAACCAACACTAAGAGGATGAAATGTAACAAACCTACAGGTCTTCAGGCAAGCCGAACACATCCTAGGCACTCAACTAAGAAGGTGATTACACAACAGTGATCAAATCAGACAAGATCCCTGACCTTTCTTAATCACTTTGGGCTATTCTTTTATATTCAAAGCTTGTTTTTTCCTAACATGGCCCTTCCCTCAACAATTTTCTAATCTTTTTTTTTTTAAGATTTTACTTATTCATTTAACAGAGAGAGAACACAAGCAGGCAGAGAGGCAGGCAGAGGCAGAGAGAGGAGCAGGCTCCCTGCCGAGCAAGGAGCCCAATGCGGGACGCGATCCCAGGACGTGGGGATCATGACCTGAGCCGGAGGCAGCTGCTCAACCAACTGAGCCACCCAGGCATCCCTTTCTAATCTTTTTTTTTACATAGAATATACTTAATGCTTGTTGATTATTTACTCTGTGAATGTTAAAAAAAAATCTTTACCCTCCCACTTTCTAGCTTTCCAAACTGGGCCCAGGTCAGAGACAGAGACCTATTTCTTCTGAAAACTCAAGAAAATTTAGGCTTAACACTTAAAGGCCCCGAACTAAGCACTGATCAGCACTAAAAGGTTTGGTTTCTTTTCAAAAAATAAAGGCAAAACAAGAGTTTGAAGAGCACCATTTTGAAGCACTTTGATTTTTGTCAGCATAGTAAGAACTATGCTGAGTGTACACTATATCATACTCATCCTAACTACACGGATTAGCAATAAGGAAGCCATTAAATTTCCCGTCTTCAGCTTTAGCCTGGTATTTTATTGGATACAGTTGGTTATGGAAGCAGAACTCTGTTAGTTTTTCCTTGTCTAATCATTTTAGGAGTGGCAGTGCTTTATAAAAGATTTTCATGACTACCAATCAACTATTATTGCCTTAGGCAAATTTAAAAGAGTGAACCATTTTTAAATTAAATAAATGTAACTGAAATAAGGAAAAACGGCTCTCCAGGAAAACCTCAAGGGCCTCGTATCAACCCAACGCAGGAAGATAAATTACAGAAGATTGACTGCTTACTCTTAGAACAAGAAAGGCTGCTCTTCTCCAGATGTCAAACCAAACAGCAAAGTAAAGAAGCCTTGATAAATACGCTGAAAGCTAGAGATTATGGTCTGAAAATGGCAACTTTGCCCACCTCTAGTCCATCTTCTCCCTCTGGCGTTATTACACATTTTTCACTGGCCATCTTCCTAATTTCAGAAAACTTTAAAAGAAGAGGCCTTTAAAAAATATATCAAGTAGAATTACGCCAGGTGCTTGCGAGTTAAAGGATCCACTTGAAAGTGCGATTTAAAAAACCAGACCGAATGGGGTTTTATTTCAAAGCACGGGGCCTGTTTGGCTAGTCCACAAACATCCCAAGGTTTAATCTGAAAACGCAAACTGCTGTAATGTGGAAGGAAAATGTAACAGAGGCAGAGGCAGAAGAGCTTGGGCTGCAATACTCACGCCATTTCTGCCGCCTCTGTTAGCACTTGAGGTTTATCTGGCTTTACACTCAATTCGCGTGTTAAGATGGTGACTCCCGCCAGAAACGACCTATAAGGCCCGGGACCTTCTCGCGGGCCGGGAGACGTTTCGGCCTCAGGTCCTCACGACCGCCCAGCAGAACACTGGGCTGGGCCAGCCCCTTTGTCTGCTCTATCAACCCAGAGAAAGGAAGGAAGGAGGGAGGGCGGGCGGGAGGAAAAGAGGGAGGGGGCTAATTCCTCCCAGTCCGGGGGCCAGAAAAAGGGTCGGGCGGGGAAAGGCAAGGAACCCCCCAGCCCGGACGGCCCCGGCCCCCCACGCCCCCGGCTTGCTCCGGCACCCCCGCCGCGGAGGGCACAGAGCACGCTGGCGGCCCTCACCTCGTCCTCCTGCTCGCTCCGGAAGCACAGGCACGCCGCCCGCTTCTTGAAGCCCTCGCGGTCATAGGTCCGCGTCTGGTTGGGCTTGAACTTCATCATAGAGGCGGACTCTTGCTGCCGCTGCTGCTCCGGCCGCCGCCGCGGGGGCCCGGCCGCCGCCACCCCGCCGGGGAGTTGGGGCGCGGGCGAGTCGGGGCACAGGGGGCGCCGGGAGGAGAGGCGGCGGCGCGGGGAGTGGCAGCGAGGCCGGTCGGTCCGGGAGCCGGCGGCCGCTTCGACGCGGGGCAGGGCGCAAATGCCGGTCACTGCAGCCCGGGTACCGGAGAGGAAACGCCGCCTCTGCCCGGGCGTCCGCCGCTCTCCATGGAGCCCGCCGCCCGCTCGCCTCCGCTCCCTCTTGCTGCTGCTGAGGCTGGCAACGCCGCCGTCGCCGCCAGGAGAAGAGCGAGACTCGAGGCTCGCGCGACTAGAAGACAGTTGTGAGAACTCGCGGCATCCGCACAGCAGCGCCGCGGCGGCTTCGCACCGCCCCCACCGCCCGTATATTTAAGCGGGCCCGCGCAGCCCCGCCTCCACGCGCCCCGCCCTGCGCGCGCCCCCGCGCCTGCGTGCCGGGACCGTTGCGGCGGGGGAGGGGTGCCGGGGGGCGGGGTCGCGGCCGCGCGGCCGCGTGGGTTCCACTGAACCTCGGGCGCCGGGGCTACAGCCCAGCGCGGGCTGGCGACAGCCTGCTAAAATACCCGTGAGTAGGAAGAGGCAAAGGCCCCTCCCTCCCTGTTTATAAACACCGCTACTTGCCCCATGGAGACCTTAAATATCATCTCCAGGAGAGGAGGTTCAACTACGTACATCCTCACAAAGTTGCACCCTGGTCAGGAAATGCCTGGAGGCATCGCAGCGATGGCAGTCGCCGCAGTGGCTGATGTCCCGAATTCGCCCATGAGGTGCGGGGGGCCGAGCGGGTGAAGGCCTAGAGAGGGGAAGACGTTGGTTCAGAGGGTATTCGTTGGAGGGTCTTGTTTGGGGGTTTTGTTTGTTTTCCAGAGGAAAGAAGGCTTCTTTTCTTTTTTCTTTTCTTTTCTCTTTTCTTTCTTTTCCTTTTCTCTTTTCTTTCTTTTCTTTTAAATCTTTGGGGCGTCATTTGTATTCTTTCAAGAGTCCGTTCAAGCCTTCTCTGAAGCCATGGGTAACATCTTCCACTTTGTCCCACGCTCCAGAAGGTATTCATTAATATTGGCAATGGATAATATTTACGAAGTGTTTTACACTTGTATTTCACACTAACAGGCACAGCTAGATACTGGGGCCACTAAATATAATAGGCTTTCTGCTATCTGGGAGTTTCAAGTCTTCTGGGGACTTGGGACAAACAGCCTTTCCATTTCAGATTGTCACTCAGGTTTTAGGATTGGAACCAGGAGGTCCCCGTGTTAAGGAAGCCAACCCAATCCATCTTGCCCTCTCCACAGAGCCCAGGCTACTTAGCCCAGGAACTTACGGAGTTTCAGGCACCTGTGACTATTCAGTTTTAATTCCTGGAGGGCCTACTGTGTGCCAGGCACTGGCATCTAAAACTAGCCCCTGCCCTTCCAGGATCTCAGACCTTTGAGAGCAGATATAGTCAAATATCAAACAATCACACAAGTACATGTAAAACTATGAATGTGATAAGGTTGAAGGTGGTGGAGGGTTTCACTGGGAGATAGGACCAGACCTGCAAGTCAGAAAAGGCTTCCTGAGGCAGGAGGTCAAGAGCTGAGGGCCAGAGGAGGAGGAGGGGCTAAGGCCACCAAGAGCCTGGTGAACTTAAAAGGTGAAGGGAACTGCACTTGAGTCCAGTGGGAGAAGGAGCAAGGAGAAATGAGCAAAGACCCATGTGGCTGCAGAGCGGTTTGGGGGTAGCTGGGTTCCACCTTTGGCCCAGAGGGTTGTGAAGCCTGATTATTCCCAGCCTGGGGTCCCTTGGAGAGTCCAGAATAGGGCACTGGTCTTCCTGTTGTAGATTCTGACCTCCAGGTTCATGACCACTGCATCTAACTTCATCATTGCTTATCTCCAGGGCCAGGCAGATGCAAGTTTGAACAGTAAGTTAATGTTGAATAAGTGATTCACGAAATGAGATTTTACCATGGCACAATTGGAAATCTTATCAAGTCCATGCAGGGACATTTTCCAAGCCTTAGCTTTCTTACAGAAGCTGATTGAAGTTTATTTCCAGATTTATAAACAGGGACTGAACACATGTAACTAGGGCCTTCATTTTGGCTAATATGCAAATACTATTTTACGATAATTGGTTCAAATTGATAAAATGATTAATCTCACCATGGTCTTTTAAATGATAAAGGACATTAAGTTTTCTCTCTGCTTCAAAGGTCTAGCTTCTAATTTGTGTGCAGTGAATATTAGTTGATTGGATGTTGGTCTACTCAAATCTTTCCCATTTAGTAATTACATGAGGTGAGGCATGAGTCAGAATTAACTGAGGAGGAAAGAGGAAGATGGCTGGAACAGACTCACTGAAGGGAAGAAAAACTGCGCAGAAAACTGGCGAGCATGTGCATGGGGCCCCTTGCTTCAGGTTCCAGACCATTGCATTTGGTTGGAAAGATCTTGAGTTCAGGTTTCACCTGCACCAATCACTATATGTAACTTTCCTCACCTGTCAAATAGGTATAATATCATTCATATCATCATGTACAAGACCACAGTGGATCTGAGAGTGCTTTAAAATTGCAAAGCATTTAAACATAGGATATCATTCATAAGGACATTTTCTTTGTAGATCTATCCTCCTCCTCCATTTCCTGAAGGAGTAGAGGAATAATGCAGAGGGCCGGGTGCTTGGAAAGGGCTGTGAGTTGTGAGGGAATGGTTTTAAGAGGAATTTTGTAACAAATGATTTGAATGGAAGAATGCTTTCCTTTCAAGAACCACCCCCTACTTTTTTATTAATTCATTCATTTATTTATTGAGTTAGTTTCTGCAATTATTTGAGAAACACCTAAGAGAAAAGGAAATTTTTGTCTGACCAAAATGGTAGAATACAGAAAGGCCGAATTACAGGGGCAGATCTTCATTTTCCTATCTCAGCTCCTGAGCGGTAGGGCGCGCGCCCCAGCCCAAAACTCCCTGCTTAGTATTCTCTAACAGGTATTATGCATCTGAAATGCGCTTGGGCGCCGTTCAAAGCTTAGATCACATCCAGCCAGATCACAGTTGAGATAGACATAGGTTGTTTTTCCTCTGCAAGGCCAGTAAGGACTGGGCGACACCGGCGGTTTCCTTGGGGATCAGAGTCCAATTTCAGGTTAATCTGTTTAGTGCATTTAGCACAGTGTTGTCTTACCTGGAACTTAACTACACACGGAGCCATTTTTTGTACTATTTTCAAATATTTGAAGCCATCAGAGAGGAGAACGAACATTCCCTCTCCAGGGTACTTCTTTTCCCGGGGTCTTTTAATGGGTGCCAAGCAGGGAGCTTGCTGCCTTCCGTTGTAATTGACTCACAACGTTACCATAAAGTAAGTTCTACCTCTCAAGGTAAAACTCATCACGACAAATCATCCCTTTCTATGTCTTTCCAAAAGGATAATAACAGCTAGTCATTACTGAATTTTACTCGCTGCTGGGTGCTTTTCATAATCACATTTGAATTATCCCAACAGCAGCATTATGAGACAGTTTCTGGTTACTGTCCCCACTTTCCCGGCAAAGATACAGGGGCGGCCTTTCTCTCTTTGCCGCCCATTTTCTTACCTCCTGCACTGTATCACGGTAAGCTTGTCTTGCCTCTTATTACATGGTAATTATTTTGTATGTGTTATTATGTTCTGACCCTGGGATTTCTTTCTTCTTTAAAATGAAAAAGGAGGGGCGCCTGGGTGGCTCAGTGGGTTAAAGCCTCTGCCTTTGGCTCAGGTCATGATCTCAGGGTCCTGGGATCGAGCCCCGCATCGGGCTCTCTGGTGAGCAGAAAGCCTGCTTCCCCCTCTCTCTGCCTGCCTCTCCGCCTACTTGTGATCTCTCTCTGTGTCAAATAAATAAATAAAATCTTTAAAAAAATAAAATAAAATGAAGAAGGAGCTTTGCTTAAGGTAGGATGGTAAGAGAAGCTCTTACAGAGCAAAATGGAAGTGGTAGTCTTCTATGTCACATCATCTAAGGTGATTTTCTTTCTTTCACGGAAGGCACAGGTTAGAATGGAATAAACAATAGTTGAAAATTCAAAAGCCTTAAATAAAATTAAACTAAAGCTTTACGATTAAATATCCTGAAAAGGATTAATGCAACAGCATTAGCAAGACTTTAAAAGAGACTGGTTTGTTTATAAGCTTCTCTTTCATTGAAGTAGAGAAATGATTTTCAGATTTACAACTCATTTTCCATTTCCTCAATTCCTATTTACAGCAGAGCACTTTGTTTCACACACTTCATGTTTATGTGCAGTTCTGGGTGGCTAATAAAAATGTTTACCGGGAAGCACAGCTCCTACTTTCCTTCCTTTATCATTCAGGGAAAGGTATATGCCAAGCGCTTATCTCCTCGGCAAAGGCAGTGACTTGACATTTTCGCCACCTTCTTTAGGACAGCATTTTAAAATCCTGCTTCATTCAGAATTGCTTATTTTTACTGCATAACAATTCTGCATTTTCATTTGAGGAGAAAGGCTAAAAAAAGAATGTTTTCTTATGAGAGACATGATACTCAATTGTAATGTATGGACCTTGTTTTGATAAAGATTAAAACAAACAAAAATAAACAAGAGAAAAGACATATGGCAATTAGGGAAGGTGAACACCTTTTTATGATATTAAGCAACTGTTGTTATTTTGAGGGGCTATGATGATGTTTGAAAGGGGAACTGCTTACCTCTTAGAGATATATACTAAAATATTTAGAGCTGAAGTGATACGTTGTCTGAAATTTCTTTAAAATAATCTGGGTCGTTGGGGCAGGGAAGATGGGTTGGAAGTGTGGAGGAAACTAGAGAGGCCATGAGCTGATTATTATTGAAGTTGTAAGTCATTAGGAAAATGGAGGAGAGGAGGGAAACAGAAAGGAGAAGAGAAATGTTTTATATTTCATGGCGCATGGAAATGAATCTCTGTACGGTTAGAAAGAAGATGTACATACTCACAATACAAGTGTTAAGATTCTGCAATGATTGGAGTAACCAAAAATGCAGTTTCCAAATTATGCAATGTTTTTTTTCTCCTGTTTTTTTTTCCCCAAATATGTTTATTTTATTTTTTTAGTGTTACAAGATTGATTGTTCATGAACCACACCCATTGCTCCATGCAATATGTGCCCTTCTCGATACCCACCACCAGGCTTGCCCAACCCCTCCCCCCCTCCCCTCCAAACCTCTCAGTTTGTTGCTCAGAGTCCACAGTCTCTCATGGTTCA
>CM052807.1:96305142-96383146 GCA_028533885.1 Nasua narica | reverse complement strand
TTCCTTCGCTGTGCAGAAGCTTTTTATCTTGATGAAGTCCCAAAAGTTTATTTTCGCTTTTGTTTCCTTTGCCTTTGGAGACATGTCCTGAAAGAAGTTGCTGTGGCTAATGTCATAGAGGTTACTGCCTATGTTCTCCTCTAGGGTTTTGATAGATTCCTGCCTCACGTTGAGGTCTTTTATCCATTTCGAGTTTATCCTTGTATGTGGTGTAAGAGAATGGCCAAGTTTCATTCTTCTACATATAGCTGTTCAGTTTTCCCAGCGCCATTTATTGAAGAGACTGTCTTTTTTCCACTGGATATTTTTGCCTGTTTTGTCAAAGATTATTTGACCATAGAGTTGCGGGTCCATCTCTGGGCTCTCTATTCTGTTCCACTGGTCTATATGTCTGTTTTTGTGCCAGTACCATGCAATGTTTTTATAAAATAGAAAATAGAAAAATAAGACATAAAAATTACTTACCTATGCAAAAAATTATGATTAATATTCATGAATTGAAAAAATTTAATGGTCATTTCTATGTTAAAATTTAATAGTGATTGATTTGGTTGCCACCATTTATCCTTATGTGGTGAAACAGAAATTCATTCTTTTTTTTTTTTTTAAAGATTTTATTTATTTATTTGACAGAGAGATAGAGAGCACAAGTAAACAGAGCAGCAGGCAGAGGGAGAGAGAGAAGCAGGCTCTTTGCTGAGCAGAAAGCCTGATGCAGGGCTCGATTCCAGGACCCTGGGATCATGACCCAAGCTGAAGGCAGCTGCTTAACCAACTGAGCCACCCAGGCGCTGCCAGAAATTCATTCTTATAAGTAGACTACAAGCCCTAGGAGGGCAGAAAGCCAGGTGATCCAGTAATACTTTTGTGTTACAACTGAGCTATAGGTTATGAGGCAATCTGTAGATATATGTTGCTGATTTCTTCTCCTGGCATAGTTACTATATCATGTATCATATTCCTCTATAGAAAACGCAAATACAGTCAATCTCTCTCATCTCCTTCTGCTTGTCTCCTTCCCTCTCCCTCCCTCTCTCTATCTCTCTCTCTTTCTCTCTTTGTGTCTCTCTCTCTCTGCTTGTTTATGCCGATTTTTGAGTCTGTCCTTGATTTTTGTTTGTTTTGGTTTGGAGATAGAGAGATAGATAGATAGATAGATAGATAGATAGATAGGAATATATATAGGAATATATATATGTGAATATGATCCTCAACTTAGTCCTCAAAGCCTGACATTTGTTCCTCACAGTTTTGGAGATTGGAAAGTCCAAGATCAAGATGCTGGCAGATTCAGCATGTGCTGAGAACTCACTTCCTCTTTCATAGGTGCTTCCTGGTTCCTTGTGTCCTCACAAGGTGAAAAGGGCAAGGGAGCACTCTTTAGTTTCTTGTAAGGACACTAATCCCTTTCATGTGGGCTCTGCCCTTGTGACTTAATCATCTCTTAAAGACCCACTTTCTAATACCATCACATTGGGAGTTGGGATTTCAACATATGAATTTTAAAGCAACACAAACATTCAGTCTATAGCAAGTAGCTCCACAGAGAACTGTAGAATTTCTCCTTAGGTGGGACTTAGAGCTGGTGATTCATTGCAAGAGGAGACTTTTTAGAAGCACAGTTTTTTTTTTTTTAATAGCATTTAACATAATATTGAGAAACATCAGTTGTACATCTAAAAGAAAAAAGTGCAGCTACTTTAGTGAGTATTAATGGCAGCTTATGCTTTCTCCAGAACTATCCCTTTTGCTGCCTCCAACTAAAATCACATTTGGTAGGGGCTTAGGCCAGTGATGGACATAGTAAGTCAAGGGATAGATGGATTTCCAGATCAGGTAGACAGAAGAGTCCTATAGTTTTTGGACTGGAAGGGATCTTAGAGCTCATAGTCACATCCCTTATTTTCCAAACATAACCTTTCTCCCTGGCTCTCACCCCTCTTCGGCTAACTCCTGTTTCAGGACTCCATATAGAGACCCTTCCTATAGGAGGCATTATTTCCCTCCTCCCTGCTAAGTCTGGTTGCAGTCCCTGTTTCTGTCCCCTGTACTTCTTCATGGTCACACTCATCACTTGGTAGTATAAATACTCATTTCATTTTGTTTTTTTGCCTATTGCTCCCAAGAGATTCCAAACATTTGAAGGCAGAGGCTTCTGCTATATCCAAGGCCAATCGGGCTTCACATAGTCACTCTGAAAAAGTATCAACTGAATAAAGGAATGTACTTGAAAAATGGAGACAAAATCATCTAAGTTTAGAGAGAATTTGCTAAGGTACAGTGGACTAGGTAGCTGGACCAACAGGGACAGAGCAGAACTAACAAACCCAGAAAACATCGTGGGAAATGAGAACAACAATATGTATAGAATAATATAGTATTTCCTGAGTGCTTCTGAGATGACACCCTGTGTCCTCAGACTTTATAGATACTAACTCATTTATGCTCCACCAACACACCCATTTTACAGAGGAGAATACTGAGGCACAGATGAGTTATATATCAAAGATGATAGAACTTGTCCAGTTCACAAAACTAGAAGGTGGCAGTGGAGCTGAGTGTTCAACTCAGGCAATAGAATTTCAAAACTGTAGTTATCATCACAATGACAAGCATTGATGGCAGAGCTAATAACCAGAAGACACAATAGCAATCTGATAGATATCTTGCTTTCAGCTACAGTCCTTGCTGTGTATAGACAAAGAGGCTGGCAGGTGAATTTGTAGTCAGAGCTCAGAAGTGTATAGATCTGGTGCAAGTCTTAGGTAACCTAGAAGTTTCTTGTACCCCTAAAGATTGAACAAAGTCTTTGAATGTATGACAGGTTCTTACACAAAAGGAGAACTTGAACTTGAAGGAGAACTTGAAGGAAAGAATGGGCAATCTAAAAAATATGAATTAAAAAAGACTGGAGGGGCGCCTGGGTGGCTCAGTGGAATAAAGCCTCTGCCTTTGGCTCAGGTCATGATCTCAGGATCCTGGGATCGAGCCCCGCATCGGGCTCTCTGCTCAGCGGGGAGCCTGCTTCCCTCTTCTTTCTCTGCCTGCCTCTCTGCCTACTTGTGATCTCTCTCCTCTCTGTCAAATAAATAAATAAAATCTTAAAAAAAAAAAAGACTGGAAATATGTCTATTAAAATATTGACAATTGAGTATCTTTAGTGCTAGGATTGCAGGTGATTTAAAACTCTTATGTATGCTTTTCCTCACTTTCTAGCATTTCTTCAATGTACGTATATTATTTTGGTGATATTTTAAAAGAAAAATCTTGGAAGTGATAAAGACAAGCACTAGCTTTTTTCAAACTCCACCAAGAATTAATTACATCTGTTTGTAATGACTGAAACAGAGGAGGTCTTTGAACTTTTGTGACTGTTTAGAAATTTAGTTAATCAGTATTAGAAAGAAAGAACATATAAGGGTATTAATTTGGTTCTGGATAGCTGAGTTTATCTTTCTCCCTTCTATCTAAAAGTTGAAAGGATCTTATTTATTGGTGGGTATAAAGACTTATCCTAGATTATATAGATTGCGTTGTTTTATGGGTTACTTTTGTTTTTGGGGTTTTTTTTTTTTTTTTTTACACTATAGGTTACTATCAGCAGAAGCCCGTTGAAAGTGGCTTCTCTGTAGGATCACGAACCTCTTGAAATTGTGTGCAAATCTTTGTGTGTTTGTGTAGACATATACTTTTTTTTTTTAAAGATTTTATTTATTTATTTGACAGAAAGAGAGATCACACATAGGCAGAAAGGCAGGCAGAGAGAGAAGGGGAAGCAGGCTCCCCGCCGAGCAGAGAGCCCGACATGGGGCTCAATCCCAGGACCCTGAGACCATGACCCGAGCCGAAGGCAGAGGCTCCAACCCACTGAGCCACCCAGGCGCCCCTACTTTTTTTTTTTTTTTTTTTTTTTGAGGGATGAGTTCATAGCTTTCATACATTTTCAAGGAACCTCTCAAAAGGATTAAGAACTGCTACATGAGGGTGCCTGGGTGGCTCAGTTGGTTGAGCAACTGCCTTCTGCTCAGGTCATGGTCCTTGAGTTCTGGGATCGAGTCCCACATCGGGCTCCCAGCTCCACGGGGAGTCTGCTTCTTCCTCTGGCCTTCTCTCCTCTCATGCTCTCTCTCACTTTCTCTGTCTCTCAAATAAATAAATAAAATCTTCAAAAAAAAAAAAAAAAAAAGAACTGCTACATGAAACGGACTCACCCAGACAAGGATCAGAGGAGTCTGGATCTGTTGTTAGGAAGTTAAAGGCAAAGTTGGAATCAGGTTATACTGTCAACAATCCAGGTAGGGTTCCAGAATAAGATGTTGTAGTCATGAGTGGTCATAGCTTATAAATCAGAATCCAGATGTAGGGCAGAAACTGTCCGGAACCAGGAAGAAGGAACAGAAAGAATACAACAAAGAGAGTTTTAGTAAATACCTGTTGTTTGAAAAGGAATTAATTTTAGACTTGGCTGAGACAAGAAGTTTCCCAGTAACAATGCCATATTCTGGTATGAGGTAATATGTCTGAGCTCCCAGATAGCTCTATGGTGTCTCCAATTCTCCCTTTTAAGGGGCTTCTCCACACCCTTATAAACAATCTACTAGAGGGGCGTCTGGGTGGCTCAATTGGTTGAGCATCCCACTCTTGATTTTGGCTCCGGTCACGTGCTCAGGGTTGTGAGATGGAGCCCTGCGCAGGGCTCCAGCGCTTAGCAGAGAGTCCGCTTGAGGTTCTCATGGTTCCCTGCCTAGCGCACACGTTCTCTCTCTCAAATACATAAATCTTTAAAAAAAAATCTCCTACTAGAGATTCAGAGATGGTAGACTTCTCTGCTTCCTATTACTTACTCTTATTCACCACATTTATAAAATTATGTCTGAGGCCGTAAAATGTCCAGGGAACAAGCACAAAACATTGTTTTTATAATAACAACAACAACAACAAGAACAATAATAATAATTACAACCATAGCATACCAATGCAGATTATTATAGGGTCAAGATGTTCCACAAAATAGTAATATTAACGTTTAGTTTCACATTTAGAGAATGAGAACAATTTATTTCAAAGATTGGATGGTTAGTAGGATTGGTTCTCATGGAGCATTGGGCAAGTTAATTAATTCATTTGTTTGTTTGTTCCTCCCTCCTTCCTCCCTCCCTCCCTCCCTTCCTTTCTTTCTTTAAAGATTTTGTTTTTAAATAATCTCTACACCCAACATGGGGCTCGAACTCACATCCCCGAGAGTGAGTGGCATGCTCCACCAACTCAGCCAGCGGGGCGCCCCATCTTTAAACTCAATATAAACATTGTGGCAGGAACTGTGGAGGATACAAAAGAAATAGAAGACAGAGTTCTTAACCTCAAGATATTGTAGTCTTTTCAGGAAACATGAAACAATAGAAGCCCAGTCTGGAGGAAAGAGTTAATTAAACTCAGTGTGGTCAAGTGCTAAATTATAACCATACAAAGGCTAGTTGAGGGTTCTTGGAAACTGCTTTTCAACAACAAAACTACACATGTGTATACATCCATGCACACATACAGACCCCCTCATCCCTAATGAAAGTCGCTTTCAACATCATTTTTCCTTTAATGTTTAAAAAGAAAGTAATACATTAAAGAATGATATATAGAAGATATGTTCTATTTCAATTGTATGTTTTCCAAGAATCTTCTACATTCCAGTTTTGTAGAAAAGTCACATTATTTAAAAAGGTAAACAGGCATACACTTACATACAGATGTATTTTCTATTGATGAATTTTCCAGGCAAGCCTTTATATATCTAGTCATTAAAAAAAAGAGTGAGAGAGAAAGAGAGAGACAGGGAAAGAAACAAGAAAGAGAAGGAAGGAAAGAAAGAAAGAACTGTTCTACATGTTTAAACAGAACTTGGTAATGTTAAGATAAATATTCACTTACTAATTTAAACCACACATAGTGTAGATTTTTCTGCTTTTAAGAGACACACTTGCATTCCATAGTTTTATTTGCCATTTTAAATCTCAATATGATTTTTCAAATATGTTACTGTATGTAAAGATTCATCTTAATCCCCCCCTTTTTTTTATTTTTTAAAGATTTAGTTTATTTATTTGAGAGAGAGAGATTGAGAGAGCAGAAGGTCAGGGAGAGAAGCAGACTCCCCAGGGAACTGGGAGCCCGATGTGGGACTCGATCCCAGGACTCCGGGATCATGACCTGAGCCAAAGGCAGTCGCCTAACCAACTGAGCCACCCAGGTGCCCTTATCCCCCCCCTTTTTAAAAAAGTTTTTATTTATTTATTTGACAGAGAGAGAGAGATCACAAGTACACAGAGAGGCAGGCGGGGGGTGGGGGAGAAGCAGGCTCCCTGCTGAGCAGAGAGCCTGATGTGGGGCTCGATCCTAGGACCTTGAGATCATGACCTAAGTTAAAATTGTCTTTGGCTCCTACTTCTGTGTAGGTTAATTGGATAAGAAATTTTTAAAACCCAATTTGAAGAAACTTGAAGATGCTTTAGGACAGAGTACATCTATATATGCTTCAGGAAAATACTCAGGGTTTATATGTCAGGTTTGAAACAAGTGCAAAACTTCTTTGAGATATCCGATCATAGCAGCACAAGTCACGTCTCCGTAGGCTCTCCAACAATGCCATCTGCCAAAGCCACTGGGACTCTGTAGTCTGTAGGAGAAGGCACCCTGGGCCCAAAGACAAAACATCTGGGTTCTGGTGACAGCATCTTTCCTTTCTTCATCTGTTTTCCTCTCTCCAAAATAGAGTTAATAATACCTGCCCTACCCATCTCAGAGTTTTGTGAAGACAAACTGCTATAAGAAATAATTGGAAACACTCTGGGCAAAGCGTGTAGAGCAATTTCAAAATTTTAAGATAGCTTTCTAAGAAAAAATTGATTTACGTGAAAACCAAATGAAAGTATAATGGTACAGAGCATTTTATTTTCCCCAGATTGACACAAAGGTCCAAGGAAGTTGGGTTTTAGGAAGGCTCTAAGTTCCATATCACTTGAAAAGCATTCCACGGTGGTGATTCTCGCCGCGTTGAATCTGTTAAAGAACCTCCAGCTACCTTCTCTGTTTCTGGTAAAGTCTAAAAGGCATGGGAAAAGATGAATGATTTGATGGAAAGACCCTTAGGGTAGGCAGGGGATCACTATTAACAAATGTTGTTAAAGTCTTTGTTTAAGAAAGTGTTCCTCCAAGGGGTGCCTGGGTGGCTCAGACAGTTAAATGTCTGACTCTGGGTTTTGGCTCAGGTCATGATTTCCGGGTTGTGAGACGGAGCCCATGTGGGTCTCTGATCTGAGCCGGGAACCTGCTGAGGATTCTCTTCCCTTTACCCCTCCCTTGGTGCGCCCACTCTGTCTCTCTCTCAATTAAGTAAGTAAGTAAGTAAGTAAATCTTAAAAGAAAAAGTTGCTTCAAGATTTAAGGACTTGTGGCAAGCTTATCAGTGTCTAGTCCCCATCAAAGGCCGTAATGGGTAGAAAAGTCTGCTAAGTGTCATGTTAAGAACTGATTTCTTGTTCCCACCTTTGTGTTTTTATACCACCTCTCGTGTATTTGTGCTCCTTTTTCAACACTGCTCTCTTTCCTCCAAAGCCTTCCTAGAACTGGTCCCACCTTCAAGTCAACAGAATTTTATGAAATACATTATTCTTGAAGAAATTTCAGAGTAGTTCCTGCTTTTGTTTATAAATCAGTGATATTGTACCTGTTTTTCTTGGCTAAAGGAAACCAATGACTAAAATTCTTCCTAAACTGTTCCTTTACTGCTGCCTACACCTCATTTGGAGAGTTTTCATTGACCCATTGCTAGTATTGAGAGCTATTAAAAGGCTTAAATCCATATTATTAATCCAAAATATGTTTTATAGAAACTCAGTGCCTAGTAATAGAGAAATGGTTATATTAATTATGATGTATCTACTTCCAAGAGTACTGTATAGCTATAAAAAACAATGCTTAACTCTTTTCTAAAAACAAGGCAAGAGCTTGTTACAAAGTTATTTTTTTAAGTGTTAGAAGTAAATATAGTATAGTTCCAATTATATAAAGATCTTTGAGTATAGGTGTTATTTTTCCCTTTACACTTAGCTGTATTTTTTCAATTTTCTATCATGGCATATTCATTTTTATATTAGGACAGAGTCTACTTTTTGAGACTTTTTTTTCAGTCCAATACTAAGTAAATTGCTTTCACATCGTTAATAAGAATAAAAGCATTTATAATCCCAACAATAATGAAAACAATAATGATAAAAATATATGTAATGTTCTGGGAGGAACTGGTATATAATGAAAGAGTTCACCTCAGAACACTCAATTTTAAGTCAGACCTAGAGGTCGGCCTGTCAGTGTGCAAAGTAGAAAATGATAAGATTATTGGAGCTTTGTGGTTGACTTCATTTAACCTTGATCACAAGGGACCTAGATACCTTGTAAGCCCCCACTATTGCCCTCCCCTTCATCCTTCACAATTTCTTCCCTTTCGAACTTCCCATTTTACTTCCATACCTCTCCAATGGCTTAAATCAAGGGACAGGAAGGGAAGGAAAAATGGGGCAGGTCAAACTTAAAGGTATAGGAAAGATTCTTTTTTTCCTTACTTCTATCTCTGCAGGCAGGGGAGATCCCTTTGGACAAGTTCTGAAAAATAGAACTATTTCATGTAACTGAGCACTCAACTACTTCAACTAGTGGATCTTATGACCCAGTTGTGGGAGTGGAGTTGAGTTCCCTTTTATTTCTTAGAGTGACTTTTTAAAAGGCACTGGAGCATGTGAGAGTATCTTTCTTCCTTTCTTTCTTTTGGACACTGAAAATTCATGGTAATGATTAATATTACTCCCATTAACATTTTGTGAAATTGATCAAGACCTAGAGCAGCTTTTCTGGCATAAGATTGTTGCAACGTCATATTCAATAAAGATTTAGTGAACAGAGACTGCCTAAGCACATAGCATAGCATATTGGGAGGTTCCCTAAAATCTCCATTAGCTCTCCAAGGATACCCAAAAATTTTTCAAAAAATGTAGTCTGTGATGTAAATAATATTTTTCTTAATCTTATTTTAAGATGTTGGGGAGCAAAGTTGTCTCTTGCCTTTGTTGTTTCTTTTGTAGCAAATAATTTGTGCAATTATAAGACAAATCCCCTAAATACTAACTAGTAGGGAAGAAAAATAAGTATTTTAAAGCTGAGAAAGAACTATAAGGGATGTATGTCCAGGGTACAGCTCTCCCCAGGACTCCGGGAAGGCTGGCAGTAGAGGTATTGAAATGAGAGTGTCAGGCAAGGTAATGAAAGAAGAGGGGCCCAGGCTAAGGGAAGGTCAAGTTCAAAGGCACTGCCATGTGAAAAAGAATCTTCAGGAAAATGAAAGCTACTTGCTGAGAATAGTTGGAGATGAGGCCAAAGAAGCAAGCATCAGCTGTATCACAGACTTAGATTCAGGCTAGGAAGTTTAGACTCTCCTGTGTGGACCAGGAATATCAAAGTGACCTCAAAAAGAGTTTTACTAGCTGGCACAGCTGTTTTAAAATAGTTTGAGGTTTGAATGCCTTTAAGTGGAACTGGTCTTTTCCAGGTTTGTACTGCTTCCTACTTTGCTGTATTAAACCGTATGATTTCACATATTTAAAGACCTAGTAGTGAAGGCACCTCAGATTGTCTCAAGCCTCTGGGTAGGCAATGAGGAGTCACGAAAGACTAGAATAAATCAACGACATGATCAGATTTGCACTTTAGGAAAGTAAAGTGGAGAATAGTTGGCATGAACTGGAAGGAAAGACCAACCAGAAAAATATTTAGAGGGTAGGATCTACAGGACCTGATAACTGATTGTATGAAAATGAAGGAGGAGGCTTAAATGTCTTCTAAGTTCTTGCTCTGGTAAAGGGGTAGATTGGAGTGTGATGGACGGAGATCGGGGCTTTGCAAAAGGAGTATCTGGGTGGGAGCAATGAAAGGATGTCCAGTTCCAGACCAGGTAAGGCTGATTG
Source organism: Nasua narica (assembly GCA_028533885.1). Taxonomy (NCBI): domain Eukaryota; kingdom Metazoa; phylum Chordata; class Mammalia; order Carnivora; family Procyonidae; genus Nasua; species Nasua narica. The sequence goes on along the minus strand of CM052807.1, from coordinate 96,373,139 downwards.
GTCCTGGGGGGCATTTTTGGCAAGCTGTTCAGTGGGCTAGAGATGTGGAAACTCTGGGTATTTGGCTTCACCCCTGGTCTAGAACCAAGCCAGGTTGTTGGGTTGTTGAGCTATTCTTAGCACCGTTTGTTTACTAACTTTTTTGACTGTATGCCAAGGAAGAGTTGGATTTCTGTTCTCATTTGTTCCCACCTTCTTCAGTTTTCAGTTTGTATCCATCCATCCTGCAGGGGTTTAAGGAAGAGGAATGTAATTATGGTTCATCCTTTTGTGACTATATCCTCTCTTTTCCACCCATCACTAACTGCCCTGTGATTGTTGGCGCTCTTACGGTTAGTGGATGATCGGGTCTGCATGGTTGATGACCCAGCAGCCCCTGCGGAGAGCTCTGGGCCCCATGTGAACATGAGCTGCTGCCACAAGAGCTGGCAGACACCCAGCCTGGTGCTGAGCACACCTGGGCGCACGAGTGCTGACTGACTTCTCTGGACTAGGCCCGCTGGAGGGGGCGGGGCTCAGGCTGGGCTGCTTTCGGGGTGGGAACGAAGGGCAAGACCATTTTCAGAAGCTTGGCAGCCCACGTGCAAAGGAGCAGCTACTTCTCAGGCCACACAGCATGTGCAGCGCCCTCCATAGTTTGAAGCTTTCTCCTCTGGAGCCGAGAGGAATTTGGGTTCTATAAATAAAAAAATACTTAAAGTACACCTCAAAATGACTAAGTTCTTGGTGTAACTTTGGTGTTTGAAGTTGTCTGAGAAATGAGGCAAATGGTCAGTGAGCACATACTATGAAGGACCTCCACAAAGGCTGGGGCTCCGGTGATATCCCTCCATGGAAACGTAGAGAACTCTGAACCCTGGCGTGGCTCCCTGATGCTCTGGGTAACTCACACGCTACTTTTTGAAAGAGGAAGGTAATATCCAGATTAAGGGTGTGAAAGGTTCATTGAAACACATTTGGACATGCTTTTTTTTTTTTAAGATTTTATTTATTTATTTGACAGAGAGAGATCACAAGCAGGCAGAGTGGCAGGCAGAGAGAAGGAAGAAGCAGGATCCCTGTTGAGCAGAGAGCCCGATGTAGGGCTTGATCCCAGGACCCTGAAATCATGACCTGAGCTGAAGGCAGAGGCTTTAACCCACTGAGCCACCCAGGTGCCCCACATTTGGACATGCTTGTATATTTGTATTTATTTTAATTATAATGCTCATTGACAAGTTTTGAAAAAAAGAAAGTAAAAAAAAAAATCATCTCCAAACCCTTTTCTGCAGGTACATATACAAACATTATTTTTATTAATGATGAATTTTGTTACACATTTAGGGGTTTTTTCCTTATTTTTTTCTTGTTTAATTTGATGTATAATTTACATAGAATGGAATATATAGATGTTAAATGTACATTTAGAAGAATTATACCCACTCTGTCCCTCTCTTCTCCTTCAAGACATATTCCAAGATTAGAACATTTTCATCCCTCTAGAAATTTCCCTTACCTCTTTTCATATCAGTGTCTAGTCTCTTCACCTGTTCTCTACCCTCCCAGCCAACCTCTATTGTGATGTCTCTTGCTACAGATTGGTTTTACCTGTTCTTGGACTTCATAAAAATGGAAACATATGAGTACAAAAAGTTTTATATATTTTTTTAAAAAATCTAGTAACATGTGAATGATTTCCATCTCAGTAATATTTATCCACAACATCACTTTAATGGAAAAATCATACTGCTTTTTATAAATGCAGTGTATCATATTTATTTATTTAATCTGTTCCTACAGGTGGACATTTTGATTTCTTTAATTTCCTTCCCTTCCCCTCTTCCTTCCTTCCTTGCTGTCTCTGTTATCAATGTCATTATAGGCAAGCCTTTGCATATGAGACAATATGAGGTTACATTCCTAGAAGTGGAGTTGCTGAGTCAAATAAATGCACCTTTAAGAAAATGCACATTTAAAGGGATATTGTCAAATGATCTCCAAAAATACTGCCTTAGTTTATTTCTCAATATTGTCAAAACATCATGTTAAACTTGTTTTCTCATACCCTCACCAACATTGAGAATTGGGGGGAAAATCTTTGATCTTAGTTTTATAGTATAAACCTGGTATTTCATTTTAATCTGTATTTCTTTTAGTATTAGTGAGGTTGAAGACTTTCTTTTGAGGAAGATTTCATTTTCATTTTGTCATTTTACAGTGGAAATATATGGTCTTTTTATAAAAAATTAATTTTCCAAGTGATCAATAGCTGGCTATGGAAAAAATAATCCTACTGAAGATGGGAGGATAAAAATAAATCAACGCGGGGCGCCTGAGTGGCTCAGTAGGTTAAAGCCTCTGCCTTCGGCTCAGGTCATGATCTCGGGGTCCTGGGATCGAGCCCCACATCGGGCTCTCTGCTCGGCGGGGAGCCTGCTTCCTCCTCACTCTCTGCCTAATTGTGATTTCTCTCTCTCTGTCAAATAAATAAATAAAATCTTAAAAAAAAAAAAATCAACGAACAAAGCCACAAGCCAAATTTTCTGTCTCTGTTACTTTTAGCTAATGGCCTAACTCCTTATTCTGTAATTGATTTTGCCTAGTTTTTGCTTTTCAGGTAGTGTTTTTGTTTTCAGTTACTTTTAGAAAGGTTTTACTTCTGCCTGAGAAAAAAATTAAATTCAGTTTTGAATGACCAGGTTTTTAAATAAAAATAAACCCACTAAGAATACATTTAAGCCAGGACATACCTTAGATAATTTAGGAATGATTTTTTTTTTTTTAAGATTTTATTTATTTATTTGACAGAGAGAGAGAAGGGTAGCACAAGCAGGGGGAGTAGGAGAGGGAGAAGCAGGGTCTCCACTGGGCCGGAAGCCCGATGCAGGGCTCAATTCCAGGACCCTGGGATCATGACCTGAGCTGAAGGCAGATGCTTAACTGACTGTGCCCCCCAGTCACCCCTGCTTTAGGAATGATTAGGGGAGAACCAAATAGCCAGTGTTTAGGAAGCCACTTGCTTTTTGCGAAGTTATACAGCAACAAAGTTAGTAAGTGAAGTTTGTAAACATTCCAACCTTTTGTGTCTAGTCCCAGTGTTGGTTGATACCCTCTTGCTAGTATATCACAATTTTATTTCAAACTCTGATTATCATCATCATCAATAGATATATACAGAGAGGTTCATTTGTTCTAATGTGTTTAAGGGAACCATTGGTGTTTTAGTTGTAGGTCAGTTGAACTTGGGATAGCTCACTTCCTCCTTTGTAGAATTGAGGGGGTTGGTTAAATTTACCCCAAAGGTCTCCTTGGGACCTAAAACTCTTGTTTGTTTTTTTTTAATTTTAAGATTTTATTTACATATTTGACAGTGAGCGAGCGAGCGAGAGAGCACAAGCAGGCAGAATGGCAGGCAGAGGGAGAGGGAGAAGCAGGCTTCCTGCTGAGTGGAGAGCCCAACGTGGGCCTCGATTCCAGGACCCTGGGATCATGACCTGACCTGAAGGCAGATACTTAACCAGCTGAGCCACCCAGACGCTCATCTAGGCTCATTTAGGACCTAAAACTCTTAAGATAGAGAAATTTGTCATTGTTATAATAAATGTTAGTAAGAATTTTTATGATAATAGAGATTAATAAATAGCACTTCAACAAGTTCTTGTTTTGAGAATGTCTACAGAGCCATTTAGAGATTGAGTAAGCTTATAGGCAGTAGGGTAGAATGCAGATCCTGGAGTTGTAAGCTGTTTTGGGTCTGAAACCCAGCTCCACTACTTACTATCTGTGTAGCCTTCAACTAGTCACTTAATCTCTCAGTTTTTCAGTTTGCTTATTTTTAAGTGAGGATAATAGCTGTTTGTTTCAAATTTTTGCCTGATAACGTAAGAAATACCCAGGATAGGGGTGCCTGTGTGGCTCAGGTCATGATCCTAGGGTCCTGCCATCGAGCCCCTCCTCTGGCTCCCTGCTCAGTGGGGAGTCTGCTGCTCTCTCCCTCTGCCCCTCCCCCGGTTGTGCTCTCTCTCTCAAATAAATAAATAAAATCTTAAAAAAAAAAAAGAAATATGCAGGATATGGTAGCTGCTGTTATTTTTATCATCAACATCATCAACATAATCAAGAATGTATAGAATTGAACAGAGTAGAGTAGACTCATCAATCTACTCTAACTTATATTTGAAACTTTTAGGCTGGTTATTTGTACTGTCAAATATACAATGAATCTGATCCTCTCATCCCAGCTAGAAGGATATATTAGCAAAAAACCTTCTCTATTCCCTCACAGGTTCCTCTTTCTTATTAAACCACTCTCTCGAGTTGGTGGTGTTGAAGGCCATTCACTTTGTGAAGGTCTAGCTGGTTTAGAAGGAAGCCTGGAACCCCCGTGGCCTCAGTGCATCCATTTCCTAAACCTGTCCCCTTCTGAGTCCGTGCCGCAGTTACAATGGAGAGACCACCCTCCAGATCTCTTGCTCCCCACTACATAGTCCTAGAGAGACAGGTAGGAAGCCCTCATAGGTGACCCGGAAACTCCCTTTTGGTGTCCTTCTACTAAATCCTCTCTGACCATATGTGACTTCACCTGAAAGGTCCCCTCTTGTTTTGGCGACCTTGCTGACTGTCATTTCCAACCCTTCCTTCAACTTACCTATGTGGTAACTCCTGTGTCTTACAGTTAGTTATGCATAAGTCTGTCTTCCTTGCTTGCCTAGATGGGAAGCTCCACGACCACGTACGCAATGAATAAACGAATGCGTGAACAACACAGTTCCCATCCTTGATAGTGATGTTCAGGACTGGTCTAAGACAAAGTTTTCAGAGCTCTCACAGATACTGCAACTCCTTCAAATATTGGAATCTGTCCTACTTCCCCCTCCAGGAGGGTTTTCTCATGCTTGCCTGTCACTGTCATATACTCCGTCTGCAGCTCTACATACATCACCCTGAAGACTGGTTTCATTTCCCAGATGAGGTGTAGATGAGGACACCTGAAACTCAGAGAGCTATAAAGCAACTAGCCCAAGATTCCGTATTAGCAAATGGGTTGGATTCCAGGTTCGTCTGACTCCAAAGCCCAGTGGTCTTTCCACCGTATTACATTGTCTCCAGAAAGAGGACTGGCAGGTGGTGAGGTCTGTCACCTGGTTGTCCCATCATCTCAGGTGTATATAGGTAGAACTCCAGAGCTTTCACCAATGGGCCTTACTGTTTTGAGGCATGAGAGAAGGTGGGTGGTGGAGTCCATTTTGAATGTGGCAGAAGAGCTTGAAATGTCACCACCAGCTTGTTGCTGATACTTAATTTTCTTTTGGCTCAAGGGATTGCTCCCCATTATAGCAATTAAATCTTTGTGGGAAGAGCAGGTCATCTATAGTAAGTCATTTACATCTTATGTGCCTTATCAGTTCAAGCCCAGATGATGTAGATTTGGAAAGTGACATATATATGTTAACCTAAATAAAGAGATAAACTGAGACAAGCTCAATTTACTGGAAATTGAGCTTCTTTGGTAATAGTGGAGGAATTGCAGTTTGGGAAATGCATGCTGTAGCAAGCTACAGGCAAGTCTGTTGAGGGTTTAGGGCAGACTTAGGAACAAGGAATGCAAAGATGGCGACATCCAGCCAGAGTCCAAGCAAGTAAGTTCATTGGCTGGAGGATGAGAGCGATTCCTGTTGGATGTTCATTGGTGAGGAGATAAGCCTCATCTTCTGTAAATCAGGCATTTAAGGGAAATCAGTGTCTCAGTGCTTAAGTTCTGTTCTCCTGATGGCATGTGCATGAGATTCCTCATTTCATATCCTCCAGTTTAATTTGAGATTGAAATCCTTTCACATGATGTTTTTAAGAGAGAATTAAATATATATTAATATTAATAAAATATATATTCTGCCATACCATGTAGTTATATAGAGAGAATTAAATATATATTTATTAATACTAATATTAATAAAAATAGTTTCAAATTAAGGCAATCTCTCTTGGTATCATTCTCCTAGACATAATTAAGAAATATATTAAGTTAGGGTTTTTTTTTGTCTTTAGAACAAAATTTTAATTGTTCTTGAGTCATCTACTAAATATAAGAAGAGATTGCTATTTAAGGAAATACAAAGAAGAATTTTAGTACTTTAATTTTCTAGAAGATTAATCTGGTAAATGTATGTTTTGATATTTTTATAAGGGCTGCATTTATATATTAGAGTACCTTGGTTTTTTGTTTGTTTTAAATTCGAAAGAAGTACATTAGAACTGAGTTAAAGCAATGAAATTCCATGCTTTTCATTCTTGCTGCCCTAGAATGGTCACAGTAGGCTCAATGAAATATATCTAGAAAGATGTAAATGCCATATTGTGTCTGTCTTAGTATTGTCAAAGTGTTAAAGGTTTTTTTTTTTTAATTCCACAGAAGGATCAAGATAAGAGCAATATTATTAAGTTTGCATTTATGGGGAGAGATATTTTCTTGTTTTAAAGGAGTTAACACTGGATTTAGTGTTAAGAGGCTCCAAAAATCAGAAATAGCTTGACAGGAGAACAATGCCAGTCATTAGATGTAATTGCTGCATAAATGGTCTTTCTCTTTTAAAGAGTGCAGTTTATAGTAATTGAAAAAAAAAATCCCATGTGCCATTTTCATTGTTTGCTCCATTTGTTTGCTTTCTGTGTAATTGAATTTCACACAAAGGAGAGAATGAAAACAATTTTGAGGTGCATCACTGCATTTTCTACAGATTCTTTAATTTTAGAGCTTAGCTCTTGTTAAGTATTCTCTAGGGGCTATGTAGTTTTGTGCGTGTGAGAGAGTGTGTGTGTTATGTCATTCAAACATGGAAAACGACATTTCTTTTGAAACCAACCTCTGATTTGATTGAATGTTACATCTTTTAAGACGGCAAAAATTGGCTTTCAATCACATTTTGAGTTTATTTCTAGCCATTTGCCAGAGCAAGCCTTTATTGAAATTAGGAGACAGAATTGTATCTCACATTTCCTAGTGCTGTGTTGCTAAAGCCACAGAAACACAGATATATTGCATTCTGCCACACAAATATTATTTAAGAAAACAATATATGAGATGCAGTTCTCAATCACACCACATTTCCACATCTTTTTGTCAGTGTTTGGGTGTTTATACCTGGGTGAAATAAATTTGGGGAAAAGGCAGTATGTCCTCATTTTGAAGCAGCAAATCTTTTTTTTTAATTTTATGAATGGTTCATGGAATTGGCTTGTGGGAGTAAGTAGGGAATTGTAAGACATAGAATAACATTCAGGGGACTAGGGGAAACGCTATGAAAATGGTTTTTGTGGAGTTCAACTATAAACTCGTGGATATGGGGAACAGAGTGGTTTGCTTCTAAGTTTAATTTTTGTAACTTGGGGCCTGCTACCTAGGATCACAGCAGACAAGAGAAATACTTAGAAGACATTTTTTGAACACAGATGTCTGAATCTCATTATATTAGCTTTTTTTTTTTTTTTTAAGATTTTTTTGTTTGAAAGAGAGGGAGTGAGTGAGAGAAAGAGTGCACAAGTAGGGGGAGCGGCAGGCAAAGGGAGAGGGGTTTAGCAGGGAGCCTGATGCAGGACTCGATCCTAGGACCCTGGGTCCATGACCTTAGCCGAAGGCAGATGCTTAACCGACTGAGCCACCCAGGCGCCCCTCATACTAGCTTTTAATTATCAAAAGGTGGTTCTGTGAGACTCTGAATCCAATGAGCCATTGAGAAGAAGGAACTAATGCAGTTTTATGAATGATGACAATATTGCTGGATTAGAGGGAAAGAATAGTGGCTCAAAATTTTGGATTCTTATAAGAAAACTGGTCCTAAGACAGAAATCTTTCAGTTTCTCTCTCACAAAAGATAATGAGGAAATAGGGATTTGGTATCATCCAATCTAGACTTTAAGATTCAGACCTTTTAAAGAAGTCTCGTAGCTCTTATGGAGATCATTTGGCTCTAGAATATTATATTCAGCGTTCTTAGTGTAAATGCTTATAAATATGTAAAACATATTTAGAACATGTTAACTTTGGGATATTTTACGTCAGTTTCCACACTGCATTTTACATTGTGTGAAAATTTTATTATTAAACTCTGTGCTGACTCATTAGGATCTGTAGAAAATAATAAGCATAGTGACACAACTGACTTTTTAAAAAAGGAATAGTCCAAGATCCTGGTGAATAATTTGTTGCCACTATAACATTTATAAAAATCTATGGATCTCTGGTAACGGTCTCATTCTTTGATCTCCTAAAGTGCTTTTCTTTTGACTGCTGTGATTCAGTGACCCGTTACACATGGCTTTCTATGATGAGTGCATTTGCCTCACTTCTTTGAGGCTGTTTTAATCACTTTTGTATCTCCCTAGCTGCTCAATAAGTATTTTTAATGAATCAAAAAAGCAAGATACAGTCTTCAAACATGTATTCTTGTAATAAGCAGAATGGTCAGTGTCGAGAGACAATTTCCATGGGTCTCTCACATTCCTGCCTGTCTTGTGAGCAGAGGCACTGACTGTATTCATTCTAGACTATCCTTTCAAGGATGTGTGTGTAGCGAATGGTCTTGGAAAACAGAAGTACTCTCTCCTTCTGGAGCAAAGGAACAGGTTTATTTGCTGCCTATTATAAAAGATTCAGCGTTCCTCTCCTGAAATGCAAACAGTGCACGTGCAGATGTTATCTGGCTCCTCTCATGTCACTTTGTGGGGATTGAGACTCTGGGAACCAGTGCAAGGAAGTGCTGGTACTCTGGCTACTGGCATTGATGTGAGTAATAAAATCCTGTGTGTCTGACTCAGGAGTCTCATGCCTTTTACCAGCATGCATAAAACTGTGGCAGACTTACTGTTAATTTGCAGGTAAGATCTAATCTCAGAGCCTTCACAGTCCTTGGTAGTCAGTACCATAATTCATAGACAGATTTCTTCTTCATGTGTGCCTGAATTGTTATGGCCTTACTAGATGTATAACTAATAAAATACCCTGTACAAGGGTATTAGTTACAGTATTATTTTTATTGGAGAAAAATAGAACTAACCAAATGACCAACATACAGGGGATTGTTTTAAATAATAGATAGGACAGCCATGCAGAGGAATACTAATAAGTAATTTTTAATTGATGTAGGTGTTTAAACTGTGTCTCACAAAATCCTGGGGTTCATGTGATCTGCACTGGGCTCTGCCGATTTCTTAAATGAATTCCATAAATTCTTACAGAGATTGATGTATGGTTGTCTCGTCATCCTTTTTTGTGTTTGTAAAACCTGTTCTCATAGACTTAAGACAAGTAGATACTCTACATTTGAATAGTAGTCCATCTCCACGGATTGGCTGATGCCTTTTTTTTTTTTTTTTTAACGAGGATACTTTACAGACTATGCCAATTTTCAACATCAGCTCTCCAGTTATGTTGTGATAATGAGTGTCCCCATTAGGGTTTTCTGGCTGGCCAAACTTGTCATCCTGTCCTCAATATATTTTTTCTACTAAACATAACCAGACTTCGCTTTGCTAAACTAGCCTGTAGTCAGCAGAATTCCTGAGAGGGAGGCTCTTCCCTGTTATATTTTGTTCAACTTTATGTAAAGAGCTTCTCTGGTCTAATCAACTAGAATTCTTCCTTGAAACCACTGAAAGAGGTAAGTGTAATTAGTGACTGATGTGGACAACACAAATAGCTGTTTTTTGTTTGTTTGTTTTTTTGCTGTTAAAAAGTCTTGAAAATGTAGCTGTATCATGGTGTAAGGGAAGAGGCATTTGTTTTAACAGAATTGTGAATTTGCTTTAACTGTTCCCTGTGGGATGCTGGCAATGTATTTTATCTTTCTAAGCATTCAATTTTTTGTCAGTAAAAGGGAAATTATTATCTTTCAGTTTGTTATGTGGATTACATAAGATACATTTGAGCACTCAACAAATGTTGTCATAAAAGGAGTATGGCTAATTTAGATATGGGAGTCAGGGAAAGTTCTGTCAATTTAATTTTTTCCCTATAATTTTTTCCCCATCACCTCGAATACTGGAGGTAATTTCAGACATCTCCAGTAATAGAGGGATAGATTAGACTTTTAATTTTGAAATGTTTCCTACTTTTTACGCTCAGAAAATCTCTAAGTTCCAGCTATTTAGAATTTTACAACTTATATTAAAGATAATATTATACCCACTCTTTTTGTGTAATCTTGAAAAGTTCTCTAGCCAAAAGCAATAAATTTCACTCTGGCAAGATCAAAGACTTTTCAGATAGTATGAATATAAAATATTGCACTACTTTTTAAACTTATGGTCCATTTGGGGCACCTGGGTGGTTCAGTCAGTTAAGTGTCTGCCTTCGGCTCAGGTCACGATCCTAGGGTCCTGGGATCAAGCCCCACATCGGGCTCCCTGCTCGGTGGGAAGCCTGCTTCTCCCTCTTCCACTCCCCCTGCTTGTGTCCCCTCTTTCACTGTGTCTCTCTCTGTCTAATAAATAAATAAAATCTTAAAACAAGACAAAAAAAACCTTATTGTCCATTTATACAAAGTCTCATTGTACCACTTCTTGGTCTTTTGGCTATGATCAAGTGTATTATGCACATTGCCATAGGAGAAGCATCTCAGTTATTTTCTGGGATGCCTGTAGTTTTATGGAATTGTCTTTTCATTTTCTCTCTCTCTGTCTCTCTATCTCTCTCTCATGGTTTCCTTGACCTTCCCTGTCTGAGTTGGTACCCCTCTGATAGGCATCCATAGTCTGAATTCTAAAGGTAATCTGGAGTGCATTTTTCTGTCATCAGTATGTATAGGTGTTCTCTAACAGGTTATGAATTTGCAATGGGCAGGAGCTCTGAGTTTTCCTGCCGAACCTTCACTCTCTGGCCCTCAACACCCACAGTTGTGCCACTGCTATCAATCCTGGGGCCTGTGCAAATCCCATCATGCCTCTTTCCTATTTATGTCGGCCCTGGTCCCCCAGGTCTTCTCTCATACTTTGGACTGTGATCTCCACATGGCCTTGTATACCCCTTTCCTGGCCCTACATCTCAGCCTTCCCCAACTTCTGGATACCCTTCCACAGTGACTTCACAGCATCCCCTCTCTACCTCACTTCTTGAATATTGTCTTCAACTTCTTCCAAAGACACTTCCAAAGACACTGGTTCCTTTGCTGATGGTGGCCATTTTCTCTCTCACACTCTTCCTATCATGAGCCCACAAGCAGGGCGGCTTCTGCAGGCTGAATGTTTGCGTCTCCCCCCAAATTCATATGTTGAGAACAAACCCCCAGTGTGATGTTATTAGGAAGTGGGGCCTGTGGGAGGTGATTAGATCATGAGAGTAAAGCCTTTATGAATGAGATTCGTACCCTTATAAAAGAGACCCTAGAGAGCTCCTTTGCCCTTTCTGCTTTAAAAGGACACAGGAGAAGATAGCTGTCTATGAACGAGGAAGCTAGTTCTCACCAGACACAGAATCTGCCAGTGCCTTGGTCTTGGACTTCCAGTGGGAAATAAATGTTGTTTATAAGCCACCTAGTCAATGGTAGTTTTGTTATAGCAGCCTGAATGGGCTAAGATGGGGTTATCCTCATTACTGCTTCCAGAACATTCCCTCCACCCCTCAGTTGCTCCTACTCAATTCTGACTCTCAAGTCATCAGATCAAGTCTTCTATTGCATCCTTCTTCTAACATACACCCTTGTTTCTTAAGACTTTAGCTCCAGATCCCTCTTTCCTTCAGTACATCTGCTATACTTCTGGATGATTGTTTTATCCTCATAGATTATGTGTTCATTATCTGGTCTTGGCTTTCTTTAGATTCCCCTCCTCCAATGACCTTGCCCCACCCCACCTCCTGTACTCAGTCCCACAGTCAATCCTTGGACTTAGTCATTACTCATGAGTATAACCTGTCCCTAATCTCCATCTCAAGTGCTAGCTATGATTGATACTATTATTGTTTTTACAGAATGTGTTGAATTGGCTTGCTCACAATTTGAATCACCACAGGCCAATGAGTTCTATTCTTTCAGCCCCATTTGCTCTATTCAGGGGCTATGGTGTGGATGAGTTGAGAGCAGGTATGGTGATAGGATAGCTGGGGAGAGAAGCCAGAGGAGCTGAATAATGAAGGGATTAAGGGCTTCGATTTAAGCCACGAAGAAAGAGGTAAAGCTTGGGGGACAGGAGAGGATAGAACAATGTTCTATTCTGGAAGGAAAGGATGGCTAACCTGCATGTCGGGAGATGAGATATTGGCTAAGAAACAGTAAGAAGATTATAAACGAGAGGTTCTCAGGAGCAGCAAGGGTAGAATAGAGAGATTGGAGGCAGCCCAGGGGACACAGGGAGAAGAAAATGTTCCAGAGCACACAGTAGGGGCTGAATAAATATTTGTCGAATAAATGAATAAGTTATACGACTCCAGGCAGAGGGTTTTGTTGTTTTTTCATCCTGTTTTGGGCTCGAAAGTGCAAGGGTATCACATTTTAGGCAGGTATGGGGGGTGGGAAAGGCTGATGCTGTTGCTAGCATATTTCTTGTGCAAAGAAGATTCCTTGTGACTCCTTGTGGCTCCTTATCTGGGCAGATAGATTAGAAAAGGTTTCCCCTTTTTTAGGTTCTGAACATCTTTGTGTCAGCGATGTATGTTTTGGATCTCTGCACTCCTATCTTTGGGGATAGGTTGGGGCAGGTGATTAACATAATAAGTGGTAAGGTTCTAAAGTCCATTCTTGAACTATCCCCCAACTCCTACCCTAGCTCAGTAGTCTTTATACTCTTTGAACTTGGGCTCCTGCAATCTCTGAAGCCAGAAATTCTTCTCTTAACATTTCTGCTGTGGCCTCGCTTTCTAGTCAGTTGAGAACAAGGTCTAGTTCAAAATGAAGAGTTGGGATGACTGTGGGTGTAAGGGATTTATTTCTTTTTTTGTTGGGGTTTAAAAAAAAGGAAAACGATATGGATTTATGATGGGACTCCTGTTACTTTATGTGTCAGACATTATCAACATTTCCCTCATTTTCAGGATTCACCACCATCTTCCCAGGCAAATATGAATTACGTTATTCTTATGGCGGTCCGAAGAGAGTCTGTAGCTTGGGCCAGGTGCGGAGTGAGGAGCGAATGAAGATCGACTCAAGGTATTCCACTTGGCTCATGTTGCTATATTTCCTTCTGGCGAAATACACCACTAGCTGTTAACTTGCTGGAGTTAGGCATTGTTTTATCTTTTTTTTCACCTTTATATCTTTCCCAGAGTTTAACACCATCTCTGACACTAAGAAAATGTTGACTAAAGGGCAGTGGGGTTGAATTGAATGTGCATGAGCAAAGGCTGCTGACTACCAGCCTTCCCCCTCTGTGCTGACATTTTCACCCTGGGCATCAGTCATCATAAGGCTGTCTTTATAATTCACCTCTTCTCCCTTCCCCTCTGAAGGAAACACTTCTCATTATGGGAATCTGCCTGGTCCGATGAGCTGCAGTCATTTGATGCTCGAAGAGATCTGGAAACATTCTTTTCTGAGTGGCTCCTACACTTAGTAGGGGCTAACTGTTTCCCGTACGGTTTCCATTTGCTCTTATTTGGTTCTTGTATTTGGAAGTGTATCCAAGGATTCTTAAGAAAGGTATATGTGGAAATTTTTTTTGACCCCAATACAACACTAAGCTGGCCTCAGCTCTGGTCATGATCCCAGGATCCTGGGATTGAGTGCCGTGTCAGGCTCCCTGCTCAGTGAGAAATCTGCTTCTCCCTCTCCTTCCGCTCTTCGCCCCAACTTGTGCTCTCTCTCATATAAATAAAAAAATCATTAAAAAAGAATTTTGAAAAAAAAGAAAAGAATTTTGAAATATATAATGAACAATTGTCTGCTTTTAAACTTGAGTTGAATGATACAATTTTCAACAAACTTTCACTTAAAATTTTACATTAAAAAAATTTGGAAGTATAGTTGACATATAATATTATATTAGCTTCAAGTGTACGACATAGTGATTCAACAATTATATATATTATAAATGCTTGTCACAATCAGAGTGGTTACCATCTGTCACTATACGAAGTTATTACAATCTTATTGACAGTATTCGGTATGCTGTACTTTTCATTCGCATGACTTATTTATTTTATAACTGGAAGTTTGTTCCTCTCAATCCCCTTCACCTATTTTGCCTGTTTCCCTACCCACCTCCCCTCTGGTGACCACTAGTTTGTTCTCTATATTTATGAGTCTGTTTCTGTTTGTTTGTTCTTTTGTATTTGTTTTTGGGCTTCACATATAAGCCAAATCTTAGGGTATTTGTCTTTCTCTGACTTATTTCACTTAGGACAGTACACTCTGGGTGTATTCATGTTGTTGCAAATGGCAAGGTTTCATTCTTTTTTTATTGCTGTGTAATATTCCATTGTGTATATATATTATCTCTTCTTTATCCATTCATCTCTCAATGGCTTGCTTCCTTATCTTGACTGTTCTTGATAATGCTGCAGTAAACCTAGGGGTATATAAATATTTTCAAATTACTGTTTTTATTCTCTTTGGATAAACACCCAAGAGTGGAATTACTAGATGATATGATAGTTCCATTTTTAATTTTTCGAGGAACCTTCATATTGTTTTTCATAGTGGCTATACCAATTTATATTCCTACCTGCAGTGTGCAAGAATTGCCTTTTATCTACACCCTCACCAACACTTGATATTTCTCAACAGACTTTTATTTTTTCGTTAGACCAGAGAGTGGGGCAGTAGGAGGGGAGAAACTCACGGAAGTTCCAGGCCCAGCACAGAGCCCAGCTCGGGGTTCATTCTCAACCCTGAGATCACAACCTGAGCCGAAATCAAGAGTCGGAGGCTTAACCTGCTGAGCCACTCGGTCACCACTCTCAACAAACTTTTAAATCCACTCCCTGATAGTAACTTTCTTTTGTTCTTCAAACTTGCCCAAGGCATAGAATCAGTAAATGGCAAGGCTGGGATTGGAAGTCTTGTAAGGTTTGGTTTGAATTCTTACTCTGCTGCTGACAGGGTGGCCCACTTTCTTAGCTTCTATAAGAAAAATAAAAGTAAAAAAACCCTTAATGTTTGACTACCAGATTCTAGGCACTCTTCTAAGAGGGACTTTTCTAATCTACAAGTTAGGATAATAATAGTGTTGTCTTATAGATGACATGTGCGCATTTGTATAACATCTGTTGGACGAGAGCTGGATGTTGTAAGTGCTCCATAATGTTAGTCATTGTGATTCTCATTATCAATAATTTTGTCTGCCAAGAAATACGACCAGCCACAAAAACGTTGCCCTTGACATTACCATTTAAATGGTACTGTTCTGGGGTGCCCAGCTGGCCCAGTCAGGGTGTCAGTCTTGATCTCGGGATTGTAAATTTGAGCCCCGTGTTGTTGGGTATAGAGATTGCTTAGAAATAAAATCTTAAAAAAAAAAAAAAATGGTACTATTCTTAAAAATGTTTGTAAACATGTCACAAATGCCCTTTTTTTTTTTTTTTTTGTGGGCAGCAAAGCAAGGTTTATTGAGGGCTAGCAGTGGTCGTACAAAGCTCCCAAGGAGGGAGGGGACCCGAGACGGTTGCTATTGGAACTTCTCAGTCTAGGGGTTTTATGGGCTTGTTGACAGGCTGCTTTAAATCTGATGAACCCTCCCTGCTCTTGTCATCCAGTCAGGTTTTTGTCACCTGTCTATCACATGGGAAAGGGTGGAGAGCTCCTTTCAGGGTGGTGTCAAATCCTTTTAAGGGTGGTTTCATCTTGGGGGGGTGGCCCTTGTCCCTGCCTGCCTGCCTTCCAACTATCCTTCGTCATTCCCCCCTCTGAAGATGTAACCCTAATTGTCGTTAGGGAAAAGGGCGATGGCGGATGGTAGCCACTTCCTGTTGGTCAGGGGGATTGGATGGAGCGGCAGCCAGGATTCCTCTCGTCCTGAGCTACCAAGGAGTTCCTTGTAGATGTCTGGTTGGACCTTCATGGGAGGCTCCATCTGAACCACCACGTGGAGCTTGATGACTTCTATTCTGGGAGATATGAAGCGGGTTAGGGCATTTAGAGGGCAAGGCCCAAAGCACAATGCAAGATCGAGTACAGCCAGGGGTCTGGCCAGAGGTAGGGGATGTTTTAATGAACTCCCCACATACTGTGAGGAGAGGGAAGGCAAAAGGAATGCAATAAGCGTTAAGATTTTGTTGGACTATCGGGATCTGTGTTCCTCAAGACTAGTTTGAGGTCGTCTCCCGGTTCACAGAGGGATTTTGGTTGCTTGTTGTTAGGTGCCACTGGGGACCAGGGTTTGACTCTGGAATGGTGGATTCAGGCTTCAGATGCAGGCACTTTGCTGTTGGAGCGGCTAAAATCACTGTATGTGGGCCTTCCCAGATGGCTCTAAGCTAGCACTTGGTCTCCAGGGCAAAATGGGAGAGGTTGGTGTTTTGGGGCTGGGAGTTGGGAAGCTCCTTGCAAGAGGGATGAAATGATTCCAAAACTTTGAATGCTCCCTCTGTCATCACTCTGCAGGGCCTGGGGGAGTTCAAACCAAGGGCTCTACCAGTGCCTTTATCACTTCTGAGGCTTTTTTGGTTTTACGGGGGAAGGTCTCAACTCAGTGCATGAAGGTATCTACCCAAACCAGGAGGTACCTATACCCATGCATTTTAGACGTGGGTGAAGGCCATTTGCCGATCTTCCCCAGGATAACTTCCTGCTTGCTGTAGGCCTCTGGGGATTGGCGATCGAGAGAACCGGCTATTCTTCAAGTTTTTCCCGTCCCAGAGTTAGTTTCATAACTTTGGGAATCGAGAGTGGGCAGCCCTCGCTGCCCCTAAGGCATGCTGATGAGCCACAAGGCACCAGACCCAGCTCTTTGCTTAAATATCCCACTGGCTCTCGAGCTGCCCACCTCTCCTCACCCCCGCCCCCGATGGGTGGTCCAGGGCCATTCCCTGTCCTGTCCCACACATAGGAAGACTTACTTAAAGCTGGGCACTGAGCAAAGCCCTCTTGAGATTTTTAAGAGCTTTTTCTGACTCTGGATCCCACATTAATTGATGGGTACCAGCTGTGTGGGTGTCCTTGACCGGCCGATTGAGGGGGCGTGCTATTTCTCCATATCCTGGGATCCATGAGTGATACCTGTTCTGCCCCAAAACCCTTTCTGACGAGGGAAAGTTGTGGGGTCCTTAAGGTGTATGGGAATGTACTCTTTTTTTCTGAATATATTTACCTTTTTATTTTATTTTAGAATAATTTCAGATTTACAGAAAAGTTACAAGATGGTACAGAGAGTTCCTCTCTATCCTTTATGTGCATCTCACATTGCTGCGGTAACTTTATCACTCCCAAGAAGCCAACATTGGTACATTACTATTAATTAAACCCCAGACTTTTTTCATACTTCCCTAATGTCCTTTTTCTGTTGCAAGATCCAGTACAGGGTACCACATTGCATTTGGCAAATGCTCTCTTCCGCCCTAAGCAGTCCCTTCTTCTCTTCACCCGAACTGTGCTCTGCTCCAAACGAATGCCACAAGGAAGTTCCTGACATCCTCCAGTTCTGGCGTTTGCAGCTTTCTGCCCTTCACTTTTCTGACCAAGCCCTTACACTCCGACAGATCTGTAGGACTGATCTGAGCCGGTGTACTTCCTGGTTGTACGACCTAACTTAGATCCCCAGTAATAATTCCTACAGAACCTGGCACATGGCGATTCTTCCTCAAAAAATGTTAATTACAGCTTTTTAAAAAATCACTGTGCTCTCCTCTTCAGGTCGTAAACTAGCCTAGCTCCTGATTCTGTCCAAACTTTTTCAGTCCTCTCATGTTATCTCAAGTGATACTCCGTTTACTAGATGAGTTTGCTGACTCAGAGGCTGCTTAATTGCTAGAGAAGTTTGAATGCTTCTTTTTAAATCATTTGCGACTTTCCTTTCCTTATAGAAAATTTTGGAAAGTAATAGGACAACAAGAAAGAATCTGGTATTTCAGACTTCTTCCAAGTCCTCTCCCACCCTCTATTTTGGTCTTTTTTATTCCTAGAACTCCCACCATGCTGCCTGCAAATAGGGGAAGGCCCACCCCCCCATCTGCTGTGAGCAGGGAGGGAACAGACCTGGCAGCTGTGGTCTAGGATAAGCGATTTTGAGTATTCGAATCATTTTCTGTGGGATGTGCTTAGGTCACATGGTCTAATCAGAAAATTTCATGCAATCTGACATTTCCCATCAGAGTTGCTTAGAAACCTAAGGAAGGCTCTGGCTCTGAATGGCAGGACAGTAATAAATTAGGCCGTCCCAGGTCCAGCCATCTGCTTTAAGTAAATTAAGAGCATAACCCATATGGGATTTATCTAAAATAGCAATTCTTATTTTTTCCCCTCTTCTCATTTTTATTCCTCTTTATCTGGGCTCTGTTAATCAGTTTAAGTTTGTATAGAACAGCCCAGCTGTCTTTATCCTGTGCTTGATGCTATCTTCTACCCTTCCCCTCCCCTCTCAGGTGGCCAGCCTCAGTCTCCAACCCATGAATGAGGACCTCTTGAATGACTGGTGATCTCGACATTCTCAGAACTGCCTGCCTGGAGGCCAGGGTACTTTAGCTGTGCCTCTGCAAGGCCACCCTTTACCCTCTCATCCTTCCCGAGGTCCTGATGAGGACCTTCCTCTGGTCCCTCTCCACCTCGGCTCCCCTGACCCCTCTGACCAGTGTCCCCTCCTCTGGCCTCTCACCATCGTTTTCATTGTCACTCTTTACCCACTGGTCCTTTTTAGACACTATCTCATCATGCCACCGCCTCACTCAAAAGCCTGCACCGCTTACAGGAGGAGCCCAATGTTTCTACTGTAAATTCCGCATCAAGCTCCAACCTGCCTTGGAGCCTCATCTTCTCCTTACGGGCTTTTACCCTCGCTTCACGTAGTCTGTTCTTGCCACTTTTCCAGAGCACGCCAACTTTGTCCAACCTCATTTATTTTAGTATTTTAATATTAGAACCTGCTTCATATCTTTGCTTAACTGTTTGGTGCTTCTTACTCAATTGTAAGCTCCTAGAAAGCAGTGTTCCACATTTTTTTTTCCCCCACCCCATGCTTATCACAATTCTGGACACCTGGAAGTGGTCAGTAAACGCTGAACTAATTAATCAATTAATGAACTGCTTTGTCATGGTTGGGCTTCTAGTGGGCGAGACAAGATAGACGGCGAGGTGGTGACAACTGCTATGATAAGAATTAAGTAAAGGAGGAAGTGGGGGGGGGGTGGAGATGTAAATAGGATCGTAAAGAAAGACTCCCAGGGGAGGAACACTTGGGGCAGGACAGAGTGGTGGATCTGAATTCTGTAAGGCAAACATTTAGTCATTAAAAAAAAAAAAAAAAAAAGTTCTTTCCAGATCACAGCACAATAAATATGCATGTTTGATGAATGTGATTGGAATGACATCTATCGCGGTGTCATTGAAGGCCCAGAATACAATTCAGATGATATTTCTAAGTACAAGGTATGTTGTACCAAAGGGGGAGAGAGCCACCCATTTCAATCCCCAACTGATACCGGACCCGATACAGGACAAAGGAAGGAAGGAAAGAAGGAAGGGAGGGAGGGAGGAAGAAATGGCTTTGTGACACAGAATTTGCTTAGATACAAATTGTTAGGTTAAACAAAGTAGGAAAACAGTTAAGACAGTCCTTGAGTGAAAATTAAATGGAACGCAATACTGAAGATTAGATGCCTCCCTCGAGTCTTTGTGGAGGGCTGGAGCAACTGAGCTGGGCTTGACTCGGGGGCAGCACAGGGATGGGCCAGGGATGCCAGGGAAGGGAGGCCTCAGGGCTATGAGAGGATTTATGGGTCCAAAGACCATGAGGGAGGGTCGTTTCTTCAGCACGTGGGAAGCGGCTACTGTAGGCAGGCTGCCAGAGCGCTCTCAGAGGTCTGATTGGGTTTCCATGGGAAGAATCACTTCATTCTGGAAAGTTCATCAACATTGGACAACACCAGCAACCTTAAAAACTTTCTTCTCTTTCACGTATTAATTTCACAGTTAGAAATCTAACCTAAGGAAATTGTCAGAGATGGAAATATAGGGTTATGTACTGGACGTTCAGGTCAGCATTATGCACGCAATAGTATTTGTGGATTCCTAAAAAAATGCTTTATACACCCACCATACTGAGCAAAATTTTTAAAAGCCGAATTCCATACTGCGTATTAGTATTGTTCTAAATGTGTAAAAATAAAATATTTACTTATTTGCCAAACATTATTACCACATAGATGTTTCAGACTCATAGGTGCCTGAAGAGATGAATTTATATATGTATGTTCATAGAAAAAAAGACTAGAAAGAAATACTCGCAAATATCAACAGTGGTTCTAAGTGATTGCTTTACTGTAATTTTGACTTTATTCTCTGTATTTCCTCTAATTTCCCTATTTTCTACAGGGTGTATATATTTCCTTTCGATTGGAAAAAATGAACATGATTATAAATACTGGGGCACAGTTAAATTTGGGGGTTCCCAAGTGAATAAAATTCATCGAGACGCCCTTTCCTTTTGTGAATTGGAGGTGCACAGCGGCCTAGGGGAGGTTGCATTTCCCTGCAGGCAGCTCGCTAAATGCCAGCATTTAGCCCTCCCCTCCCCCTACTGGCGTCTGGTTTCCTGGTATCCTTTTGTGGAAGAAGCCTGCATAAACCAGAGGAGCAGGTTTGCGGCGGTGAGGCGCGGCGGGCAGGGCAGGTTTGAATCTGGGCTTAGCACACTTGCAGTGGGCCCGCTTGAGTGGCCGCACCTACGCCTGCTTGGAGGACGACCTGTGGTTCTCAGTCAAAGGAGGACACTGAATCTGACACCCCCCCAGGGTGGAAACAAAGCCATGCAGGGAAAAAAGATGCTTTTGTGCCAAGCGAGGTTTCTAGGCAACAACTCATTTAACTACTTCAATGTCTCTAATCATTCAGCATTGCTGACCTTTAGAACCTGTCTGATAAGCTCATCAGATTTCCGCAATGAAAGAGCTGACATATGCAGATGAGACAGATCAACGCTTGGCTCCGGCCTTACTTTCCAGCCTCAGAGGCCATCCCTTTGTTTTTTGTCCTACCGAAGATTGTCTCCGTGTCCTCTGACTTTGCCATCTTCCGGTTCTGCCCGTACTGGTCTCTGTGCCTGGATTCCCTTTTCTGGACCTAACGGTCTCCTCAAGATTTAGTTCTAGTTTCACTTCCTTTGGGGGCTCTTCTCTTGCACCACATCCCTAACTCCTCCCCACCCCGCATCCAACCATCCACTCTTCTCAGACGCCTCCTATGAACTAGCACAGAGACAGACATGCCCATTGTCGTGGTAGAGGTTGTGAGTATTGGACACATAATTACAGCTTTATTTTTCTCCTTATTTATGATGACCTGAGATTCAATTGTATATTTTTTTGTTTATCATCTACCTCTGATATTAGACTGTAATAAACTCTAGAAAGGCAAGGGCTTTATTTTGTTTGCCACTAGGCCTAAATAAGTTCCTGTCACTTTGTAGGTACTTGATTAATATCTGATAACTGAGTAGGTTAATATCTGATAACTGAGTAAACTAGAGCTGTGTATGGTTACATTTAAAACAACTAAGGCTGTGAACTTCTGGTGTGTTTAGAAAGATGCATTACAGCCATTCCCCTTCAGGCGTCTTTCAAATGATAAATGATTGAATACTAAAACCCAATTTGGTGTGATGTGGAGACAGCGATTTCTACGTCACTCCTGACCTCAGTCAGGATGTCTGAGAGATTCCGTAAGGTTGACACCATAGTATGTTGTGATAGAAACTTGATGATCGCTTTGCAGTTTTTGATTAATTTTGTGATTCTCCTGACAATTTCAGGGAAAGGCTTGTTGGAGCCTGATCATGTGATAAAAACATAGGCCCCACAACAGAAGGTATTTGATCAGCAAGGAACAGCTGTGATCATAGTCAGCCTGTGTGGGAAGGGGCATTCCTCATAGCATTGTCTGCCATGCATTATAATTCTGTTTAGTTGACAAAAACAAATCAAAACGAAAAACAGATGACAGTTCTCACACTGCCCAATCTGGCTTCCCCTGGCACCTGCCTTCCCAGCTGGGGGCCCGAGTTGGGCCTTGGTGTGCTGGGAGCTTGGGTTGTTGGGGGGGAAGGAGCAGGTGTCCCTGAGGGGATGTTCTTCTCCGAGGTTGTGGTGGTGGTAGGGAGAATGAGAGCCCCTAACCCTGAGGAAACCAAAACTTGACCAAGACAGCCCAAAAATTCAGGCAAGGTTGTAATCCATGGAGACTGAACTAGAGAGAGACAGAGAAACAGAGAGAGAGGGAGACATGAGGTGAGGCCTAGGGCTGCTGAACCAAGACACCACAAACTGGGAGGCTTGAACCACAGAGATGTATTTTTTTTTAAAGATTTTATTTATTTGACACAGAGAAAGAGAAAGGGTACAAGTAGGTAGAGCAGCAGGCAGAGGAGAGGGAGAAGCAGGCTCTTTGATGAGCAGGGGGCCTGATGCGGGACTCGATCCCACGACCCCAGGATCATGACCTGAGCTGAAGCCAGCCGCTCAATCGACAAAGTGCAGAGATATATTACCTTCTAGTTGTAGAGTCCAGAAGTCTGAAATCAGTGTGTGGTCAGGGATAGTTCCATTTGAGGGATGTGACAGAGAATCAGTTCCATGCCTCTCTTTTAGCTTCCGGTACCCTCGGTTGTTCCTTGGGCTTATAGGTGGCATCCTCCTAGGGTCTTCACATTGTCTTCCCTCTGTGTCCAAATTTGCCATTTTTATAAGGACACCAGTGAAATTGGATTAGGGCCCACCCTACTGACCTCATTTTGACTCGATTATCTGCAGGGATCCTGTTTCTTTCTTTCTTTCTTTCTTTCTTTCTTTCTTTCTTTCTTTCTTTCTTCTTTCTTTCTTTCTTTCTTTTAAAGATTTTATTTATTTATTTGACACAGAGAGAGAGAGAGATCACAAGTAAGCAGAGGTAGGCAGAGAGAGGGGGGAAGCAGGCTCCCTACTGAGCAGAGAGCCTGATGCGGGGCTCGATCCCAGGACCCTGGGATCATGACCTGAGCTGAAGGCAGAGGCTTTAACCCACTCAGCCACCCTGGCGCCCCGGATCCTGTTTCTAAATAAGGTCACATTCATAGGAGTCTGGTATCTTTTGGGGGAACAGAATTCAAACCCACAACAGAGGGAGATGAGAAAGAGAAAAGTGGAGGAGGGGAGGGTAGCCTGGAGAGTTTCTAGAAAAGCTGGAATGTAGCATCGTGTTAACACAGGCTTCTTATAGACCCTAGGCAGCCTCAGCCAGCTTTGGAGGAGGGCAGGGTTGCTTCTCAGCTTGGACCCATACCAACAATGAAACTGAAAAAAATCCCCTTGAAGTGGCTGGAGCTTCTTGGAAAGAAACACATTACATAGCCACAATACGGCTTTAGTTCTGGGGAAAAAAAAATTGATGTCAAATCTGGGGCAAATCATCAGTGGTAATTTGGTGGCTCGGGAAGTAGAATGATTGACAGTGGGTTACATACCACTTCTCTAGTCCTGGTTGTGTGACCTTACTTCACCTTGCAGGGCCTCAGTGTCCTCATCTGTAAAATGAGGCCAGGGAGCTCAGACTCCCAGTTTGTGACCATTACATGAGATTAGATATGAAAAGCCAACTGCTCTCAGAAGGCATTCAACCAAAGTATGTTCCCCATTTTCCCTGTCTTTTTCTTTTAAGAAAGATTTATTTATTTGAGAGAGAGAGAGAGAGAGATCAGGGGAAGGAGCAGAGGAAGAGGGAAAGCGAGAGAGAATCTCAAGCAGACTCCATGCTGAGCCTGGAGCCCGATGTGGGACTCTATCTCATGACCCTGAGATCATGACCTGAGCTGAAACCAAGAGTCTGATGATCTGTCAACTGAGCCACCCAGGTGGCCCCCTCCCCATTTTCCTTTTCTGAAAAGGATCCAGGGAAAGCTTCTGTTTAAGAAGCTAATTTCTTGTTTTTCTTTACAAAACCTTTTTACAAAGATAGGGTGGCAGACATCTAAATAACCAACTAGATTTGCTGCCTTATTCAGGGTGTTAAAGAAAATGATAAACTTGAAATATGGCTAGAACCATCCTATATTACTCTAATCATCAGGGCAGGAGGCCAGGAGCTGGGATTTTAGGGGTCCTCCTGGTCAGTTACTATTTTCAGATGTAGCCTTTGAATAATCCAACATACAGAAGAAACTCTCTGCCAGGTCCATAGCCCAGGAATCAGTAAACTGAAAAATCTCTGTCCAAGTTTACAATCATAAAGAATATGCCTACAAACTTTAAAATTTTAAATATAATTTATGACATACAGTGTACATTCATTTGTTTAGTTTTGTAAGCTTCAAAACTACTGGTTTCTCTCAGTATGAGGTCAGCTGATCAAGCTTTACTTCATCTTTTTTTTTTTTTTCACAGACTGTTTGCATATAGTATTATCCACATTCCCTAATCCTGAAGGTAGGAACTTAGTAGATTTTTCTCTCCCCAAGCTTTTAGAATTTACCAACTCATACCTAATCTGACAGTATTTTTTTTTCCTTTTTTTTTTTAAAGATTCTATCTATTCATTTGACAGAGAGAGAGAGACCACAAGCGGGCAGAGAGGCAGGCAGAGAGAGAGGGGGAAGCAGCCTCCTAGCTGAGCAGAGAGCCCTACGTGGGGCTCGATCCCAGGATCCCGAGACCACGACCCGAGCCAAAGACAGAGGCCCCAACCCACCGAGCCACCCTGCCAGTACTTTTAATGATAGATTTTATCAACTTTTCCCAATACATTCAACCTAACTTTTATGAAAATAACTCTTGTTTTGCATTCCTATTTCATCAGCAATATTGAATTATTATTTTTTTGAAGAGATTTTATTTATTTTGAGAGAGTGAGAGAGAGAGCATGAGCAGAGGAGAGGGGCAAAGGGAGAGGAAGAAGCAGAGTCCCCACTGAGCAGGGAGCCTGATGCGGAACTAAATCCCAGGACCCTGGGATCATGACCTGAGCCAAAGGCCGACGCTTAACTGACTGAGCCACCCAGGCGCCCAGCAATATTGAATTAAATCACAAAACTGTAATAGCAGATACAATAGATAAAAAAGAGAGCAAGAAAAGGCCCCCTGAGTCTTGGGCTGAGCTGGAGGGAGCAGAAGCATTCAGACAAATGGAGGCCCTTCCAACTGTACCCCTTAAGTGGGAATATGGTGAAAAGTCGGTGTATTTTTAAGATTTTATTTTTTTATTTGACAAAGAGAGAGATCATAAGTAGGCAGAGAGGCAGGCAGAGAGAGAGGGGGAAACAGGCTCCCCGCTGAGCAGAGAGCCCGATGCGGGGCTCGATTCCGGGACCCTGAGATCATGACCTGAGCCGAAGGCAGAGGCTTAACCCACTGAGCCATCCAGGCACCCCAAGTCAGTGTATTTTAGAGAGGAAACTACAACCTACATTAATCTGATGAATTTGTTAAATGAAGATGGGTTGAAGTGTTTCACTGCATGAGCTATTAATGGGGACCATAATGGTTTAACTGTTGACAGATTTCTATATCTCTCTAATGAGATTTTGCTGTAAATCAGGACCACTACCATTATTCTGACAACAGATTACAGATGTTAGAATAATCATAATCACTCTTCAGGATGCTATCATTATATGTATAATGGGTGTTATTTTTATATCCAAGCATCTCTCATGTTATTCTTGACTCAACGTACGTGTTCAACAATCTAACAAACATTTATGAAGTGCTTTTATTCCTGCCAAGTTGGGACAAAGTCCTTGCTTAAGGTGTGCTGCTTGCTCTTGGGGAACTTACCGTCTGGTAAGGTGGCGGGGTAGTAAACCGGCAATTACCAAGCAGCGGGGTAGCACAAGGAGTAAGCCAGCCAAGTTCACCCTGCACACCGCTACTCGGCACATTAGTGGAAGTCAGAGGGGAAATGTGGGTTCGGTGACTAACAAGCAGCTGTAGGGCACTTGCAGGGTACCAAGCTCTGCTTTAGGCAGCAGGGTTACAAAGATGAGTAATTCACAGTCCTGTTCTGGAGAAATCCTTCAAGTAACTGCAGTACCCTCTAGTGAGTGTGGTGTTTCGAACGGGCACTGGGTCTTCAGTGAGCAGCAGGGAGAGACAGCGGGGGAAGGGGAAGCTTCCTGCAGGAGGCGACGCCCCTCTAGGCTGGAAGTGCCCTGGGGGCAGGGCCCCGACTTGTCTGGTGCTTTGCTTTTGCCTCCCCCCACCCCCAAGTCCTGGGACAGTGCCTTGTTCGCACTGTGTGCTCAGTCAGCTTTCTAATGAGTGGTTCACTCACTCATTAGGCTAAGCAGGAGTTCGCGGGGGCCAGGCCCTGTATGAGGTGCTGGGAATGCAAAGATGAGTGACACGCAGCCTTTGCCCCGATGTAGGAGATAATAATGAAGCTGCTTTTCTGGCTGCGTCCCGGTGACATCTTAGGCAACGTAAATGAAACCACTTGCAAACATGGACATGCCTTCTAACAAGTGGCGCTTCACGCCGGCGACAGCAAACGCTTGCCGAACATACTCTCCTGAGCTTATTCCATGGAAGACAGTGGATGATTAAGGGAGCAGGAGACTGATCAAGGCCAGCTTCAGCCCTGGTATTAAAGAGACATCGTTCAGAACAGCTTGAATCGTGGTTGTGGCAGGAGACCATGATTACTCAACCCTCGAGTGTGGGTAATACAGCTGGCAGTAGGCCCCTGGGTATGGCGAGCAGTTTCAGCTGAGGATCCCCCGAGGGCTTTTTCAGATAGTGACTACCCTTTGAAAGTTTCCTTGGCACTATCCCCATCTCCAGCTGGGAGAGCAGTGGCAAGTAGTAATTCTCATAACAGCCTCAAATACTGTCAGAGTTTGGAGCTGCCGGCCGGTGGTTTGCTCCAGATGACCAGTGATTTCAAGCTGGTCTCTAGGAGCAAAGGAGTTTGAAGGAGGTCCCTCAGTTTATTACTATTATTACTGCCTCTGTTCTGACTCTACTCAGACCCTCGATTCCTGAACCACCAAAGGCAGCTGAAGTTGGTAGAGAGGCTAGTAGATCAGGGGACAACAGGCAAGACAGAGGAGGCATGGTATGTGATTAATGTCAATTAATTATGCCTAAGTGCCAAATCAGCAAGACAGAAAACCCCACATCTGTGTAACTTTCCTCTAATATTATGAAAAGACAAGCTGGGCTGGAGGGAGGCAAGGACTTTGTCTCGGAGCACACAGGAGTGAGGGGCAGAAGTACCCCACTCCTTGAGTAATAAGCAAGTCAGAATGTGTGTCTGCCCCAGAAAGAGGAAGGCCGTCCCCTTTTCTAAGTTGGGCATCTTCACATCTTTGCCATTTCTTCTTAAGAATGTGCCTCGTTTTTCCTCCCCGGATAACAACCCCTTCCAAGTTCTCATTGCCGTGTTTATTCTTGAGAACCCACACATCAGATGCAAGCAGAATTACAGTTCTAATATCCTATTCATGCTCTCCTCATGCCCTCAACCCTGCCCAGTCGGAGGGTCACATTCCATTTCAGAAATAGTATCAAAGAGAAGTCACTTTGAGGGTAGAGAGCAGGAGCATAACTAGAAGTTGGGGACCTCTAAGCAATGACGAATGCAGCAGACAGCCTTCTCTTTGTCCATTGTTAACTGATAATGAATAGATCTCCAGCCCCCTTATTTCTACCTCTGGAGAAAGAAGAAGGAGGCAACGGGCAGAGAAAGTTCCTTTCAGCCTGCCTCTGCCTTGAGTTATTGCCTTCCCCCCTCCAGCTTCTTGAGATATAATTGACAAATAAAAGATGGTTACGGTGTTCATTGTGATCATTTGACATATGTATATACTTGTGAAAGGATTCCTCTTATTTAGTTAATTAGCAAATCTATCTCCTCCTATATTTATCTTCCCCCCCCTTTTTTGTGAGAATGTTTTGAGTTATTACCTTGTCCCCTTTCCTCCAGAAGTCACCAAGTCTAGTCATGAATTTTTAGTCAGTTGGAACCTCTAAGAGATCAGGGGTTTTGGCTCTGATGAGTGTTCTTTTTTTTCCTTTATTTTTAAAAGATTTTATTTAGTTATTTGACAGAGAGAGACAGCGAGAGAAGGAACACAGCAGTGGGAGCAGAGGGAGAGGGGGAAGCAGGCTGCCTGCCGAGTAGAGAGCCCGATGCGGGGCTCAATCCCAGGACCCTGAGATCATGACCTGAGCCAAAGGCAGAGGCTTTAACCCACTGAGCCACCCAGGCACCCTCTGATGAGTGTTCTTAAGAAACATTTCAATGGGGCAGCTGGATTAAATAACTCTCTCTCTATCAAATAAAGAAATAAAGTCTTTAAAAAACAAAACAAAACAAAAAAATGTTTCAACGGCCTGTATTAGGATCGTACCCTCTAGTTCTGTATCTTTATTCTAGTTCTATCTCAGGCCCCAGCCAGCCATGTGCAGCTGTGGGCATGTTGACATACAGGTTTTAGTTTCCTCATCTGTAAGATGAGGGTGTTCTCTGGGTCATACACTTCTGGAAGGTATGTATTTTGCTGTATAATGTTTTCGTTTTTTGCTTTTTGTTTGTTTTACAAAATCTGACTCTGTCAGTCATTTACAAATTGCTGTGGAAAATAGTGTGAATAGATGAATGGATAAAGAATTGTGGTATATACATACACAGAATATTAGTCAGCCTTAAAGCGGAAGGAAATTCCGACCCGTGCTACGGTCTGGATGAACCTAGAGGATATCCTGTTAAATGAAGTAAACTAGTTGCAAAATGAAAATACCGTGTGATTCCACATATATAAGATACCTAGAGTTGTGAAATTCATAGAAACAGAGAGTAGAATGGTGGATGCCAGGGGCTGGGGGAAATGGGAAATGGTGAATTGTTTCACGAGTACAGAGTTTCAGTTTTATGAGATGAAAAAACTTTTGGACACTGGTTGCACAACATGAATGTACTCGACACTACTGAACACTTAACAGTGCTTAAGACAGTGAATTTTATATTATGCATGTTTTACGACAATTTTAAAAAATTAAGAGATAACTCATGAAAATCTGAATAGTCATCTTTTTGGGGGAAAAATAACAAGATTAGGCACGTTAGGTCTTAGATACCAGTTGGCAGCAGCCAGCTTGAGCTGAGCATCTTGCTCTGCTCTTTAGATGAGCCTCTTTGCTGTTCTCCTTAGGCTCCAACATGCTATCTTCTTGCAATTAAATAATTCGTCTGGCCACTATAGGCCTTTGGGTTTGCCACCCAAAGATTAACGATTAAAACTATCTCTGTGGTCCTTTCTAGCAGTAATATCTATGATTCTGGAATCTCAGTCATTATGAACAGTCTATAAGTAAACAAGGTCAGTGAAAATGTAGGCAAAGTGACTTTTGACTTATCTCCTTAGCATCTCTTTTCTCAGGTCCCTGGGACATTAATACCAACGTTCATAATGGCTGTAAAAACAATTGGCTGGTAACAGTGGTTTAGTTGCTCCCTGACCTTTGGATAACCCCAGTCCACGGCTGGGGTTTATACTCTGAGCCTGGGCCTCTAGGATTACTCAGGGTATTGTGGCTTGCTGATACCCTGATACCCTGATCCAGGAGAGACTATTGTCACCAAGGTATACGAAATCCTTAAATGTTACAAAATGGTTCACCCTAATAAATAGCATGAGAAAATTACAAGAGAAATAACTGAGACAACTGGAAGATTTGCTTCCAGAAAAAGAAGATGATTTAAAATTGTCTGAGGGAAGTGAAGAAAAAATAAGTCTGTTCCTTAAACTGCCCTCCTAGTTCAGTATCAGTATGCTGTGTATGCTGTGTGTGACATCATGATACACAACTCCACTTTTGATCTTGGTGGAAAACTTGATTATTGGGAGTCTGGAGTAAAGTAATTTTGAGTGTTCCCCCCCATTCCTTTATGTGGAGAGAAATGAGATCAGCTCAGCTAGGATATCAGAGGGTTCTGCTTTATGAAGATTAACCCTGTCTTGGTCCCTCATTCATTCATTCATTCATCCATTCATTCATTCGTTCATTCACTCACGTGTTCATTCTAACATTTATTCTACCAATATTTATTTAGCATCTACTACTGTCAGTCCCTGGCTAATAACAAGACAGTTAACATTCCTGTCCTCATAGAATTTAGGCAGTGGGGGAAGACAGACAACTAAATAACAGCTTGTTGATATCTGATCAGTAGTTGCCTAGAGGATATTCTTTGGTATCCTTTTCCCGCCCGTATTCATAAGGCACTTCGGTAGATGCGCTGGAGTCAGCCTAGTGGGCAAGACAGGCATTGAACAAGAATGATAACATAGAGTTTTGCAATTTTTATTAGTTCTGACTGCAAAGGGTCTGGGAAGTTGTTTCAGAAGTGGTATTGGTATCTGGCCTTGGAGGATGTCTATGTTCTTAGTAGGCAGAGGCTGGGAGATTTCTGGCAGGCTGAAGGCAGAGCCGAGCCAGAGGCAGGAAGTATGGAATGGTAAGAATGTTTGAGGAGAGCGAGACTTTCTGTGCAGTTGGTTGAGCTATCGTTCCTCCAGGAACCCTGAATACTGTACGGAAATATAGCTCTAAAGAGAGTCATTCCTAGGGTTAGCCCCTGTTACCGTGGTGCCTGGAAACCTCCGTAAGAAGAGGCTGCCACAGGCTTCAGATTAACTCTAAAAAATGTTGTGTTTTGTAAAGTTTGTATAGGATTGGAGATGAGTAGTTGTAGTGTGGGGGACGACAGAACTGAAACTTCTACACAGTATTTGCACCAACTCATGGGCTGCACTTTAGATGCTTGAAATTAAACTTTTGGATTATAGTAAGTGAATTTATGAGAAATACTTTACAAAGTCATGAAAAATAACATATGAATAATTATCTTACAATCTGCCGGAAGTATCTAGTGACCCTAACCTAGTAAGACTTTTAAAAGTCTTAAGTGCTGTGAAATGTGTAAGTCTGATGATTCACAGACATATACCCCTGGGGCAAATAATACATTATATGTTAATAAAAAAAAAGACTTTTAAAAAGCTAGATGTCGTATGTTTGGCAGGCATATCAAATATATTTACTTTAAAAGATGAAGTGTAAAAAAAAAAAGATGAAGTGTGCTGCGTATCATTTTGGGTAGCTAATAGAAGAAAGTTTGGTGGCCACTTCATGTGTAGATACTTTACATATATGTACAGTAATAATAATAGCTAACATTTATGTAGTTCTTACTATGTGCTAGTTATCCATCTAAATAATTTATATATATCAATTCAGATGACTATCCTGATAACTCTTTAGGTACTTTTTTTTTTTTTAAGATTTTATTTATTTAGGGATGCCTAGGTGGCTCAGTCGGTTAAGTATCTGCCTTCGGCTCAGGTCATGATCTCAGGGTCCTGGGATCGAGTCTTGTATTGGGCTCCCTGCTCAGTGGGAAGCCTGCTTCTCCCTCTGCTTGTGCGCTCTCTCTGACAAATAAAATCTTTAAAAAAAAATTATTTATTTATTTATTTGTCAGAGAGAGAGAGAGAGAGAGAGCACAAGTAGGCAGAACCCCAGGCAGAGGGAGAGGGAGAAGCAGGCTCTCTACTGAGCAGGGAGCCCAATGCAGGGCTCGATCCCAGGATCCTTGGATCATGACCTGAGTGAAGACAGACGCTTAACCGACTGAGCCACCCAGGTGCCCCTTTAGACACTATTCTTATCCCCATTTTATAGATGAAGAGTTACAGGGAGGCTTGATAACTTGCCCAAGGTAGCCTGGCCAGTAAAAGAGGAGGCTGGGATCTCAACCCAGGCCTGGCTCCAGATTCTGAGCCTATAAAAAGTAAATTAAAAACAAGAACAAATTTAGAGTTAGGAAGTGACTTGTGTTGGATCTGTACATTGTCTAGTGCTTGTTGAGAACTTACTGCATTGTCTGAAGCACTATGTCCTGGGGCATACAGAGGTGCACAAAGCAGACAAAAGCTCTGTCCTCAGGATGCTTATGTCCCAACACATCTACTCTTTTGACTCTAAAGACATCGGTTCTCTATTTGACTGCTTTTCAAGCTATCTGTGTTAAAGGACCTTTTTTTTTTTTTGAATTTCAACTTGTGAACAAACTTTAATGAAGTGTAATAAAAATCACTAGACAAATGAAATTTAAAAACCCCAAAGACATATAAAACGTATGACGCTAAAGTATTAGATTCAACAGATATAAAATTACTCTGTCAATTTTCTGTAATTGTCTAAGGCTTACTCTTAGTTTCTGTGCTTATCTTATTATGGGTCATGGTAGCTCACCAACTGCCAATAGACTAAGGCCCACATTTGGGATCGCTGCCATACGCTCAATCTTTGACAACTATCTAGACAGTTGCTGCCCATAACACCATATGATCTGAAAAATAAAGATGAATTGGATTGGCGATATGATAGACTTTTTACTGTAAAGGGCCAAGTAGTAAATATATTAGGCTGCATGAGCCAGACAGTCTCTGTCACAATCAGTCACCTCTACTATCTAGCTTTCCAGGAATCATGGATGAAACGTAAATATAAAGAGTGGCTATGATCCAATAAAACTTTTTTTTTTTTTTTTAAAGATTTTATTTATTCATTTAACAGAGAGAGAACACAAGCAGGCAGAGAGGCAGGCAGAGGCAGAGGGAGGAGCAGGCTCCCTGCCGAGCAAGGATCCCGATGCGGGACTCGATCCCAGGACACCAGGATCATGACCTGAGCCGAAGGCAGCTGCTCAACCAACTGAGCCACCCAGGCGTCCCGATCCAATAAAACTTTATTTATAGTCCATGCTATCTGGATTTTATATAATTTTTATGGACCTCAAAATGTTATTCTTTTTTTGATTTTTTGGAGACCGTTTATAAATGTAAAAGATGTTCTCAGCACGTAGGTCCCACAAAAACAGGCAGCAGGCTGGACATAGCCTATGGGTTATAGTTTTCTCATTCCCGCAATAAACCAATTCTAGACAACAAATATCCTGGAATACCAGATTTCTTTGACTTTGCTAAGGAATAAGTGCAAGCTACCGTATTTTTGAACTTTGTAATGAATATAAGTGGTAGTATCTATAAACACAAAGCAACTGAAAAAGCCAAAACTGCACATTGTAAATGATAATAAAAATTGAGAAGATTAGAACCCTCATAGATCGGTAATGGGAATGTAAAATGATGCAGCCAAGTCGGAATACAGTCTGACAGTTCCTCAAAAAGTTAAGCCTAGAGTTACCATATAATTAAGAATTTCACTCCTGCATACAAGAGAGTCAAAAACATATGTCCATACAAAAACTTGTATATGAAGGTTCGTTATTCATAATAGTCAAAAAGTAGAAATTACCCAAATGTCCATTAGGTGATGAATAAACAAAATGTGGTCTATGCATATAATGGGATATTATTTGGCCATAAAAAGGAATGGAGTAATGATACATGCTTTAACATGGATGAACCTTGAAGACATTAAGTGAAAGAAACCAGGTACAAAGGTCATGTATTGCACGATTCCATTTATATAAAATGTCCAGAATAAGCAAATCCATAGAGACAGAATGTAGATACTGCTTGCCAGAGGCTAGGGGCATGGTGAGGAGAATGGGAGTGTCTTTTTGATATGATAAAAATGTTCTGGAATTTGATAGTACTGATGAATGCGTAACCCCGTAAATACACAAAAAAACCCAGTGGATTGTATACTTCATAAACTTTATGTACTCAATAAGGCTAATTTTTGTTTAAAACATGGAGGTATTTTATTACTTTATTTTTTACCGAAAAACTTCACTTTTTTATCCTGAATGGCTCAGTCCATTAAGTGTATGACTCTTGATTTTGGCTCAGGTCATGATCTTGGGGTTGTGAGGTTGAGTCCCCCAGTGCTCAGCATGGAGTCTGTTTGTCCCCCTCTCTCTCTCTTCCTCAAAGGAAGGAAGGCAGGAGGGCAGGGAGGAAGAGAGGGAGGAAGGACGGAAGAAAGAAAATTATTTCTTTATTTTAGAGAGAGTGCATATGTGGGTGCAGGGGTGGGGAGGGGCAGGGAGAGTCGTGAGCCTACTGAGATTTGCTGAGAGCCTGAAGCAGGGGTCAATCTCATGATCCTGAGATCACAACCTGAGCTGAAACCAAGAGTCAGTGCTTAACCAACTGCGCCATCCAGGCACCCTATTTTTAAATTTTAATTCCAGTATAGCTAACCTACAGTGTTATATTCGTTTTGGGTATGCAGTATAGTGATCCAACAATCCTATATATTACTCAGTGCTCATCATAAGGCTGTTGTTTTTTTAAAAACTCAACAAAAGAATCAAATTTTGTCAACATTTGACCTAGAAAAATTTGACCTCTGTAAAAATAATAGCCATAGCAAAGCTTTATAAAAGTTGATAATAATATCATATTTCAACAACACATTGATTGATAAATGTTTGTTGATAAGATTTGGTTCAGCACATTTTTATCTACTATTGATAAAAATTGAGTAAATGAAAATGACTTTAGCTGAACAAAATTTAAAATAAAAGAAAAAACCTGGAAGGGGTTTAGCTGATCTCCGTAGAGAATGGACATAGAAAATTGGCCTAATGGCATTCACTGCCCAAACTATTTCTTAACCAAAATTAATGAATATTATTACTACTTAATTAAAATATTTTTATGACAAATGCAGAATCAAAGTATTCTTAGTCAAAATGGCAGATAAAACACATCCTGCGCTAGGATTCTAATATCGCTCTAAAATTTGTTAATAATGTGTTGTATTAGTTTGCTGGGGCTGCCATGACAAAATACCACCTACTGGGTGGCTTAAACAACAGGTGTTGCTTTTCTCATAGTTCTGGAGGCTGGAAGTCCAAGATCAAGTTAAGGGCAGAATTGGCTTCTTCGACCTTTCCCCTTAGCTTGCAGATGGCCGCCTTCTCCCTGTGTCCTCCCTTGGCGTTTCCTTGGTTCACATGCACGTCTGGTGTCCAAATTTCCTCTTCTTATAAGAACACCCATCACGTTGGATTAGGGCACACCCTACCATTCTTATTTTAACTTAATCACCTCTTTAAAGCCTCTGTCTCCAAAACCAGGCGCATTTTGAGAGACTGGTGGTTAGGACTTCAACATATGAATTTGTTGTCAGGGGCACAACTGAGTGCAAACATTTGTTTAGTCATGGCGCGTATACACACTTTCTTTATGACTTCATGGGCTCCTCGAAAGTTAACAACTGGAAATCTCAGATGTCGTGTAGTTCCTACCTCTTCTCTTTCAGAAAGAGGAACGATGCAGCCTCACACAAAACACTTATCTCTGACTTACAGCTTTCTGTCCCAGGACTGGAGGGCTTATATTCAAGGTGAAAACAATGTCCTTCAGTATTTGTCATCATAAATGACATCCTGTGCTATAACTAGAGGAGTGCTCTTTGGGAATCATGAAAAGCTTGTTTGCATAGTTTGGCAATGATGGAACATTACCTGTGAAAATATAATGAACATCAGACACCGTGTTTATAACCCCAAAGCTGGGCTACACCCAGATTTTGTTTTAAAGAGTGCTTCAGGATTAAGTTCCTCTTAGATTAGTATCAAGAGTCTTGCTCAGAGACCGGCTATCTTCAAAAGTAACCCAGGTCCTTTCTGATAACAGCTATTTGGGTTCAGAGATTGAGATGGGAGAAGGAAAGCTTCAGAGGTCATTAATGGCTGGTTCTTTTTTTTTTAAGATTTTATTTATTTGAGAGAGAAAGAGAGCACGGACAAGGGGAGTGGCAGGCAGAGGGAGAGGGAGAAGCAGACTTCCCGCTGAACAGGGAGCCCTCCTCGGGGCTCAGTTTCAGGACCCTGGGATCATGACCTGAGCTGAAGGCAGATGCTAAACCAGCTGAGCCACCCATGCATCCCTAATGCTTGGTCCTCGGAGCCTCTTTTCTTAGCTAGAGAAATTTAGGGGCTTCTGCAATTGCTAGGGGAGAAGATGTCATGAGGGCATCAATTTTTGATGAAATCTTAAGAGATTCTTTTGGGAATGTCTTAAATGTGTCCTGTCTAGAAGCAAATAACAAACATTTATTTCACTCATTCATTTTTATGTTCCTCCTTCAACCGTTTATCAAGTGTCTGCCATATGTCAGACATGTGCTAGGTGACCGGTATTTAATCATGATCACATGGAGGCCACAGTTAGGAGACAGGCCATTCAACAAGCATTGCCATACGATGTGATAAGGTCTGTGAGGACTTCAGAGTGCACTGTAGGAGCCTACAGGGAGAAGGGCACCCAGCTCAGACAGATGGGTCAGGAGAGCTTTCCTCTCTAAGCTAGCATGCTGAGACCTGGGAATAAACAGGGTTCAGGTGAAGATGGGTGGCAGGGGGTAAGGGGTGGGGTCCTACTGGAGGAAATAGCATGTATATGGCTTGGAGGCCAGAGATGTTGATGGGACCGAAATACATTCACTTTGGCTAAGGTGTAGCATGTAGATAAGGAGAGCGCAAGGGCGAGGCTGCGAGCGTAGGTGGGGTGGGGGTGACGGGTGGGATGTGGGGATGACCGTCCTAAAGACCTCTTGAGAGAGTTAGGCTAGACAAAGGAGCATATTCTGAGGACTCCTAATTTACTCCTGATCTGCTCCTATGATGCTAAGGTGCTCCAAGCAGTCTGTGTTGTGACTGTGGGCTTTAGAGCCAGACGGGCTTTGAAGTTCCACTGAGCTGCTTCCTCACCTCATTACCTAATCTCTGTGTTCCAGTGCCCTCCCCATCTGTAAAATGCAGCTAAAATGGTACCTGCCTCGAGAGGGCTGTTGTAGGAATGAAATAAGGTTATGCATATAAACTGATCTGGAGCAATGCCTCAGCATAGTACAGTCTCACAGAAGTGTAGCTCTTATTAACAATATCCATATCTTTATTAACAATATCCATAACGAAATCCTTATTGCAAAGCCCATCTCACCAGATACTAGGACCTCTTTGTTCTAGAATGAAATTACATTGTCTTGGCTATTGCAGATTTCTTGGCCTTTCATACCTTGAATCCTGGGTTTCAAAGTAATGGTAAGAGTTTGTTCTAATAGCTTTATGATACATGCTTGGAATTATAATCTCTCGACTGTTATTATGCCGCAAATGCTCCGAGCCAAGAGCCTGGGACATTTATGAGCAGGTGAGTCATGGAGTGTCTCTACAAGTTCAGACTGCTCTAGGGAACTTCCTGTTGGTCAGCGGTTGTGGGAGCTGGGATGGTCCACTGCTCAAGAAAGCTAAAGGAAGCTAGGGCATCCTTTGTGCCTTGTTAATCAAGGAGCAAAAGTTTCAAGTGAACCTTGGAATTTGAGGTCTCTCAGTGGGAAGTCGGGCTAATGACTTGTTTGTACTCTGTTTTTATTTCCTTTCATGGGAAGCTAACAATAATTATCTGACGATTGCTATAAGGACTAGGCTTGTATAGTATTGTCCTAACAATATACAAGCAGTTGATGAATCCACTTAGTCAATCAATTTGACAAGTATTTACTGATGCTGGATTAAGAATGGGATATAGATATGACTAGTACATGGTCCCTATCCATGTGAGATGAAATTGATGTGTCTACTTATAACTGAAGCAAAATAGTAAATGCTAACGTAGAGCTTTATTTGAGCTGTTACAGGATCACAGAAGGAAAAACCCTAATCTTGCTCATGATTGTGATGTTTAGTTTTACGTGTCAGTTTGTCTCAGCCATGGTGCCCAGATTTGTGGTTGAACGTTGTTTTGGGTGTTTCTGTGAGGGGATTTTTTTTAGACGAGATTAGCATTTAAATCAGTGGGCTTTGAGTAAAGTAGATTGCACTCCATAGTGTGGGTGGGCCTCATCCAATCAGTTGAAGGCCTGAGTAGAACAAAAGACTGACCTTTCCCGAGCAAGAGGGAATTTTATAGCTGATGGCTTTCATCCCAAATTGCAACACTGGCTCTTCCTGGATCTCCAGCCTAGCAGCCTTTGGACTTGAACTGTTGCACCTGCCCTTCCCTAGATCTGCAGCTTGCCAGCCAATCCTACATATTTTGGGTTTGCCAGCTTCCATGATCACATGAACCAGTTCCTTAAAATTAATCTCTTTCTCTCTATATTCATATCCCAATGCTTCTGTTTCTCTGGGAACCCTGAATAATATACAGTGGTGATCAGGGAAAGCTTCACAGAATAGGTGATATCTGAGCTGAGTCCTAAAGGATGAATCAGAGGAAGCCATACAGGATTGGGTAAGGGTATTCTAGGCAGAGACAACAGCAAGCACAAAGGCATAGAGTCTCCCAACAGCATGGGGTTTTGGGAAAACTGTAAATAGCTGGCTTTTCTTGAACTTCAGATGCTTGGGAGGCGTGGAGGGAGATGGCAATGGGAAAGTAGGCAAATCATGAAGGCTGTGTATGTATATAGTGGTGAATATGTGAGCAGTCATTTGGGTTATGGGGAGTGGAGAGGAATGTTTAGAATGAGCTGGAAGTAGGGTGGGATTCCGGAAAGAAGTGAAAAGGGCCTGAATAAGGTAGTGGTGCTGAGGAAGGGGCAGAAAGGCGGATTTGAGAGTTAGATTTATGGGACCTCATGGATTTAGACCCAAGGTGGGTGGAGGAAAGAAGGGCACCTGGTTTCTGGCTTAGACCTTTTGGTTGGGTGGTGGCCCTGTGACTCATCTCCTACAGACTTTATGGTGTGAGATTAGCCTGGACAGCTTCCAAAAGGGTTTAATTAACAAAGTGCTAAAACGGAACTGAAGCGCCACAACAAGACTAGCAGGCTAGTGAGCTTCCGGAAACGAGAGAATTAAGACATACCTTACAGAGCCACAGCTCTCATCAGCTTCACTCTATGTCGAAGGTAGGTAATTTTCCACTCAGGCTGGAGCCTGTGAATTCCAAGGCAGCAACCTGAGCCTAAAGGAAAGAAGTCGTGACGCCAGCTTCTGCATTCCCTGCATGTAATTGTCCCCCTTGCCTGTCTGACGAGCATAGTATGGACTGACATCATGTCCCAGAACTAAGTGTGGTCGCTTCTTTGGGATAACGTGATAAGACTGATTTTCCTGCGATGCCCTCCCTTCCCTGTGTTCATTCCACCTAACGTGCCTGTGTGATTCAAGGCCCAGCTCACTTCCTGCCTTCAGGAACCTGCCCCATATGATGTCAGCCTGCAATTAACTTGCTTGTCCCTACATTCCTTTGCAGCACTTTGGAGTTTATTATAAATTGCCTCGAATATCTGATTTTTATTTTCTGGGAGTGCATAGCCCTCATCTTTGTTACCCGCTGTGTTTTTCTTGAAGTTTCAAGTTTCTAGTTTCCACTTTTCTATGCTGGTCACGTGCTCTTTTGTCCGAGACGGCAGGAATTATGTGCTGCCCTGATAGCTGACACGCACCTATTCATCCATCCAGCAAATGTTTTTTGTTGTTGTTTCATGCAACAAATGTTTATTTTTTTATTTTTTTTAAAGATTTTATTTATTTATTTATTAGGAAAGAGAGAGAGTGAGAGAGAGAAGGTCAGAGTGAGAAGCGGACTCCCCATGGAGCTGGGAGCCCGATGTGGGACTCGATCCCAGGACTCCGGGATCATGACCTGAGCCGAAGGCAGTTGCTCAACCAACTGCGCCACCCAGGGGCCCGCAACAAATGTTTATTGAGCATTCTCTAGGATCCAAGTATGTGGTCCTGTCCAGTCTACATAAGGATGTATGTATGTACTCCCTCTCCCCTCACTCAGTTCCAACCATGACGACCTGCTCCCATCTGAAGGCTTTTCCACCTGTCTTCTGGCTGCCTGGAGTGTCCTCCCCCAGAACTTCCCAACATTCAGATTTCCTTCCTCGCATGTCCTCCCAGACACTAGCCTCCCAAGCATCTGCTCTCTATCTCATTATCCTTTGCTTTGTGTAGAGCACAGATTAATTATAGAAGAAGACCGGCTTGTTTGTTGAGTTGTTTATGGTCTGCTTCTCCCTCGTTGGGTATGAGCTGTAGGAACACGGCACTGTTCTCTGCTGTAATGCATGCATGTAGCATGGTGCCTAGCTGCTTGTAGGTATTCCGTAGGTGCCCTTTGAACCAGTGAATTAGCTGTGTTAGACAGTTAGGCACGTACCCTGATACTCCTCATGGAGAAGACAGGCTCTAAGGACATACTTGCAATGAACATACTATACGAAACAGCATGTAGAAGTATGGTAACTTATAGCGGAGAAGTTCATTGAGACCATGGGCTCAGAGAAAGTTCTCCCTGAGCCCAGAGAGGTTTTTTTTTTTTGTTTTGTTTTGTTTTGTTTTGTTTTTAAAGATTTTATTTATTTATTTGAGATAGAGACAGTGAGAGAGAGCATGAGAGGGGAGAAGGTCAGAGGGAGAAGCAGACTCCCCGCGGAGCTGGGAGCCTGATGTGGGACTCCATCCCAGGACTCTGGGATCATGACCTGAGCTGAAGGCAGTTGCCCAACCAACTGAGCCACCCAGGCGCCCGAGCCCAGAGAGGTTTAAGTGGAGACCCAGAGGACTTCACAACCTCTTCTACACACTGCTGGGTATGGCCCGGTTTTCTTGTGCTTTATGCTACCCAGAAACTCCTTCAGCTTTGACTCCTAGGACAACATCTTTGATTACTGATGGGGTAAGGAGGTAATGGACCCTTCCAGCTATTTTAAGACACTCAGCACTTTTAAGATACATCACAAACAGTCCATTTTAGCATATAATAAATAATAATGCCTCAACCCTGCCCATTTCACCATCATGTTTTTTAATGGGATTCAGCGTCACAGCTGCTCATGCATCCATTTCACTGTGACAAATGTGAAGCTGGCACTACCGTGCACGTGGCGCGTCTTACTCCCTCTCCTCTTTTATGCAGAGGCAGTTAACCTTCATGCTGTCTGCGGTTGTTCATTCCACTGCTAAAGCAATGTTGTGTTAGGATTTAACTGAAGAGAGTTTTTCTCCCTTACATACCACAACATTGCTAGCGAAGCACTCTCTGCTATGCATATGTGGGTTGCTACACTGATGATCTATTTTTTTAAAGGGTCCCTTTGGATATAATTACCTTGATCTTGCCCTTGGTATCAAAAATGTCACTGCCACATGGCTCGTAGAAGAATGTTTCATTTTTATGGCAAAGCCATCTAAACACTTAATCACAGCTTTTCCTTTCCCTGTTTTATAACCACCATAACCTTAACTATCTCCCCATATATTTATTTCATTGCTGCAAAAATTGATGTTTGTTGATTCAGTGGCTAGTTAGGGCTCATTTCTAGTCAACTGAAAAGGTCTTTGTGTTTAGGGAATCAAATTATAATTTCAGCGGGTTTCTCCATCTCTTCAGCAGAAAGAGGGGTGTGTGATCAGAATATACAATATGTAATTAGAGTGGAAGATGGGCCTCTGTTATTCCAAAGCTACCACCAGGCGCCGGAGGATGAGACTCAGAGGAGGAGTGGCTATTGTTGGAATCCTCTGTCTTCTAGCCTTCTTTCTGTGTGACCTTGGACAGATCTCGCCTCTCTGTGCTGCAGTGTCTTCCCAAATGAAACCGTGAGATTGGATTGGATTGTGCGTGGACTCTTTTCTGGGAGGCAGCCAGAAGATTTATTGATAAGGTGTAGAAATCTCTAGCTCTGCAAAATTTCTATTTGGTAGAGTTGCTAAGGGACTCAGTGTGGGCAACTTTATGGTCTCTGGTTGCCTCTTCTAGCTTTTAGCATCTTTAAAACCAGCTGGAGAGGGAGAGAATAGAAAATTGTGCTTACTGTATAAATAGCTAATAATGCTATCAATTTCTACCTCATTGCCATATAATGGAGATAGGAATCTCATTATTCAGAGACATGCAAATGTAGCAATTCTAGTCTTTACATACAGCCTCTGAATCACTATGCCACTCACACTATGTAATTGCTCTGTGAACTCAGGCTCATAAAAAATGTCACCCTAATCACCGCCAGTCATGGCACCACTGAAGAAAGAACTAGAATAATAGGTATTTGAAAGGGGACGTGCTGAGGATTGCACTGTTGCAAGGCAAAAATAGGTTGCCAAACACAATGGCCTCTGATTGGCTTTGTAGAGCAACTGGCTGGAAACTGACATAGCTGTCCCCCAAATGGTGACAAAGTTTGAAGGTGGCTCTGAGAGACCTGTCTTGAAGCTGAACTAGCAAGATTAGAAATGAGGGCTCTCTGTGGCCTTGAAGAATGCTGTCCAATCTGTCTTTCAACTACGTTATTCACTTCCACTACACCAGAAATAGAAACTCTTAGGAGTTTCTTTGGCCCAGATATATGCTGTCCAGTGTGGCAGCCACTAGCCCCATGGCCATCGAGCACGTGAAATACGGCCAGTGTGCAACCGAGGAGCTGCGAATGAATGTAACATACATACTGGATTTCAAAACACTATGAAAAAAATGAATATGAAATATCTCGTTAATAGTTTCATATTGATTACATGTTAAAGTAATATTTTAGATATACTGAGGTAAAGAAAATGTATTATTCAAATTATTTTTTCTGGTTTACTTTTATTTTTTTAACGTGACTACTTCAAAAAGGTAAAGTTATATATGTGGGCTACATTTTATTTCTCTAGGACAACACTAGCCTAGGGTAATCAGATGCTTGTTTGCTCTAGTTGCTAAGATTCTACCTCGATTTTCTTGCTCTCTTTTCAAACTCCAGTTTCCTTTAAAGATTGTTCACATAGATTCAAGGAGCCTGGTTCCCCATTGCTATTCAGGTTCAGAGTTCCTCCTGTCAACCTGTTCACCGTTCTTCCTGGCACCTCTCTGCCTGGCATCCCCGACCGTAGTCCAGGTGCGGACAGCCTGGGTAAAATACATCCCTCTAGTTGCAAAGAAGGCACCGTTTCCAAGGACACCCATCTCAGTCCTAGATGGACCATGACTCATGGCAGTCATTGGAGTGTAAATCTGACACACGTTTCACCTTTTGGTGGGATTTGAGTTTTGTTTCAGAAAAACTACGGGGGTAGAAAACAGCAGCGTATCAAGGACAGTCTGTGGTGTTAGGGAGAAGCAGGGGTTGTAGTTTGATGTTAGAAGACAGATTCAAATCCCTGGTCAGCCATTCACTAGCCAAGTTTGATTTGGACAGATCACTCTGTCTGAGCCGTAGTTTCTCTCTCTGTCAGATACCTGTGAGATGAGCTCAACAATGCCTACTTCGGAGGGTTGCTGACATGTCCGATGAAATAATGTATAAGAAAATACTTGTCAATGTGAATCTGTGCTTGTGGCGGCCAGTTATGGCTGGAGGGGTAGATCCTGTGGGCAGAAGGTTTTGTTAGGCCAGAAAAGTGTGTTTCGGTTATTTCAATCGGAGTGCCTCTAGGGAGATCCTGTCCAGTTTGTCACAGGCTTTACCACTCTTGTCTTCATTCAGCCGATTTGAGTCAC
Organism: Nasua narica; assembly: GCA_028533885.1. Taxonomy (NCBI): domain Eukaryota; kingdom Metazoa; phylum Chordata; class Mammalia; order Carnivora; family Procyonidae; genus Nasua; species Nasua narica. The sequence goes on along the minus strand of CM052807.1, from coordinate 96,329,642 downwards.
TTGCCTGGCTGCTGAAGACTGATGTGTTTGTGTACTTTACAAAATGGGAGGGCCAACACTTGGTAACACAACCGAACTCCATGCTGGCCCACCTGGTTCCTGTCCCCAGGACTTCCTGGTAGGGACATAAGTTATGCCATAACGAAGTCTGGATGAACAGATGTTTACTAAGCACCTGATTGCTGCTCTAAATTCCAGGGATAAAATTTAAGAGGAGCGGGGCGCCTGGGTGGCTCAGTCGTTAGGCGTCTGCCTTTGTCTCGGGTGGTGATCCCGGGGTACTGGGATCGAGCCCCGCATCGGGCTCCCTGCTCTGCAGGAAGCCTGCTTCTCCCTCTCTCCCTCCTCCTGCTTCTGTACCCTCTTTCACTGTGTCTCTGTCAAATAAATAAATAAAATCTTTTTAAAAAAAGAGGAGCAAATCAACTGTGGCTGTAACAAAAGGATGGGCAACTAATTCTGTCTTGGGGAAGAGGTGGGGTGGAGGAGGAGGAAAAGTAACATTTTTGAGTCAAGACTGGGCCATCCTTAGGATTAGGCACTTGTCATACACTATCTCATCTACCCTTCAAAAGTCTCTCAGAGCTGAATACTGTTATCTTCATTTTGTAGATAAGGTCTGGTGGCTCATGGGATCCGTCCAAGGTCACATACAAGAACAGAGCTAGGATTTAAATCCAGGCCCCTCTGAGTGGGCCCAAGGCCATGACATATCCCCCCTCTCCCCTTAAGATTAATGAAAGCATGATTCATAGCAAATGCTTTATTTCTGTTTGCTGGGCATCTCTCCTATTCCCTACCTGCTGCTTTCCTAGAGTGTTGTTTTTTGGACCCCAAATTCATTTATTTGTTGAAGTTACAATACCGTACTTTAAATGCATAGAAAATTGCAAAATGGTTTTTTCAACAAAGATACTAGGTATCTTTAATGACGACATAAAGATATGTCTGGTAACTTTTGTTCTGTTTTAAAGTTATCATGAGGGGCGCCTGGGTGGCTCATTTGGTTGTGTCTGACTCTGGATTTCGACTGGGGTCATGATCTCATGGGATGTGGGCTCGAGCCCAGCGGTGGGCTCAGCACTCGATGAGTCATGAGTCGGCTTGAGGATTCTCTCCCTCCCACTGCCCCTCCCCCAGTGCATGTGCCCATGCACTCTGGCTCTCTAAAATAAATGAATCTTAAAAAAAAAAAACTCATCATGAAATCAAAAGTGTACATCAATGGAGCTCTCTTCCACTGGTGTATATATTTTAATTGGTCTCATGTGAGAGTCTCTACCATTTTGGAGATTGGCTAGAATCCAAGGTTGTTTGGAAAGTGGTAGTTAGAGTTTACTAACTTTTCTAAGACATGGAACACAAACGTCTAAGAGAGGCACGGGAATGTCAGGTGCTAAATCCATCTTCCTGTGCTCGCTCACCTTCCAAGTAGAATGTGTCCTTGGTATCCGGCCTATCTGTCCTTCAGCCTGGAGGGGATGTTTATGGCCTGTGGGAGTTTGTTGCCAAGGCATCCGAATAGCCTGCAGTGAACTCTGATCCCAGCAGTGACCAAGCCTGTTTGATTATAAAAGTTGGGGAGCTCTGGTTCTTGACGCTAATAGCCTTTAGCATTGATTCCTTCGTGATAAACAACACCCCACCCCCCATCTCCCTTCAGGTGAGTTTTCTCGTCCCCTTTCCATTGTTTTCCCAATCAAAAGGCCTTTGTCTCACCCCTTTACCGGAGGCTGCCTTGGGATTGGCTCTTTAAGTGGGCAAAGGTCATGGTCAGAGAGTTGCAACGGAGCTCACCCAGGGCAATGGCCTTGTTTGGGGCTTACAGTTCACTGTGAGACAACAGCCTTGTCAGCTCGTGTTTGACTTTCCTCTGCTATAGTGGGGGTAAAGGTCACTGTGGGCTCATTCAGAGCCCCCGGTCTAGAAGCTGACACACCTAGGTCTGAATCTCTACCTTGCCAAGTTCCCGGTGGGATGCCTGGGGCAAGTTAACTTAACCCTTAACCAGGCAAGCTCTATTTCCTCAAATATGAAACTATGTAGTAACAACAAGGCTGTTGTGAGATTTTAATAACAAAAAGCGTTTATCTTGCTCCTACTAAGTGTAAGGCACTACTTTGAGTGTTTTACGTATATTAACGTACTGAATCCTGCAACAGCCCTGTGAGGGGAGTAGTTCTCATCCGCATTTTACAGATGAGAAAACACGTGGAGAGGTTAAGCAGTTTTCCCAATGATGGGGTGCCCGGGTGGCTCAGTCAGTCCTTAAGCCTCTGCTTTCAGCTCAGGTCATGATCCCAAAGTCCTAGAATCGAGCCCTGCATTGGGCTCCCTGCTTAGCAGGAAGCCTGCCTTTCCCTCTCCCATTCCCCCTGCTCATGTTCCCTCTCTCGAAGTGTGTCTCTCTGTCAAATAAATAAGTAAATTCTTAAAAAAAAATTTTTCCCCCCCAATGTTCCAGAGCTAGTGAGTGCAGACCTGAGATATCAAAGCAGTGTGAGTGAAGTCTGTTCCTAAGTGCTAGGCTATGCATAAATATTTAAAATATGCAAATTTGGAACACAGTGGATGTTTTAAGAAATTCTATTAATCCAATTATTATTTTTAGTGTCCTGGATTTCACGGCTTCCACGATCCACTTCAGAAATAGAGTGAAACTGGGCGCCTGGGTGGCTCAGTTGGTGGAGCGACTGCCTTCGGCTCAGGTCATGATCCTGGAGTTCCGGGATGTCCCGCATCAGGCTCCCAGGTCCGTGGGGAGTCTGCTTCTCCCTCTGACCTTCTCATCTCTCACTCTCTCTCTCTCTCAGATAAATAAATAAAAATAATAATAATAAAAAAGAAATAGAGTGAAACTTGAGGCATTTTTGGGAGATGATGACTTTTTTTTTCATAATTCTGAGTTTGGATGAGAGTATTGTGTCTGAATTCAGTTCCTCTGTCTTTTAACTGTAACTTGTTACGCCTCAATATTTTCATTACATTTTGCAATTTATGTTTTTTTAATTTGCAGTTTACATTTTCCAGTGTACTTGATGATGCACGTGAGCATCCTCTTTTAGGCTTCTTATAAGCTCAAGTGAGTTAACGTGGGTAAAGTACTTAGACGCGTGCTTGACCCTGAGTATGTGCTCTATCGAAAAAGGATATATGAAGGGTCCTGAAGATATAAATATGATTTCACCTAATGCTCCACTTTGATCTTTCCTTGTGGGAATCCTCCACTTTTCCTTTCCTGTTTCCATGTCACCAGGACCAACCAAGACCTCTTACCGTTGCTGTATACTGTGTTACCAGCTGCCAAGTCAGGAGCTCTTTGGGGCCAGAGTCTGACTTGATGCATCCCGATGCATCCCTCATGGTCAAGGCCCCCCACGTTGACTGGTGCACTGAAAAGAAGCATGAACTTGGCAAGACACTAAATTACTTTTCTTTGTGCCAAACTCCAGTAGGGAACAGGCAAAAAGAAAGAAGAGGAACATGTCCTCATTTCCCAAACTTGCTATTCTACCTCTAAGGTCCTTGATGTCAATGATTTCATGACCCAAGGAGTTAATAACACCCTTCAGGTGGCCTAAGCGTTAATCTCACATCGCCTTACTCAAATTGTCAAACGTGGGAACTATGTCACATGACATGGAAAATAGGGCTGAGAGACTATACGTACAATAAGGACAACATTGGCTCATGTTATTTTTGTAACTGTGAAGATTCTCTGCACGTAATTTCTTTGTTTGCATATATATTTGTATTTTAGATGTAATATATATTGAGATTTACCTATGTGTCAAGCATCATTTTAAAAGCTTTATGTGTATTAACTCACTTAATCCTCATGATAGCCCCACAAGGTAGATACTTTTGTGATCCCTATTTTAGGGTTAAGGACACTTTGGCACAGAGACGTTGGGCAGGGTGCCCAAGGACACACAGCTGGTTTGTGGTGGAGGCAGGATTTGAATGCAGGAGTCTGGCTCTGATATCTTACACATCACACTTAGCAGCCGATTCCTTATTTTGATGAAGTCTTCCGCTTTCTAGTATGTAATTAACATAGAAAATATTATGTTAGTCATTCAATAAACACATCACAGAGATTTCAGAAACCCCTCTGGTAGAGTTCTCCTGGGTGGTCAGCAACGTTTTCCTCCTGTGAACTTCCTCTTTAATGGCAAAGGGCTGGGAGGAGTGTGACTTCCGGGTGAAAGTGACACAATTCGCTACTTTCAGAGGTAGCGCACTTCCAAAAGGCCCATCTGAGAGCTCTCCCTTCATCTGCCGCTTCCGTATCTGCCCCCAAGGACCCAGCCTGGGAACTGAATCACCTGCAAGCCTGACATTTCCACTCTCCCCTTGTCTTGGTCAAGGGCTGCTATACCAAAATACCATAGACTGGGTGGCTTAAGCAACTCACATTTATTTATCATGGTTCTGGAGGTTGGGAAGTTTACGAGCGGGGTGCCAGCAGATTCAGTTCTTGACAGGGGCTCCCCTCTGGCTTGCAGATGGCTGCCTTCTCACCGTGTCCTCGCCTGACCTCTCTTGTATGCTCAAGAAGGAGAGAGCTCCTCTTCTTTTAAGGGCACTGACCACACCACGAAGGCCCACCCTCATGACTCCGTCTACACCTGTATTCTCAAAGGCCTCCGAGGACTTCAGATACCCTTGCTTTGGTTAGGGCCTCAACATAAGAATTTGGGGGGGACACAAACATTCAGTCCCTAACACCTATCTTCCCTACAGACCGTGGGACCTAGAGCCATTGATTCCAGTGCAAAGTGAGGCGCTGAGTAGATAGTCAACAAGTACTTGTTGAACCGGAAGGAGTGGAATGATCCTCGAGTATTGAAAAGTCCCTGAGCATTTGCTCTTTCCTTTCTGCCCAGAAGAGGGACTGTGGAATATTCTGAAATGCCCAAGAGGAGTAGTGGTGGGGGTCAGAGTCGCCTTTGCAGTGGCTGGTGAAACAACTTCTCTTTAGGATAAATGGAGGAGAGTGAGGACGCGCCAGGTCTGCATCTTGGTGCTGCTGTGGAGCGGCGGTGCGGCCTGCGTCTTCTGTAACCCCCATCTTTGCTCGTCTGTAAAGGGGAATGATACCAATCTCAGGGATGTGCTGGCAGAGCGTGCTGGAGAAGCATATATAAATCCCTAGCACACGGCCTGGCTCGGAGGAGGCACCAGAAAAGGTTTTCTCTTGTTCAGTTAACTCTTTATCAATGCCAGATGAAGCTCTCATTAGGAGGTGGGCAACCAAGAGAGCAGATATGGGAATGCCACGTGCATATGGGTCACAGACTCCCAGAATCTGAAAAGGGATACGTCATGGGAACCAAGTATTTACCTGGGAGGCCACCCACAAAGCCTGAGGTTACCTATTAGCCTAAGGATGAGTTCTTCAGTGTCTCTTTTTTTTTTTTTAAAATATTTTATTTATTTATTTATTAGGGAAGAGAGAGAGTGAGAGACAGCATGAGAAGGGAGAAGGTCAGAGTGAGAAGCGGACTCCCCATGGAGTTGGGAGCCCGATGTGGGACTCGATCCCGGGACTCCGGGATCATGACCTGAGCCAAAGGCAGTCGCTCAACCAACTGCGCTACCCAGGGGCCCGAGTTCTTCAGTGTCTCTTGAGGGAAGGAGAGAAATGAAGAAAACCCACTATAGGTGAAAGGTACCTGTAGCCCTTGTAGCTCTCAATAGCCCTGCCTTCAGAAACTTTAAAGGAGCTGGGAGCAGTGAGTAAAGGAAAACAGCTTATGGAAAAAGGCAGACTAGACATTGTATGTAAGGAGAGGGGGGGGGAGTGATTTACTAAGCAGGGAAACTTGATTCATTCATTAAAATTAGAGCAAAACTTACCATCTGGTTACCTTTGTTTGAGGCAAGGAAGTTTCCAGACTGTTGTGTGCCCTGGCTCCCGTCTTTCATTTATTGGGGAGGTCTAGCCGCCCTCCTCTACCACCAGCTTTGACATTGGGTTAGCAGCTTACTCTCTCTGCTCATCTCCATTCTCATCACAAAGCCCAGCTCTTGACCAGGAACCCAAGGGTAATGAGAGTTTAGAAAAGGCCTTTGATTCCCCTTCTGCAAGAGTAGTGTCTAAGAACATAGGCTCCATGATCAGACTCATCTGGGTTTGTGTCCAGGCTTCACTGATTTTTTATTATGTGACCTTGGATGTATTTTTGAAACCCCGTGAGCCTCAATTTCCTTATCTGTAAAGTGGGCATTAATAATAGTACCTGCTTCTTATAGTTGAGTGGATTAAATTACATGGAAGTGAAACATAGCAGCGCCTGGAAATAATGAACACTTAGCAGAGAACAGCTGTTATCATTCTTAGTGGTGGTTTTTTTGTTTACTGGGAAAAACCCACTTATCTCTCATTCTGTTTGCTCTCTGAGCCTGATGGTTGCAGGTTAGTGGAGAGAAGAAGACCAACAGGTGGCTGTGCCATTAATTAACTGTGCAGCACTGAGCAAGCCTGTAGCCACTCTGAGCCGTACTTGCCTCGTCTCTAACATAAGCTTACTACGCTGTGAGTGTACTGGGGGGTGCTCAGGAGACAATGCCATTGGGGCCCCTGGGTGGCTCCGTTGGTTAAGGATCTGCCTTTAGCTCCCGTCATGATCTCAGGGTCCTGAGATGGAGCCCCATGTCGGGCTTCCTGCTCAGTGGGGAGCCTGCTTCTTCTTCTCCTCAGCATCACACTCCTCCCCCCTTCTGGCTTGTGATTTCTTTCTCTCTCTTTCAAATATAAAAGTCAAATATTTTTAAAGAGAGAGAGAGAGAATGCCATCAAAGTGCTCAGGAAGGCAACACTAGGAGGGGAGATGTAAGATGGTGGCCATAATCGCACAGTCCTACAGTGGTTCTCCATGTGCAGTCCACGGCACCCCCTCTTAGAAATGCAAATTCTTAGGGTCACCCCAGGCCTTGTAGACCAGAAACTCGGGGGTGGGGCGGGGCAGGTGATCAGTGTGTACTCAGCAGTCCAGGTGATTCTGCTACACCATCCTGTTTGGGAACCCCTGCATTATGGTTACCCAGAGGAGGGAAGAGATGAGATGCCCAAAAGAAGCTAACTTTTTACTGAGTCATTCTTAACTTTAGAAGATATTTATAAATCATCTTTCCCCTTTCTCTTCTTATGCAGAAGGATATTCAAATATGTTTTTTATTTAGCCGATGCTATGGGCTAAATTGTGTTCCACCAGAATTCGTATGTTGAGGTCCTAGCCTCAGTACCTCAGGATGTGCCTGTGTTTAAAGAGGTAATTAAGGTAAAATGAGGTTATATGGTAGGTCCCAATCCATTATGGCTGGTGTCCTTGTGAGAAGAAGAAATTTGGATATAGAGAAGCACAGAGGGAAGACTGTGTGAAGACACAGGGGGAAGACGGCCATCTACCAGTGACAGAAGAGACCTCCAAAGAAACCAGTCTTGCCTACGCCTGGATCTTGGATGTCTGTCCTCCAGGATTGTGAGATAATAAATTTAAGTTTCTGTTGTTTCAGCCACTCCAGTCTGCGTTTTTATGGCAGTCCTAGCAGACCAGTGCTGGGGCACTCAGCAAAGGAGAGCGGGAAGTCGGCATTGTCCGGGCTGGCAGCTGCAGGCAAGGAGGCGAGTTCAGGGACTTCAAGCCTTTGGGACCGCAAGCCCATACCATTTTGAGATGCCTCTTTTGATGAAGACGAAATAGGGAGAGCAATTGCTCACTTTAAAAAGAATTCTTCACTTTATGAGTGACTCACTTGTCACAAGAGAGAGATTAGAAGCGATGATAAATAACACTATGAATCAGTGTTTTCAGATCAGAATGAAAGTCAGTGCAAAAGTATTATTTGTTCTATAAACATTGTGTTCACATATAACCTTTCAGGAATGTGTTTACCTCAGGAAGGCAGAAAGCTGGGACTATGTGCAAGGGATCAGATGGAGCCTCGGAAAGAAATTGGTTGGAAGGGCCAGAAGAACCTGGCCATTTTCAGCCCAAAAGCCAGGGTCAAGAGTATTGAGGAAAAAAGAAATGCAGGACCCTGATGATGACCTGATTATTTGCGAAGTGAGTTTACTCCCCCTACCTCTGAGTCCCTTCCCTTCCCTTCCCTTCCCTTCCCTTCCCTTCCCTCCCCTTCCCTCCCCTTCCCTCCCCTTCCCTCCCCTTCCCTCCCCTTCCCTCCCCTTCCCTCCCCTCCCCTCCCCTCCCCTCCCTTCCCTTCCCTTCCCTTCCCTTTCTTTTCTTTTCTTTTCTTTTAATTTCTATGGAGATTCAGACTTAGAAGTGTGGTCAGGTTAATTAACCTGGGTCTGGGTGCATAGATGAGGTCAAGGAATTTGAGAAAACACCTCAGATAGGTTCTGCCATCCACCCACCTTCTCTAGGGTGTGACCACTGATGTCACATCAGATAGATTTACATAGAGAACTTGCTTTCCCCACAGCTTTCATTGAAGTCATTATCCGGGGGTTGACATTTGACGGGTCAACATTTTATCTGTCCACTTTTGGAAACTGCTTGTGAGAAGCAAGCCCTACTACTTTCTCCCTGCTCCTCACCCTCCAAATTTACACTATATATTTTAAAATGTCATTTAAAATGATCATACCATAACTGAATAGAAGGCTGACTCTCCTCATTTTAAATGAAGAGACACATGGTTTCTTAACATTCAGTATGAGATGCAAAAGTTCTTCCAGGTTCTAACAATTTCCTTCTTACGTTGGATAATCCTTCAGAGGAATCTCTAGCTCGCACAAAGCATGAAGACGGCATGATAAAACAATAATTTGACCTTTGAGCTCTGCTGAAAGGACAGACCCAATAATAGACCATTTGTCTATCATAAAGATTGTCTGCCATAGGGGTGCCGGGGGGGCTCAGTCCATTAAGCATCCACTCTTGATTTTGGCTCAGGTCATGATCTCAGGGTTGTGAGATTGGATCTTGTGTTGGGCTCCATGCTGGGTGTGGATCCAGCTTGGGATTCTCTTTCTCCCTCTCCTTCTGCCCCTTCCTCTGCTCCCCCGTGCACTCATGTACTCTCCCCCCCCCAAAAAAAACCAAAAAGATTTCCATATAAAATTTTTTTCCTCTGTTCATTCCATCCATTGGCAATCATATAAAAACTAATATGCACAAGTCACATGGAGTAAGTGTAGTAGGTTCTGTTGTATGAAATGCGTTTCACTTTGCAGTCATTGGCATTTGTGAAGCTCTCTCCAGTGCTGGGTAGGGGCAGAGAGAGTGGGTAACTTGCATGAGATTCAGTGCTGGGCTGTTTTTAATTTGGGGCAGAGGGGAAGCTGGAATCAGTTTCGTGCTAAGTATAAGTTGCTACATTGTATGTGTATATTACATATACAGTAAATTTCATGTCACTGCCAAGATGCTACATTGTCTTGGCAGTGACATGAAATCTTACCTCTCCTAAAAATTTCCATGGTTCATGACTTTCTTTTTTTAATAGTCTACTCTTTGTTTAGAAAGTCATCTTTACTGTCTGCTGGGTGTACCTAGATACTTCCCCAGAGAGAGTGAAGGGATATGTAGTTCTCATTGCGGTCGGCACTGGGGTATGGTGCCCAGATGCCCACTTCAGGACTGCAGCTGGAGTATGACTGGCTGACAGCTCACATCTGTGTCCTCCCCCCCAGCGCTGGTGAAGAAAAGCTACATAGTTCATGATCATGACCATTCCCTAGGAGCAGCTAAAATCCCACAATTGGCTGATGTGGAGGTAGAAAGTTTCAGCCTCCTTGCCTCATTTGGGGACATCCCTCCAAGGGCCCTCCCAGTTCCAGAGCTCCCCGTGGGATCACTTGAGGTCTTTTCCATGATTGCCCTGCAGCTCTGTTTCTTCCTTTGCCTCAGTTGGCAGCTTTGTTTCCACACAGGTGCCGGTGCCTAGATCATTACCCAAGAAACCTCTTGCATGTAATTCTCCATCTCTGATTCTGTTTTCTAGGGAGCCCAACCCTGCCAGCAATACTTTCCCTGAAATATGGCCATTGTTTTATTTTTTGTATGGATTATTGTTAAGAGATAAATTCTTATTTTCACATTGAGATGAGTATAAGAATTGAAATTGTTTTGAAATCCACTGGAACAAAACAGGAGTGACGTCACTCAATCGGTTCACCCGAAGTTTCGGTCATTGTGTTGGATTGACTGCCAGCCACACACAGTGTGGCCATATGGCAGAGGTGAAAGCCTGAGACCAGGGTCCCTATTGAGAAAGGCCACAGGTTCAACCTCCTTATTGTTTGGTCAGTTTTCCATTGTTTCCTGGTTTCAACCTGTACACGAACCTGGCCAGTCATGGTAAAAAATGTTCTCTTGACCTGCCTTTGGAACAGGTGATAGGATGTGGATAACCACTGCAAATCTGTCACCATGGCTGGGAAAACAGTCCCCAGCGCCCGCACTGCCATGAATGGAAGGCAGAACATTTATCAAGTTCAACCCAGGAGAAGCCAGTTTGGAATTTTTCCCCAAAAGATAAGAGGGTAGGTTTCCACAATTTTTTTTTTTCAAATTTAAAGTACACACAATTTTGGCACAAAAATAAACACATAGATCAATGGAATAGAATAGAAAGCCCAGAAATAAACCCATGCTTACATGGTCAGTTAATCTAGGACAAGAATATACGGTGAAGAACGAAGAGTCTTTCTCTAGAAGCAAGCCCTCCCCCTTTCTCCCTGCTCTTCGCCCTCCAAGGGTTGCTCGGGTTGAAAGGGTCTGCTCAGAGGAGGAAGAAAGGAAAAAGGTCAGATAAGACCCCTGGTCAGGTCTTGGGGGACTCCTGGAACATGAGGGACTGTTTAGTGAGGGGTGGAACATGTGTACGTGTGTATGGGTATGAGGCGTGTTGGGGGCCAGTGGTGATGGAGAGGAAGAGCGCTGCGAGTGCCATGAGGCAGTTGTGGCTAGTGGGCCGGATTGTGAACACATGTGAGCAGAAATATTCCCCAAGGATTTTACAGGAGTCTGGAAGCCTGCAAGAGCAGCCAGTAGGAGCCAATGGAATTCGAGCAGTAGCTGTTACAAGATAACATTTACTGAGCATCTAGGATGTCTAGGTAGCATGCTAAATTCTACAGTTCTTAGCTCCATTAATCCTCCAGCAACTCCTTAAAGGAGGTACTTTTACTCTTTTCTAACACATGAGGAAACTGGATCCTGAGGAGTTTAAATATCTTGCTCAAAAAATGGCTGAGCTACACATTGTTGTTCAGTTTTGGGAAATTCTATTGCTTGTGTTTTCTTAACGGGAAGCTCTTAAAAGTAATAAAATCTTGAGCTATGGAGACAAATTTGGGTTTCTGTCATTTTATTTTATTTTATTTTATTTTATTTTATTTTATTTTATTTTATTTTATTGAGAGAGCACAAGCAGGGGGAGCAGCAGAGGGAGGGGGAGAAGCAGACTCCCGTTGATGAGGGAGCCCGACTTGGGGCTCGATCCCAGGACCCTGCGATCATGACCTGAGCCAAAGGCAGATGCTTAACTGACTGAGCCACTCAGATGCCCCTGTCATATCTGGCTGTGTAGTCTTGGACATATTACACAACCTCTCTTAGCCTTACAAAGTTGTTGGAAGGATTAGAGCTAATAGACACAAAGAAAAATACTCAGTTATCTTTCAAGACCACAGCCTAGCTAACGACTATGAGTTCACTGATAAATTAGATGCTGTATAGTTTTCAGCCAAAAGAAAAAAGTAAACTTTGACTATAGTCTCTGACACTTGATAGATTAGTTGCACAAACAAAGCTTTTTTTTTTTTCAATATTTAGTTATTATTAACTCAATGTGATAGCCAATTGTATGTCAACTTGACTGGGCCACAGGGTGTCTAGATATTTGGTCAAACATTATTCTGGATGTTTCTCTGAAAGATGCTTCTGTTTTGGATGAAATTAACATTTAAATTGGTAGACCAGTCAGTTAGTCTGTCTTAATGTCAGTGGGCTTCATCCAATCATCTAAAAGCCTGAATAGAACAAAAAGGCTGACCCTTTGAAGAAGAATTCTTCCTGCCTGATTGCCTTTGGATTGGGACGTTGGCTTTTTCCTGCCTTCAGACTTGAACCGAACATCAGCTCTTTCCAGGTGTTCTGGCCTTTTGACTTGCACTAGAACTCTACCATTGACTTTCCTGGGTCTCCAGCTTGCTGACTCATTCTGCAGATCTTGGTATTTATCAGTCTTCATGATCACCTGTGCCAATTCCTTATCAATCTCTTTCTGTCTCTCTCCCTCTCTCTCTAGATAGGTGAGTGAGTGAGTGTGTGTGTGTGTGTGTCTGTGTCTGTGCACACACATCCTATTGGTTCTGTTTCTCTGCGGGACCTTGACTGAATATTCGCTCAATAAATACTGGCCTAATGATGTCTGGATCCCAGGCACTGGGCTCCAAGCGATAGATAGAGAGTGAATGAAGGAGTCACGTATCCTGTCCTCATATGGTTTATAGTTTTACAGCCTAGACTAGCTGGAGAAGCCGTGGAGATCTTAGATAATTCATTGCAAATAATGAACAAAAATTGCAGTAAGTGCCACAGAAAGACAACATAGCAGGGGCTGTGTGTGCATAAGGCAGGGCCCTCCCCCACTCTGGGCTTCCCCGAGGAAATAACATGTGAGCTGTAGAAGCGGAGACGTCAGGGGTGAGTGGGCATGAATCTGGGAGCGTGAGAGGGAGTATGATGGGGAAGCATCCTGAGCAAAGGCAGCAACATGGATTTGTTCTTCTAAGTGGAGAAGGTGCCTTTTATGTTCCAGAACTAAAAGGAGGTCACTGCAGTGGAGCAAGAGGGCAAGTTAAATGAATGAAGAACCCATTTATTCTTTCGTCTGCTATTTTTTTTTCTTGAAAAGATTGTGTAGAATTGGTGTTAATTTTTCTTTAAATGTTTGATAGAATTCTCCAGTGAAACCATCTGAACCTGGAAATTTCTTTTCAGCAGCTTTTCAGCAGTTATAAATACGATTTCTTTAATAGTTACAGGGCTAATCAAATGATTGATTTCATATTGGATGAATTACAATAGTGTGTGCTTTTTGTAGGATTGGTCCATCTCATCTAGGTCCTCAAATTTGTATGTGTAGAATTGTTTACAACATTCTGTTATTTCTTTGATGTCCAGAGTGTCTGTAGCAATATCCCATCTCATTCCTGATATTGGTAATTTGGGTTTTTTTTTTTTTCTCATTTTATTCTTCATCAGCATTGCTAGAGGTTTGTCAGTTGATCTTTAAAGGAGCCAGTCTTTTGTTCCAGGCAACTTTTTTTCTATTTTTGTTTTCAATTTTATTGATTCCTGTTCTTTTCTTTATTATTTCCTTCTTCTGCTTTCTTTGGGTTTATTTTGCTTTAAAAAAAATGTCTTGAGGTGGGAGCTTAGGTGGTTGATTTGAGACTTTTCTTCTTTTTTTTTGAAAGACTTTTTTTCTTTATTAATGTTACCATAAGTGCTACAAATTTTCCCTTGGCACTGCATTGGCTGTCTCCCACAAATTTACCGTATTCTTCCACAAATATACTGTATTTTCATTTTCATTCGGTTGAACGTATTTTAAAAAAAGTTTCCTTTGAAACTTCCCCATGGCCCAGAGGGTCTTTGGAAATGTATTGTTTGGTTCCCAAGTGTTTGGAGATTTTCCTGTTATTTTTCTGTTGTTGGTTTCTAATCTGATTGCATGTGGTTCAAGAACACACTCTGTAATTTAAATTCTTTTACATTTGTCAAGTAGGTTTTAGGACTCAGGATATGGTCTCTTTTAGCATATGTTCTGTGCATGTGTTCTGCTATTTTTGGGTAGATTATTCTGTAAATGCCAATTCGTTCCTGTTGAGTAATGGTGTTATTGAGTTCTTCTGTATCCTTGATGATTTGGTGCCTAGTTTTTCCGTTAGGTGTTCAGAGAACAGGATATTGAAGTCTGCAACTATAATTCTGGATTTGCCTATTCTTTCAGTTCTATCAGGTTTTGCTTCATTTATTTGGTCAATCTGTTGCATATGCATTTAGGATAATTATGTCTTCTTGGTGGATTGAGCCTTTTATAATTATGTAATAATGTCTTTGTCTCTGATGATTTTCTTTGCTCTGAAGTTTACTTTATATGATATTAAGATAGCCACTCCTGTTTTCTTTTGATCAATATTTGCATGTGTTTTCTAGCTTTTACTTTCAACCTACCTACATCATTGTACTTGAAGTTCGTTTCTTGGGCACCTGGGTGGCCCAGTCAGTCCTTAAGCCACTGCTTTCGACTCAGGTCATCATCCCAGGATCCTGGGGTGGAGCCCCAAGTTGGGCTCCCTGCTCTGCTTCTCCCTCTACCCTTCCCCTCTAGTCTCATGATTTCTCTCTCTGTCACTCTTTCTCTCAAATAAGTAAATAAAACCTTTAAGAAAGTGAAATTAGTTTCTTATAGATAGCATATAGTTGGGTCATGCATTTTAATCCACTCTACCAATCTGTCTTTTTAATTGATATATGAAACCATTTATATTTATATAATTATTGATATGTTACAGCTTATGTCTGCCATTTTAGTTTTTGTTTTCCATTTGTTTTGTTTCTTCTCTGGTTATTTGTTTACTTGTTTCTCTTTTTTTTTCCCACCCTCCTATGAGTTATTGGACATTTTAAAAAATTTTACTTTATTACTTTGAGTAAGTCTGTATAGATTTTTTAGTGGTTACTCTAAGTATTACATTATATATATATATGTGTATATATATATATATATATATATATATATATATCTCACAGTCTACTGGTATTGACATTTTATCAGTTTAAGTAAAGTGTACCTCCCCTTCTCTTCTTTTACCCTGTTTACAAGTGCCTTAAAATGTCTATCTACATACATTTATTTATTTTTAAAACCTATCTACATATATTTGGAATCACATCAGACTGTTATCACTTTTGTTTCAATTGTCAAACAATTTAGAAAACCCAAGAAAAGGATTGTATTTATTCATATCTTTTACTTTTTTTGCCTTCCTTTCTTTCAGATTACTTTATTTTATCATTTCCTTTCCCTTTAGGAAACTTCCTCTAGCTGTACTTTTAGGGTATGTCTGATGGTGTCAAATTTTCTTAGTTTTCCTTCATTTGAGAATGGATACATTTTTCCTGCATTCTTGAAGGATATTTTGAACTGGATACAGAATTCTGGGTTGACAGAAGGATGTTGAGCTACTTCCTTGACTGCTGCGATTCCTGATGAGTAATCTGCTGTTAGTAGAATCATTATTTACCCTATGGGTAAAGTGTCATTTCTTTCTGTCTGCTTTTAAGATTTTTTTCTTTGTCTTTAGTCTTCAGTTGTTTGACTATGCATCTTAGCAAGGTCCCTAGTAGTCATTCTTCTTTCTACCTTTCAGAGTCTTACTCTGAAAACTTTCAGAGTTTGTTTTATATGTAAGATCCAGAATTTTTAGTTTTACTTAGCGGGAAGAATACCGAAAAGCACATCTCCATCTTTCTGGAAGCATAAGGTCCTAATGTATATCCAGATTATTTATTTGGTCTTTTTAATCCTGGCCAAAAAAGAAATGGATATAAATAAAATATGAGCCTTCAAAACTGAATCTAAATGGAGGACTGCTGAGTTTGGGTTTTTGAGATATTGTGCACCAGTATTTTTTAGGTGTAAACCTCATGTCCTGGATTTTCTAGGAAAGTCTGGGTTTCAAGCAGTTTAAATGTTTTAAATAAAAGCATTCCATAAACTAAAAAAAATGTGATTTTTCATGTGAATAAACTAAAAATGTGAGAAAAACTGCTATATCTAACCTTAAGTTCCTATTTTTATTTTGGAAAATGAGGTCACTTTATCTGGTCATGAGATACTAGTCAACCATAGGTGACTAACATTTGTTATTTTGAAGCACTCTTTGGCTAAACATTTGGATGATAGTTGGTGAGAAATGACAACAACAATAATAACAGTGAATATTTACAGAATATTTTGCTATGAGCCAGGCTCTGTGGTAAGTTTTTTATTCACTGCTTCATGTTAAATTCACTACAGGCCTATTCAGAAAAGAGTAAAATGTCCCCCAGTTTACAGATGAGTGAACACAGGCTTGAAGAGATTAAGTAGCTTGCTTAAGGTCATACAATCAGCAAATGGTGGGAACTGATTCTCTCTGACGCCAAAGTCCATGCTGTAGACTAGCACCAGTGGGTAGAAATAATGTGAACCACATATAATTTAAGATGTTCCAGTAGGGTTGTCTGGACACTGCTGTTTGTTACATGTCTGACTCTTGGTTTCAATTCAGGTCATGATCTCGGTCCTGGAATCGAGCCCCACGTTGGGCTCCACACTTAGTGGGGAGTCTGCTTGAGATTCCCTTTCCCTCCCGATCTGTCCCTCCTGCCCATGCTCTCTCTCCAAAATAAATAAATCTTAAAAAAAAATGTTCTAGTAGCCACATTAAAAAGTAAAAGAGGGGTACCTGGGTGGCTCAGTGGGTTAAAGCCTCTGCCTTCGGCTCAGGTCATGATCTCAGGGTCCTGGGATTGAGCCCTGCATCGGGCTCTCTGCTTATCAGGGAGCCTGCCTCCCCCTCTCTCTCTGTCTGCCTCTCTGCCTACTTGTGATCTCTCCCTCTCTCTCTGTCAAATAAATCTTTAAAAAAATTAAAGAAAAGAAAAGAAACATTATTTTTTTTAAATTATTATTTTTTAAGATTATTATTTTTTTAAAAGTGAATTCCTTTTATTTTTAACAGTATAGATTATTGAGCCCATTATAACCAACATATCACTTCAATATGTAATCAACATAAAAAATTATTAATGAGGGCGCCTGGGTGGCTCAGTTGGTTAAGCAACTGCCTTCTGCTCAGGTCATGATCCCGGAGTCCTGGGATCGAGTCCCACATCGGGCTCCCAGTTCCACGGGGAGTCTGCTTCTCCCTCTGACGTTCTCCCCTCTCATTCTCTCTCTCACTGTCTCTATCTCAAATAAATAAATAAAATTCAAAAAAAATTATTAATGAAAAAATTATTGAGACATTTTTTATACTAAACCTTCAAAATCTGGAGTATATTTAACACCTACAGCACATCTCACTTTGGAGGCTGAATTTTCACTGGAAATACTTGTACATTTAGATTTCAAAGAACTCACCGTTGAAAAAAAATAGATTCAACAACCCACGTTGTTCCAAACATACTCAGAAATTCGTCAACAACTAAATTCATTGTAAGTTTTAAAGTTAAATGAATTGAAATCAAATGCAATTGAAAGCTTAATTCTTGGTCATCGTAGCCATATTTTAAGTGTTCAGCAGTCATGAATGAGCTCTTCAGATCGCTCCATTACCCTGGTTGAATTCAGCTTTCCTTTGAGGAGTGAATCTTAGGGAGAAAAAAGAAAACCTTATGCCATAGCCAGGAAGAGGGAGAAAATTCATGGAAACAAAAGGAAGGATCAGTCAGAGTTGAAGAGAAAAGACCTTTTTTTTTGGCCACCGCTGAAGTTACAGTAAGTTCTAGAGTCTTAGGTAACTAGGAAAGGAAGTAAAAGTGTTTTTTCCATTTCTGAGAATGTGTCACGTGTGCATTCTATTAAACCTGGCTTTTCAAAGAGAGCTAGGTCTTGATCTATCAAGGATTAAAGCCAAAAGAAAATAGCGTGGAGCTTCTAACAGAGAAGCTCATCAGCTGAGCCCGTCCACCAAGTCACGAGCTGTGTCCCTGTTGTGGTCGTTGTGCAGTAAGGGATTCGAGTCAAGCTGACCCCTTCACCAGAAACCATGGAATGGAAAAGATCTCAGATTTTTTTCCTCTTACTGTAGTTGTTCATGGAGGTCTCTTGATTCTGAAACGTCCTGAAGTGGCAGAAATTATACCTTGGTGCCTAGCAGTAGTTACTGACTTTTTAATTTTGTATTTATTTATAAAAAAAATTTTTCTTTTTGACCTTTTTAGTCTCAAATCCATTTCGTAGTAATATATAATTTCATAAACCCTCTCGGGAATTAAAAAAAATCATTGTATTATTTTTACAAAGTAATTAGAAAGAGTAATTTTAAGCTAAGAAATCAATTTTAGAGGTATATTATGAAAGGTTTTATTGAAATATATTTTAATATGTTCTGTAATATTTATAATACATATAAACCCGATTTTATCTTTTCTCTACTTAACAAATGACAGCTGCTATTTAATTTTCTCTAAATAAATTATATAAAGAAGTATCACTTAACAAATGAATACAAAAATAACATATCTCATTTGCTTTGGAGACCAGATGTATATTAAAATGTAGATTGAGATTTGACTGTGCTAAATCACCAGCAATAATACTATTCAATCTGATGGTTGGAATTCTCACATTTTGTGTGCTTAAAAAAGTAAAATCATCACTTTACAGTGGTCCTTAACCACAGATTTCCTTTATGTGGTTTTAGTTACCCATGGTCCAGGAAGCAGATGATCCTCTTTCTCATGTATTGTCAGAGGGTCAGTAGTAGCTTAACACTATGTCACAATGCTTATGTCATTCCCTTCCCTTCATCTCATCATGTAGGCATTTTATCATATTATATCATCTCAAGAACAAGGGTGAGTATAGTACAATAAGATATTTTTCAGGAGAGAGATCAAATTCATATAACTTTATTATAGTATATTGTTTAGCATATTGTTCTAATTGTTTTATTTTATTATTAGTTGTTGTTAATCCCTTACTCTGCCTCATTTATAAAATAGGCTTCATGATAGGTATAGACGTGTTAGGGAAAAACACTGCATACACAGGGTACTCCCCATGGTTTCAGGCATACACTGGAGGTCTTGAGTATATTCCTTGTGGATAAGGGCAGTGGGGGGGACTGTAATCCGATTATTTGTTTGAGTCTGTTTCTATAAGAAGAGACAGAGGGAAGGCTCTGGGCCCTCGTTAAAGGACAAATACATGTCTGCTCGCACAGAGGTTGAGAAAGTGGAATTTGGAACCAGACATTCTGAGCTTAAGTCTGACTCTGCCACCTATCAGCTTGAGAAGTTTGGGAAGTTACTTAAACTCTTTATCTTATTTTCCTTCCTTACTGGGGCTGTTGTGAAGATTAAATGAGTTCACATATGTAGGGAGCTTAGAACACCTCTTTGCTTATGAGAAAGTCTCAGTAAGTGTTTATTTAAATTGTATTTATTATGTTAATGTTTATGAATTCAAATGCTTAATTTCTACCTGGATGTTCCACTGAACATATCTAAAGTCAAACTTACCAGTTTCCCTTCTACATTTGTTCTTCATGCACTTTCTATAAAAATGAATGCTACTGTCAAGCACCGTTTCACCCTAAAAACCCATGATTTAAGTTTTCTTCTATTTACTCTCATCTAACCATTTGGCAAATGCTCTTTTAACTCTAATTTCTCCAGGTCATTTGCTCTTCTCCCTTTCTAGGACCATTGCCTATTAGCTAGCCTTTCTGTCTCTTTTCTTGCTCCCCCTACATTAATTTTCCATACAGCATAGCACCTAGTTACAACTTAAGTCTGAGTAGAGTCCTCTCCCACTGGTGATTCTCTACTACCTACAAGGTAAACCTAAGTTTTGAGCATAGAATGAATATGAGGTCTTCTGTGATCTGTTTCTGCCTACTTCTCATTCATTCATTCAACAAATATTCCCTGAGCACTTACTACCTATTAATCTAAAACCTTGCCATGCCTGCCTGACACTTTTGTTGAACACCATGCTTCTTGAAATTTCTTGAACTCGTATGCTGTTTCTTATCTCTCTGGGATGGCCCACCAGTTATTTTCCACTTGGAATGCCCTTTCTCAGAGTCACTGAGTGTCTGAGCCAAGGCTCAGATTCATGTTTCCTGGCTCTTTGCCCAGTTTTCTCGGCCTGCCATGCCGCAGTTCAGGACCAAACACGCATCCTGCACCAACCGTAAGGTGGGAGTGACCTCTCAATAATATTCCATTAAACAATGGATGCTATGATAATAACCAGAACAATTCTCAGGGCATTTTTACTTATGGAAGTTCTTATGGAAGTTATCATATATCACATTCTCACCTCTCTTCCTCTTAGGGAGTTCCAGATTCTTTAATCTTAGAAGGCCCTTGGGGATTATATGGTCTTTATTGTACAATGTAGGAGGAGAGATGCCATGTCTCATACTGATCTAATACATGGGTCTGGACAAGGGGCTAAGATACCTGATGTATCTATCCTCTGTCCTTCAACACATCTCTGACTGAGTCTGGAGAAGCATAAGGATAAGCTTCTGGGTGATCAGCGCCTACTTTCTCTCTCTTGAGACTGCCGTGGACCCTCTAGCTTAGGCAATCATTCATATATTTACGGATTCAATCAGCAAACCTTCATTCAGTGTCCATTTTGAATCAAGCATTCTCTAGAACTACCATCATTCTCCAGATGCTATAGTTGCCTGGTTTATGAACTCTTTTTTTCTTCCCCCAAAGACTCCACCCATAGGGTGTGGATTATCTGCTTCTTTCTCTGGGTCCCGTCTTTGTGACGTCTGGCCACCTCTCATTGTTCTATCCCTACTCTCCTGGCTTTCCAACTCCTTCAGGCTAGTTTGGAGATCTAAAAAGGGTTTTTAACTTCCCTTCATCTTGATCCTTCCATAGGTGAATATAGGAATTTCTATAACAGTGTAAGAACTTTCATTCCAAAGGTGAATAGAGGAACTTTCTAGGGCATCTCTACTGAGAACCTGGGCACAGACAGTGTGTGTTTGAGGGCTGATGGTGGTATAGGCATCAGAGTAGAATTTAGGGGCTTAAATGTTAATTTGACCAAATCTTAAGTTAGAACATGCTAGGACTGCTGAGAGAGACAGGAAAGAAAACATGACATAGAATAAATTCCATAAGCATTTTAAAATCCCCTAAGGATTAGTTTCGATATGAGACTAGGAAAACAAACAAACAAACCAGTCCTGGGTTTAAGAAGAATATATCATGTGTGCCATCCTGGTGCTCTGCGAAGACTTTGGTTAAGAAATACAATGCCTGATGTAAGAGGCAATGGATTTAAATTTGCAGAGCATCATTGTTTGTTTCTAGGAATAATTACTCTATTGTCTCTTGCCTCATCTCCAAAAGCCACCTGTGACTGTGACAGAGTGAAGTCAAAAGTACAAGAAGATTCATTATCTTAATTCTTTTGTTTCTGAAAATTATCATTTTACAGCTGGATTTTCCTTAGTTCATAGAGGAAAAGAGATTCTAAGAAAAACTTTGAGCTCTTTTGACTTTCCCTATAAAGCTGTCCTAGTTGGAGTGGAAAAATAATAGCAAAAAAATCTGGTTAGGCGTTGACAGATACCCTATGCGTATCATTTGCTGTAGCTCTCTTCCTTTCTTCCCCTGATTTCTCTCCCTCTTGCCAGTCTTCCTTCCCCATCTTAATTCCTTCTCCAAGGCCCAGGCTTTGTCCCTAGATGTCGTGATACCACTCAAATGGAAGGTAGCATTGACATGAGTATAAACTCTCGTCTCAGTCTGTCTCAGGTCGCTGTAGCCCCAGCCGGCATCCTCTCTGCCTCCCTGGCCCATCTTCCTGGCATCTCAGGGCCCTAGCCTTTGTCTACTTGGGCCGACTCGGGCTTTGTCAACTTCAGTCATTTCTAAATCCTCATAGCAATTTCGAGATATCTAAGTAGTGGCCATCCCGTCAATTCCTTCATAGTTTTAATTTGATTTATTTAAAAACTTAAACTTATTTTAGAAAGGAAATTTAATTCATCGCGGTAAACAGAAAACCACTAACACTATTCTAAAGCCCAGTGTGATGGTATGAGGTAGGTAGAGTCTTTGGGAAGTGGGTAGGTTGTGAGAGGAGAGTTGTCATGAAGGAGATTAACGCTGTAGAGAGCTCCCTTGTCCCCTCCCACCTGGTCAGGATCTATGAAAACGTCTGGAACGTGGAAGATTTTGCCCTTTAGACGGGCAAATCTGATCAGGAATCCTCAACTGATTCTAAAATTCTTCACCCCAGGATAAAGATCAAAATCTGTATTTTGGCTGGCAACGTCCTGCATGGCCTGAGTCAGACCACCTGTCCTTCCTACCTGTGCCACCTGTCTCACGATTGCTTTGCCCGGTGGCTCATTGCCCTCTGGATATGTTTGACCTTCTCTGGATTCCTCTTATGCCCCATGCTGCTTGCTACTCACAAAAACCCCAAGGCTTCTGCAGTGCAGTTTCCTTCATCTGAAACTGCCTTTCTGTCCCCTAAACCCTCCTGGCAGCTCTCTGCTCTCCCCGTTAGCGCCTACTACTCTCCTTGCAACCTCCATCCAAATCTTGTGTCTTCAAGGAAGGGTTTTTAACCCACCTGGTTGGGTCAGCTCACTGGTTTTCTCAAAGGATGGAATTTCTTTTTTCCTTCCAGGGTACTTTCTCAGTTTGTACGTTTCCCTTCGCTGGTGGGGCTGCAGTAAATGATTAGTGTCTGTTTCTCAGTGCTCAGAGATCTGGGCGGGCAGAGTCTGTATCTTTTTTACGTCCTGTTGACTCAGTGCATTGCTCAGTGCTTGGCACGTAATAGACACCCAGGAAATAGAAGTCAAATGAGTAAACGAAAGAACTGACCCTGAGATCTGGCCGGGTCCCCAGGAACACTTCTACCTGCCACACAGGAAGGTAAAACTCCTGCTGACCTATGAGAAGGAAGCATTAAGAAAGGCATTACATTTTGGGAGGATTTATTTTGTGCTAGGCAAGATAATTATCTTAATGTTGGTATTTGGGAGAAATAGGGATGTACCTACCTATGTGCTTTGAACTTTGGAAAGGAAATTGCCTTCTAAGAGAGCTAAATTGTGAAACAAACATAAAAGGAGGCAGATTATACAGGCAGATTACCTGAAAGGATGGGATAGCTTTTAGGCCCCAAGGCTTTGACTATAACAGGCATGAAGTCATTGTCAGAGATGAAGAAAGAAGAGTCCCTCAGAAAGGGGATTTACTAGCCTCAGAGGAAGCATAAACTAAATTAAGTTAGGTCTGGGAGGGGCTATCTGCACAGCAAGGGACTGGACCCGTCAAGCCCTGATGTGAACTCTAGTCCTGATTACACTGGAGATGGCACAGTCTGCCTTCTTACTGGTTCTGTATTCATCAAGTAACCTTTACCTATAATCTGGTTTCTATGCAGATTGTTCACAGGGAGTAAATACAGCCATACACTGATCTGACCTCAGATCTGCTTGGTGTGTTATATGTCCTCGTAACTAATCATTTGGCATTGTGGTTTTGTATGTGGGTTTTGGTGATAAGCTTGCTTAAGGGGAACTTGTCCCAAAGAGATGGCTGTGTTCTCTTTTCAGTGTCAAGTTCCTGAGGCTGTCTAACCAGGAGGCCAGCACCTGGAGAGTGGAGTGAAAGTGCCCTGCTGTTGGAGGGGGTGTGGGGGGGTCAGTTTGGGTTGCCCATTTTATAGATTAGTACACTAATTGTTGCTGGAAAGGTGCCTTAGTATAATAGTTAATGCAGAATGTAGCTCTCCATTCAGTCTGCATAATTTTTGATGTGCTTTGGATTTATGATCAAGAATGCAAGAGGAAGGGTGAGATAATAATTGACAGCTCTTTAAATGTTTTGTGTTAGAAATCTACACTTGTAACTCTTTGTGTTCAGTTGAGACAAAGCACAAATTTGAATAACCAGAGAGTTGTTTTCACAGTGACCTCTTTGTTTGTTATAGGATGAAAAATAGCCATCATGTATCAATTATTTACAAAGGTCAAATATTACCGGTTCATTAGGTATTAATCGTCGTATCTTTAGCAAATAGACTTTCTGTGTCTCAGTTTCCCAAATGTTACTTGGGAGTAACATAGCAAATGTTGAGTGTCGGCTTTGTGCCAAATACTGTTTTTTTTTGTTTTGTTTTTTCTCCCCAAATATGTTTATTTTATGTTTTCAGTGTTACAGGATTAATTGTTCATGCACCACACCCAGTGCTCCATGCCAACACTGTTTTCTATGCTTAAGCTAAGTATTAGCTCATTAATGCTCGTCAGCAGTCTAGGAGGTAAATGCCATAGTATGAAGATTCCGTAGAAGAGCCACTTGTCCAGGATCACATAGCTAGTACATGGAAGAGTTAAAACAACAACAACAACAACAACAAAAAACGAGCAGTGTAGCTCAGAACCCATCCTTCTGAACAATTCACAGTAGAATTAAGTGAGTTAATACACGTAAGACACTTTGACCAGGGTCTGGCTCCCTTTAAGCTTCAATAACTGTTAGCTGTTATTATTATCAGTTTTTTTTTTAAAGATTATTTATTTATTTATTTATTAGGAAAGAGAGAGAGTGAGAGAGAGCATGAGGAGGGAGAAGGTCAGAGTGAGAAGCAGACTCCCCATGGAGCTGGGAGCCCGATGTGGGACTCGATCCTGGGACTCCGGGATCATGACCCGAGCTGAAGGCAGTCGCTCAACCAACTGC
>CM052807.1:96172036-96305042 GCA_028533885.1 Nasua narica | reverse complement strand
GCCTTTTGTATTGGAGCCCCCCTCCCCCCCCCCCCCCGCCGCGGCCCTCCCCCCATGCGCCCCCACCCCCCAGCCTTTTCCATGATCCTTCGCTGCTGTGCATGTTTCCCTAAGGAGAACCCAAATCAAAAAGCACTTCGGTTTGAATTACTCTATTTGAAACTGCCTGTATAACAAAAATCACGCATTTAAAAACCCGGAGTATTTTCTTGATTCTGCCTTACTCCTGTTATTCTGAGCTTTTCCTCTTTATTCCCTGAGCACTCCTGCAATTGCTTCACTGCGTTTAACCATCTGAAAAGCCAACTATCCATAGGGACTACATATTTTGAGTCTTGTGACAGCCTTGCCCAAATCTTTAGGACATTTATACATGGTACTTTTATTGCTAATATCTGAGAAAATGGAAAAGTTCAATCTGTTAGGAAAGGCAAGATTTATAAGACTATTTATAGTGCTGGGAATCATATTCATGGCTAGTCGGAACTCAGGTTATAAGACCAGGGGAGATGCTTTTATTATTATTTCCTTGCTCCATAAGCCAAAGAGAGGAATAAGATGCCTGAGCTTATAGCTGACACCTAAGATGGTTTGTATCTATAATAACAAGCCAGCCACAGAATTGGATTTTCTCCAAAGGCATTATCATCCTGAGCTCTTTAAAGTACAAACTATTTTTCATGGAAAATAGGATTAGGTCTTAAAACCAGTTTGGAAACCAGTTTCTCATTTCGTTGACCAAATAGGTGAAGGCTTTCCGTGGATAGCGGAAAATGATTTTCAGTAGCATTGGAAGTATATTGGACCAGAACCGGGCTTTTCCAATAGTAATAATATTTTCTTTTTTCTTCATCAGTTAATCAGCTGGTCATCTGATTAGAAGCTATTCAGCTTGTTTCAGTCTTGGTACCTCTGCAATATTATTCTCTGACATAGAAGCTTTATATTTTGCCAGGAAAAGGTTTTAAGTGAATTATTCTGACATTCCTTTTTTTTTTTTTTAAAGATTTTATTTATTCATTTGACAGAGAGAGAGATCACAAGTAGGCAGAGAGAGGGAAGCAGGCTCGCCGCTGAGCAGAGAGCCCGATGCGGGGCTAAATCCCAGGACCCTGAGATCATGACCTGAGCCGAAGACAGAGGCTTTAACCCACTGAGCCACCCAGGCGCCCCCTGACATTACTTTAATGAGGCATTCCTGAGGGATATTAATCTTACTATATACATGTGGATCATGTGAACTTTTTTTGGCATTTTTTGGTGGTTTCTTAGGGGTTTCTAACAGTTCAGAATTAAATAATCTTGGCCTCCGTTTGGACTTGGGTATCTAGAAATTCACTGTTAAAAACCACTAACCAGAGTGAAAAATTCAATAAGAAACCATATCCTAAGGACCATGGCTTGAAAGAGCAGACAGTGGCTATAGACATTCTCTTCCCTTCACTAATTGCTATCAGTTTTATATTTGGAATGCAATCAGTGTGTCTGCTTCCCTTCTAAAGATGCTGACAGTAATTCAGTGTGTAGAATAAGGGACAGTTTTGTTTTAACACTTAAACAGAGTGAGGGGAACACCCCCTGTTGTCCTTCGGCCAACAAATGCTCTGTGGCTTCTTTCATTTGCCCTCGGTAGATTATTTCAGTCTCTAGATTCCAAAGCAAACACAGATTTGAGAATGAGAGCCAGGCGAGATGAATCAGGCAGTGATTTAAAACTTTCCATGGGCTCGAGAGTGCTTTATAAAGGCTTCATTTATTTATTTTAAAACTTCACAGGAAGAACTGTTATCACAGATTCATGATAAAAGGCTAAAAGAATGGAAAGAACTATGAATTGTGGTTCAAGCGTGTGTGTGTGTATGCGTGTGTGTTGTTTATCGGAGAGGAAAGAGTGTGGGCTTAGGATCTGGGTTTCAGTCCTGGTGACATCACTCATTAGCTGTGTGAACTCAGGCAAGAAACTTGATCTGTCTGGACCTTGATTCTCATCTGTTAAATATTCACTCTGCACATATTTAAAAAGTGATATTTAAATCAACTAATGAATATAAAGAGCCACAGTGGTGCCAGGCACTTGTGTAAATTACATATCAGAACGGTCCAAGACCGTTCTGTAACACCTTTGCAGAATGGCCCACGAATGTTGTCTTGTGTGGGCGACATGACATGAATGATGTGGGTGACACCTCTGCTGGAATCATAGACAGCTTAAAAATCTTAGATTTCTGAAAAATGGTCCCGACAATGAAACCATAATGTATAAAAGATCAATCATGCTTTGATATTTCTGGCCGATGTAGAAGCACAAATTCTTTAAATGAGATATGCTGTGCATACAGAACAATGTATAGATCTCAAATGAACAACTCAAATGGGTTTTGACAAATGGAGCCACTGCCAAATCAAGATATGGAATATTTCTCTCACCTGGAGAGTTCCTCTGTGTCCCTTTCTGGTTGATACCTGCTCTTTGCAGAGGCAATCATGCTTCTGATTTCTATCACTACAGATTCGTTCTGCCTTTTCTAAATGTTCTAGAGAATATACTCTGGTTTCATTCAAGGTGCTGATTTTGACAGGACAGTTGATCAGTTTGCTCTTTTTTATTGCTAAGTATTATCCCATTATGTGCAGATGTCACACTCTCTCGTTTCTCTTGGTGGTGGACATTTGGGTCTGTCACTTCCAGTTCAGGTCTATTATGGATAGATCTGCATTAAACATTCTTATGCGTGCCTTTTTGTTGACAAGTGTTGTCATCTCTCTTGGGTAAATGCTGGTTTCCCACAAGCAGTTTATGAGACTTGGGGTTGCTCCACACCTTCATCAACACTTGTTATTGTCAGTCTTTCTAATTCTAGTCATTCTGGAAACAGAAATCTTTACCACTTCATTTAGGTCAAGTGATTTATAGAAGTTATTCTTAATCTGAATGTCTTGAAACAGTTTTGAAGTTTCATGAAAAACTTATTGCAAAACAGTAAAAAGTTTAAGCACTCAAGCTTCTGAATAGTTTTGTTTATACTTTGAAGGGGATTCAAGGTCACCTCCGAAATAGTGTGACTCCGAATTATGGGAATCACGATATATATTTTTTCTGAAAGTGATAAAAGAGATCTAGTTAATGCTACAGAAATTACAGGTTATAGACTCTTGGCCGTGTTTGAATCCATAGCAAGTGGAAGTTCTCGGTGCGCTCCTAAAACCCGTAGCAATTATGAATTACCGAAAGATAGGATGAGAAACTCAGGGGCCAGCAAGTAAAACATATTCACATCCTAATAAGACAGTGGGTGGCCTATGTTCAGGTAGCTTTATTTGCCTGTCCATTCATCCATCTGTCTATTCATTCAAAGAGTATTTATTGAGCACCTAACTTATACTGACAACTGGGCTGGGCTGTATGAATATAAGAATGGCAAAAATTCAAAGAAATGTTCCAGTCTAGTGGGGTTAATGGACACATCCCCAGATGATTATACAGTAGTTGGTCATCACCTAAAACAAAGATCAAGATTATAACTTTAACATTATGATTTTATAGACATCACAACTAGTGATAGTAAACTAGTGACGGTATTTATTAATTTGTTCAACAACATTTGTTAAGCTCCCACTAGGTGTCAGAGACTGTTCGTCACTGAAGGACAAAAGGAGAAAGTCATTTCTGTCCAATGGGTATTTATTTATTCTTAAGGTTTTACTTCTTTATTTGTCAGAGAGATTGAGAGAGAGTGAACACACAAGCAGTGGGGAGTGGCAGGCAGAGGGTGGAAGCAGATTCCCCGCTGAGCAAGGAGCCCGAAGTGGAACTCAATCCCAGGACCCCTGGGATCATGACCTGTGCCGAAGGCAGACGCCTAACCCACTGAGCGACTGAGATGTCCCTGTCCGGTGCGTTTTAAGTGCTAACATACTCAGGAAAAAAAGGGAGTGCTTGTTAAGAGTACAGATTTCCTGATGTAGTAGATAAAGAGTGGCTAGGAATCTGAATATTTAACAGGAATTCCAGAATATCTTGATGTCTCTGGTATGTGGGCAACCCTTTGAGAAACATCCTAGTCTATTGGTGAAGAAAGACAAATATTTACTTATATGATCTCCTGAATGGGCAATAATGGAAACATACAGGAGGATGGTAAATCCACTCCCACCCCTCAGGAAACCTAAATCTCTTGGCATTATTGTGTATGTCTGAAGGTGATTGAATAATGTTAGCAGTGTGTTTACATCATAATTATCAACAGGTAACTTGTGCCCTCCTGAATTCAGACTCAAGATGGCAACATCAACTATTACCTGAATTTCTGGTCTGCCCTACAAATATTGGACTGCCGGCCCCCATAATTGTGTGAGCCAATTCCTTAAAATAAATCTGTATATATTAAAAAAAAAAAATCACCTAGCAACACTGACTCTGCTTTCTATGGCAACACTTGGCTAAGGCATTTATGTTCTAGTTTCCCTACCTGGTACAGGTGCTCATTTCTCTAATATGTTTGGCCTCTGTAGACATTTGGGGAACTGACATAGATGACATAAGATGAACTCTTTCTGGTATTTAATGGGTCAGGTCAGATTAGCATGGGAAAGAATATGGTGCCTATCTTCTCTTCCCTACCCTCACCTTGCCTCTATGTGTTTAAAACTAAAAACAATATACTTTTTGGATGCTCCTGCTTTGCTGGTGTTGCACTTGGTTGGTCTCTGGGGACACGGCTGCATTTCGCTCCACCCAGGTGTCTCTGTACTCCCTCTGCATCCCCAGTCTGGAGTATAGCCCCAGCCCCAGCCTGTGTGACTAAAGCTTGGATAATCCCTGACTCTTTTGAGCCCTTTTCTTCTCAGGCCCCAGAACCTGTCCTCCTTGTCCTCTGCCCCTCTAGACCCAGGCTATGGCTGCAGAAGT
Organism: Nasua narica; assembly: GCA_028533885.1. Lineage (NCBI taxonomy): Eukaryota > Metazoa > Chordata > Mammalia > Carnivora > Procyonidae > Nasua > Nasua narica. The sequence continues at coordinate 96,300,133 of CM052807.1, read as the reverse complement.
AAGTACAGATCTCTCGGGCAGAGGGAACCAGGGTTAATGCTCAGGAGCCGAGCTCAGTGGGTTTGCAAGTGGAAGCTGGCAGTGACTCTTGTTAAGAGAGTGTCCCAAGAAGGCTTTGAATTTGCATCATGCCTGAGACTGGAGCCTCTACATGTATTATTATCATCTTACTAAATCTTCGTTATTAATCCTGTTCTCGGGATGAAGAAGTTGATGCTGATGATTTCTCAGTAATGGCGGAGTCTGGCTTTGAACCCAGGTTTGTGTGGCCACTGTTGGTGCTTCACTTGGGGGATAGAACTTGGGCAGTCGCTCTTGCCCTGTGGAGACTGAGCAGGTCATAGGGAAAACTGCATGTTTAGTCAGTAAGCCGTCCTCTCTCATTACTTAGCGCTGTGATGTTAGGAACATGAGTCCTGCGGACTGTGATAAGGAAGAGGACGTTTAAGGGCAACAGGTAAGATCTCAGGGCTCTTCTTTACTGTTCAGCCCTCTGAGGTCTTTTCTGAGAAGTATTATCAGATTAGGTCTCCTTTCTCTTTTGTTTTCAACCTGATTCTTGTGGCTGGAAGCAAAAAACACAATTCTCTTGTTTTTGTTTCAACATGAAATGACATGCTTAAAACTGTAAGCTACAGGAAGGCAGACCCCAAGACCAAATCTGATGGTTGTTAGCATGTGAGTGTGTTTGGATCCCTTTATTTTACCCAGAGGAATCCTGATGGAGTTGATTTTCCATTTGTGATAGATACAGGACCCCAAATGAAGACTTCCTGTTCCAGGGAGGAAAAACAAAGGAGATACAGAAGTATCTCGGGGGGGGGGGGGGGGGCTGTCCTAGGCTCACATCGCAGAACTGCCTGTACATGGAGTGGTGTGTTTATCCGTGTATTCTCTCTGGACTATAAGCTTTTCAAAGTCAAGGACGCCGGTCTCTGTAATCTCTGCATCCCCTTCACCTGGCACAGTGCCTTATATACTGTAGATGGCCCTGGATGTCTGATAGACAAGTGAATGCATGATTGGAGGGATGTGAAGCAGAGGAAAAGGTCTACTGGCCCTAAGGTATTTTCGGGGCACCTAGGGCTGCAGCAGTGGTGAGAGTTGGCTCTGAAGTCAGACTACGAGGGTTTCTGTCCTGACACCACCTCCCCACACCACATAACCTTGAACAAAGCACCCCACCTGTCTAGGCTACCTTTTCTCTCTGTAAAATGCTAATAAAATGGATTATCACTGTCTTTATCTTGTGAGATTGTTATGGGGTTTAATGAGTTATAGTATCCTGGGTTGGGCAAGGCATTACATCCTTATGATAGCCAATCTAGATTTTAAACAAAAATGTGAAAGGTATATTGAGCTAGAGATCTTGGAAAGCTTTGGTGGGTGACAAGGAAAAGTCTAGAAAAGTTCAAGATGTGAGGATATTGGGTTTGAGGAAGAGACTAAAGATGGCTAGAAGAGGCTGAAATTAGGAAATAAATAAAATTCCAGTGAGCTTGTCGGGAGGAAAACGAGAGAATCCAGTGGCTAGGCAGCTTGTGTACTGAGTGTACGAAGTTCCCCACAACGACCAATGAACTTTTCCTTCAGATGGCTTCCTTTGACTGGCATTCTATATTTACCCCAGTTTTTTGTTCTTAAGGAAAACAGATCTCCTCTCTAGTTTTATGGGAAATCGGTAATAGGTAAATTTTAATGTTATTTTGAAATTTTAATCTGTTCTGAGTTTCTCGAGTCATTTTTATTTCTTCTCAGTGGACCTTCCTGTAGTGTACAAAAGCAGGGTAGCATCCTTCTAACTCAGCCTTCTACATATTATTACTAAATTACATGTTATTTATTCATATTATATACTTATGTGTTTTAAATTATTATAATTTACCATGCAGTACATTCACATAATTTGAGAATCAGCATGATGTGAAAGCCGTGCTTTGAGAAATCTTGCTTGGTCCCCAGCGATCTACCCTGCCTGCTGTTCCAACCTAAGGAGCCTTGTGCGTTAGTTTCTTAGGGCTCTGACCCGTCTTTCTTCATGTAAATGAAGCCAATAGGAATATAGTCTTCATTTTCTTCATTCTTATTCAAGCACCACAGTTTATTTTCCCAGTTCCCTAGAGGAGGGCCCTTGCATGACTTTAGATCTTTTGTTACAAAAATGCTTATTCGTACTCCAGTTTTATGTTGCCGGTCTGTCTGGGAAATCTGCTGCAGGTGCTCGCCCCCAGTGAGATTGCTGGAGGAAAGGTAAACATAATCGTAATTTTAATAGACATTACGGATTACGTCATTCCTGTGAGCAGGGATGGGCCTGCTTGTGTCCCGCAACCTCCCCACCCCGTGTCTTGTCACACTGATGCTGGTCTAAGAGGTGAAACATGCTTTCTCAGTGTAGCTTTAATTTGCCTTCCTTTTACTATGACTGGACTGAAGCATCTTTTCATGTGATTGAGAACCATTTCTATTTCTTTTGTTTTGTAAATCATGTGTTTATGTCCTTTGCCTATTTTCCCATCGCTTAATGCTTTTTGTTGTGTGAGTTCTAGAATACCTCAGACATTCATTGATCAACTATGTACTGACCCAACTATGGTGCACCAGGCTCTGCAACAGGACTGGCTAGATAGACTTGAATAGTACACTGTCTTCCAGAAGCTTACACTCTACTGGAGGAGCCATTATATCTATAATATCTATCTATCATCTATCCATTTATCTATCTATCTTTATTTATATCTATACCAATAGGTAGATATCTGTGTGTCTATATCTTTCTACTTCCCTATATACCCATATCTGTGTATAGATACATATATATAGAGAGAACGAAATACAATATGACATCCAAGCATGATGATAAAGGGGTGCAGGAGTTGTTTTAGGCCCAGCAAGGTGGGCTCATGCCCCATCCAGGTTGGGATGGGAAGGAGTTCTAAGTACATCCTTTCAAGGCCGACTGGGTAGGGGGTGAAGAGTAATTCCAGGTTGAAGAAATCATGAGGCTCTTAGCTCCTTGCTCTCATGCTGCTCTCTGGTCCTCATGCCCCACCCTCTTTAGTGCCAGTCGCTTAGTGAGTGCTAAGTACATGTTCCCTGAGGGCAGTAACTGAAGATGAGTCTGACGTAAGAGCCCTGTTGAGGTGTGAGAAGGCTGGGGCAGTGGCACGGGACAAGGTCATGGTCACGGGGCAGACTATGAGCAGCATTCTGCTCTTTCTCAATCCTTTCCCTCCCTGGCAGAGAACCTTTTTGGACTTTTCTCCCTTTTAAGGAACTGACCCATCTAACTCCTTACCATTCTCCTCTCTCTCCTTTCTATCCCTTCACTTCACTTAACCCCCTCGTTTCCCTACGTTCATCACCCACTTCTGTCTCTCTCTCTTTTGTGGCTACCATCCTTGCCCCATTCCCCAGGCCCCTGTGTGAGAGGTAATCTTTATATTACTTGTCTGAGAGTTGTCTTGCCTTCCTCTCCCCTCCCTGCAACTCCATTCCCCCTCCTTCTCTTCCTCTGTAAGCTCACAAAGACAGATTCTATATTAGTTTCCTAAGGCTGCCATAAGAAAGTGTCACAAACTTGGTAACTTAAAACACCAGAAACCTGTTCTCACAGTTCTGGAGGCTGGATATCTGAAATCAAGTTGTTGGCCACACTATATTCTCTCAAAGGCTCTGGGGAGAATACTTTTCCTTGCTTCTGGTGGTTTCCAGCAATCTTTGATGTTCCTGGGCTTGTGGCAGCATTGTTCCAATTTCTGCCTCTGTCTTCACGTGGCTCTCTTCCCTGTGTGAGTATGTGTATCCAAATTTCCCCTCTTGGCCCCACCCTAATCCAGTACGTTCTCATTTTCACTTGATTACATCTGAAAAGACCCTATTTCCGAATAGTACTTTCCAGGTACTAGGGGTTAGGACTTCAGCATAACATTTTTCAAAGGCACAACTCAGTGGATAACAGGTGCCCTACTGGGCATTATATATATATACATATATATATAATATATAATACTGTATATTACTTGGCATTTTTCAGGGTGCTCTCACAATCCCTGTGGAAAGCAGATTTACAGCATCTGGTTAAGAACACACATTTTGGTGCAGATCTGAGTTTTAAGTACTGGCTCTGCCCTTAGTATGTGACTTTGGACTTGATCTCTGTAAGCTGTGGTGTCCACATCTGTAAATGGGGAAAGTAGTTCCAGCTACCCCATGGTTGCTACATATTGGCGACTTAGTATAGGACCCAACCCATACGATACACTCCAGAAACAATAGGCCCTCTTGTTATGCCAGACTATTCTCATTCCTCCTCCATTTGCATGTGCTCACATGGACTTTGAGTAGAACTTGACACCTGACTGGTAAGTCCCAACTGAATGCTGTCAGCACAGTAAGCCCTCTGGACTATGAGATGTCGGGTCAACTCCAGTTTTATCTATGAGGGGCGCCGGGGTGGCTCAGTGGGTTAAAGCCTCTGCCTTCGGCTCAGGTCATGATCCCAGGGTCCTGGGATCGAGCCCCACATCGGACTCTCTGCTCAGCGGGGAGCCTGCTTCCCCCTCTCTCTCTGCCTGCCTCTCTGCCTACTTGTGATCTCTCTCCTCTCTGTCAAATAAATAAATAAAATCTTAAAAAAAAATATTTATCCATGAGACAAGTTGGACTTTCCTTCTCTGTGTCTCTCACTGTCCTTGTCTGTGTGCCAAGCTTCAGGTGGCATACAGTAAATGTTAAGAAAACAAACTTTTGGGAATGGGGTGGAGAATATGAGCTTAGGTCACCCCAGTGAGATGCCCTTTGTGTATGGCTCCCCTCTTCCTTCCCTTTTCTGTTTGTCCTGTAAGCAAGCAAATTCCCTACTGGGTGGGATAGAACTCCCCTGCCTTGGCTTTCTGCTGATTTCATGCTCTTTCATACTGATGTGGCTCTAAAGGAGCGGCTGGTGAAGACAAACCACCATTTGTTTTGGGGGGAAAAAATGAAAAGAAAAAAAAAATCCAGTCTTTTATCTCTGTGTCCCGCTAAATTGCCAAAGCTCTTATTGTGGAGAGAGGGAACAAGTAGGGTTTTATCTTTCTGCTCCTGCGTGGCAGCCACGTGAACATCAAAGCTCTCAGGGTCCTGGGGGGCGTTTCAGGGGGGTAATGGGGGTAGTGTCAGTAGATACAAAGCCAGGCTGGGCTTCCCTAAGGAATGACGGGTGCTTGCAGGGAGTTGGGCTCCTTTGATGGTGGCTATCTGGGCGAGAGGAAGGGGAGCTCCCGGTATTGGTATGAAGAGGGGAGGCTCTAATGAATCTGAAGTCAATTGATGAAACCACACTGTGTATGAAGAACAAGACACTCTCTTTACACTCGAAATGCTGGCTGCTTATTGAAGATGTAGGGTAATACCGCATGGCATGGTAATAGTAATAATCATGAGCACCATCAGTTTTTTTCTGTGCATGTGTCATGTGCCAGGTCCCGGGGTAAGTAATTTACATATGTAATTTCACTTAGTCCTCATCACAATCGTGGAGCGCAGGAATGGTTATCCCCAGTCTATACGTGAGGAAACTGAGGCATAAAGAGGTTAAATGACCTGCTCGAGGTCACATGGAGGCAGGATTTAAACCTAGTCCACCTGACACCATAGTTTGCTCTTAACCCGAGGCTCTATGGTCTTCTAAGACACTTTAAAGGGTAAAAAAAAATAAGTACGAGAAATTAACCTTCATTCACTGACTAGTATTAAACAGAGAAGAGGCAAGTGGTGTGGGAGGGAAGGTAGGTCTAGATTTTGAATCGGATACAGATTTGTCTTATGTGTTATCCTGGATAGGATACCTTGGATGTTATCAAGAACCCAGGAATTGTCCTTTCTGCCCTTCCATGTTTGGTGTGACAGGTTTTGTCCGTAGGGCAGCTGCTCTCATGAGCACAAGGTGGCTAGAACTACCATAGGAATATCAGACCAATTAGGTGTTATTCCTGGGGAAACTTGGGATAGGATCCCTTTCCCTGAGGCTTGAGGGGAAAGGTGAACACTACTGGTCCAACATTAGAGAAGGCGGGATGACTGGGGTAGGCAATCCAAAAATATCCTGCAGAGTGCTGAATGCCCAGCACAAAACCATTCCAGTGAATTTGTATCCATTCATTGGAATGGTGGGAAGGCAGTACATTTAGTTTACTTTAGTTTCTAATTATGGGTCATTTTTAAAAGATACATTGTGATGCCTTTATACAACCTAACAACTCAATGAAAAAGAAGGAGTCTTTAGGAATAGTCCTGAGAAGTCTTCAGGAATAGAGAGAGACAGCAGGAGATCCATGTATCCTATTGAAAGATCATTTCCAGAAAAAGGTAAACTCCTAACTCTCATTCAGATTTTAAAACGAACATGTTTTAAAGAATTTATTTTACTCATATGATACAAGGGAATTAGGCAGATATAACCGACATATCAGTTTTCTAGAGTTGCCATAGTCAAGCACCACAAACTGGAGGGCTTAGACAACAGATTTATTCCCTCACAGTTCTGGAGGCTGGAAATCCGAGATCAAGGTTGTTTGAGTTGGTTCCTTCTGAGGGCTGTGAAGGAGAATCTGTTCCATACCTTTCTCCTAGCTTTTGGTGGTTTGCTGGAAATCCATGGTATTCCTTAGTTTGTAAGGCACATTTTCTCTCTATCTGCCTTCCTCTTCACATGGCATTCAATCATCCTGAATGTCTGTCTGTCTCTTGGTCCAAATTTCCCCTTTTAATAAGGACACAGTTAAATTGGGTTAAGGCCCACCCTATGACCTCATCTTAACTCTGATCGTTTGCAAAGACCCTATTTTCTTTTCTTTTCTTTTTTTAAAGATTTTATTTATTTATTTGAGAGAAAGAGAGTGAGCATGAGAGGGGAGAAGGTCAGAGGGAGAAGCAGACTCCCCACAGAGCTAGGAGTGTGATGTGAGACTCCATCTTGGGACTCAGGGGTCATGACCTGAGCCGAAGGCAGTTGTTTAACCAACTGAGCCACCCAGGCGCCCAAAGACCCTATTTTCAAATAAGGTCACATTCACATGTACTAGGGGTTAGGACTTCAAGATTTTTTTTTTTTTGAGGGGGGACATTATTCAACATATAACAGCTGTTTCAAAGGAAAAGTCAAAACAGCACAGATTTATACAAGTAAAGGAAACTGAAATGAACTGCAAATGGAGACAAAACTGTTTTTTTCCAGTTTTAAGGACAGTTGGGGTGATGGTAAGGTGGTCAGTTAAATCACTACCAGACAGGATAGAAATTACATATTTATCAGTGGCCTACAGCTTACAAAACTTTATGGAGTAACTCAAATACAATGAATAGCCCTGGAATCTCATAACCCGGAAGAGAATGCTATAGAAAGGGATGAATAGTTTTCCACTGAAACATAAAATATTTTTCTAGACTATTATTAGTCCATCTATTGTATTCTATAGATGAAGGGGTCCCAAAATCTGCTGTGCATGAAATGGTCCTGGAATCTCATGTGCATGATTTACCTTCTTGGCAAACTTACAGCCACCTCCATTTTATAGGTCTGTTTCCTGTAATGCTGAGTGGGAGATTTGGCCATGTTTCCTCAGTGGGCCTTTTTGGGTGCTTGAGGCCAGCACTACCCTCTGTGGAGATGTACAGAGCGTGTTATAGATGCTCTCTGTTCATTCCTTCTTGGTCATCTGAGGGAGGCAGGAAACCAGGCCACTTGGTGGATGCGTTGCTACAACTACATAAACTGCAAGACCAAGGACACCGTGGGCCACTCTCTGCATTGTATTTACAATCCTCCAGTCCTCATGCCTCAGCCTCCAAATTGTATAAGGCATAACATCCTGCTGTTATTATCTCTTTTGGCTGGGCCCATTGAAATTCTTCCTATGGCTGCCTTAGAGAAAAGGGCACAAAGATACAGGTACAGGTGTTCAAAATGTCTACATGTTAAAAAATGAAACACAAGCAAAAGTTTCATAAGAAAGTGTTAAAGGAAGTGCAGATGCAGGGGTTCGAGAAAGATGAAGTCAAACTCTCACTCTTCGCAGATGACATGATATTTTATGTGGAAAACTGAAAAGATTCCATCCCCAAATTGCTAGAACTCGTACAGGAATTCAGCAATATAGCAGAATATAAAGTCAGTGCACAGAAATCTGTTGCATTTCTATACGCTAACAATGAGACAGAAGAAAGAGAAATTAAGGAATCAATCTCATTTACAATTGCACCACAAACATAAGATACCCAGGAATAAACCTAACCAAAGAGATAAAGGATCTGTACTCTAAAAACTACAGAACACTTATGAAAGAAATTGAAGAAGACATAAAGAAATGGAAAAACGTTCCATGCTCATGGACTGGAGGAACAAATATTGTTAATGTCTATGCTACCTAGAACAATCTATACATTCAGTGCAATCCCTATCAAAACACCATCAACTTTTTTCACAGAGCTGGAACAAATAATCCTAAAATTTGTATGGAACCAGAAAAGATCCCGAAGAGCCAAAGGAATGTTGAAAAAGGAAACCAAAGCTTGTGGCACCACGATTCCGGACTTCAAGCACTATGACAAAGCTATAATCATCAAGACAATGTGGTACCGGCACAAAAACAGACACATAGGTCAATGCAACAGAATACAGAACCCAGAAATGGACCCTCAAACTCTGTGGTCAACTAGTTTTTGGCAAAGCAGGAAAGAATATCCAATGGAAAAAGGACAGTTTCTTCAACAAATGGTGTTGGGAAAATTGGACATCCACATGCAGAAGAATGAAACTGCACCATTTCCTTACACTATACACAAAGATAAACTCAAAATGGATAAAAGACCTCAATGCGAGACAGGAATCCATTAAAATCCTAGAGGAGGACACAGGCAGCAACCTCTTCGACCTCAACTGCAGCAGCTTCTTGCTAGACATGTCTCCAAAGGCAAGAGAAACAAAAGCAAAAATGAACTATTGGGACTTCATCAAGATAAAAAGCTTTTGCACAGCAAAGGAAACAACAAAACTAAAATGCAACCTACAGAGTGGGAGATGATATTTGCAAATACATATCAGATATAGGGCTAGTATCCCTAGATCTATACAGAACTTATCAAACTCAAAACCCCTTGAGGACAAATAAGCCAGTCAAGAAATGGGCAGAAGACATGAACGGACATTTCTCCAAAGAAGACATACAAATGGCCAAAAGACATATGAAAAAATAAATGCTCAACATCACTCAGCATCAGGGGAATGCAAATCAAAACCACAATGAGATACCACCTTACACCAGTCAGAACGGCTAAAATTAACAAGTCAGGAAACAAATTTTGGCAAGGATGTGGAGAAAGGGAACCCTCTTACACTGTTGGTGGGAATGCAAGATGGTACAGCCAATCTGGAAAACAGCTTCCAGGCTCCTTAAGAAGTTAAAAATAGTCTATCCTATGACCCAGCAGTTGCACTACTAGATATTTATCCCAAAGATACAAATGTAATGATCTGAAGGAACACATGCAATCCAATGTTTATAGCAGCAATGTCCACAATAGCCAAACTATGGAAAGAGTTGAGGTGTCCATGAACAGATGAATGGATAAAGAAGATGTGGTAGATATATACAATGGAATATTACTCAGCCATCAGAAGAAGGCATGAATACTTACAATTTACAATGACATGGATGGAACTGGAGGGTATTATGCTGAATGAAATAAGTGAATCAGAGAAAGACAATTATCTTAAGAGGAATATAAGAAATAGCACAGAGAATAGTAGGGGAAGGAGGGAAAACTGAATGGGAAGTAATCAGAGAGAGAGACAAACCGTAAGAGACTCTTAACTCTAAGAAACATACAGGGTTGCTGGAGGGGAGGTGGGTGGGAAAATAGGGTAATTGGGTGATAGGCATTAAGGAGGGCAAACGATATGATGAGCACTGGGTGTTAAATGCAACTGATGAATTATTGAACTCTACATATGAAACTAATGATGCACTCTATGTTGTCTAATTGAATTTAAATAATAAAACAAGAAAGAAAAAGGAGGAAATCTTTCTCAATAAAAATAATGTTGGGAAAAGATAAATTCAAGAATTTTCTCCCTCATGGTTCATATTCTCAAACATTCTTTGGCATTCTCACAGTATAGTTTCCCTTTTTTACTGTATTGCTTCCCCTCCTCCCAAAAAAAAGAGAAAATCTTGCTGGAGAAAACCATGCCAAGCCTGAGAACGTTGGGTACCCAAGGCCAAGTTCAACAAGCCCAGGGAACTTTCCGGCAAGAAATGATTCCATCTGTAACAAGGCCAGTCTCGTGGGCTGCAGCTCACAATTGGCAAGAAAGTAAGTATCCTTTGCTGTTTGTCCTGCTCTAATTTACTCCCACTTACTTAAGCTCTTACCATTTTCCTAAGCATCACTCTGCCCCGAAGTTCGCCAAGCAGCTGCGCCGCCCTGGTCGAAAGTCTCAATCTTAAATTCTATTCCAGCACCATAGACCTCTTCAGGCAGAACCCATGCTGCCATGCCTGGGGCAGGGGGTGGGGCTCAACATTTTTTCTATCCGCTCTCTTGGTGATCCTGTTTGTATGTCTGGAGAGCAAACATGAAAGGAATAAGGTGCTTTGCACTTTGTGTATAGATTGCAGACCTGGCTTCTCTCAAGCTTCTTAATTTCGTTTGAAACTTGGCGAGTGTGCCATTTTGCTTAACTGATCCATTCCCATGGAACCCATGGCACTTCTAACTCTTAGGAACTATACACTCTTTCTAGACTTTGCCAGTTCCCCGCACCTTTTCTTTCTTTTTACATGTCTTCCACTGACTGAGTGCGAATTCTGAGACAGGCAATTTGCTAGGCACTTTGATGTATTGTTTTATCCCACCTTCAAAACGGCTTTGTGGGTTAGGTAAAACAATGACTTTAGGCTTACAGTTGAGAAAACATTGGTTAGGGCCATTAGAAAACTTGCCTGTGTTCACATAGCTAAATTGAAGAGTCAGGATTTGAACCCAGGCTTCACTGACTGAAAAGTCACTATAATTTACCTGCTTGATCATGTGTCATGGGGTTGAAACATCTGGAATGAGAGTCTAGGAAAAGAATGCTGAAATCTCTATTCCTTCAGTTATGCAACTTTAAGGATACTTGAGTTGCTACAAGTGACTTAGGGTAGGGGACTAGGGTTAGGTAAATTGTGATGAGTTATTGACATTCTCACAATGTGATGCTTCCCTCTTTCCATTGGATTGTTTCCTTTCATGGACTTCTCTCAAAGGCTGAGACTGCCCTGCAGCCTTATTAACCTCCCTGAAGGCAAAAGGTTACATGATTTTATGGGGGGCCAGACTTTTAATGAATTCTAGCAGATATAGCCTTGAGTTAAATTTAGAAAAATATAAAGTTTTATTTCTGGGATGCCATCTCCCATTTTTATTATTTTTTCCTCCTTAAACCCACTGACAAAGATACTTTAATCAGGCTCCTGGACCTGCCCCTAGGCCCATCTCTGCATATCCTTATAAAGTCTAGTTTTAGCAAGAACCTTGATAAGTCAGTTTAACTAGAACCACTCACCCTTGCTATCTGATCACCTTCAATATCTGATCAGGTCTGTTATCCCCCAGGTAATGCCTGATCATCGTGGCCTGTTGTCAGCAAGAATCTCGTTAGGTGGGTTTAGCCAGTACCCCTCTTATGCCTGATGTTTCTCCTTAATAATTTTCATCCACTACACCCCTGTCCCACTCCCCACCACTCTACTCCTTGGCTTTAAATTCCCCCTTGCTCTGCTCTATTTGGAGTTGAGCCCAGCCTCTCTCCCTCACTGCAGAATGCCATTACAGTATTCCCTGTTCCTATTGTGATAGTCCTGAATAAAGTCTGCCTTACCTTTTTTAAAAAGGCTCACTGAATATTTTTTTCTTTATCAGTTATGGTGCCATAACTCAGATAGGATAAGATTAATCATTGGGCCCCTAGACTTCTCACCTAGAACCCTAAGAATGCACCTTTGAAGCCCTTGTCTTCCCTCCTGCCCAGTAGATTGGGGATCCGTGCGAGAGTGTGACTCTGGAACCAGTGCTTCAGACAGACATTGTTGAAACTGGTAAGGACAGATTTTGGTTCTTAAGATTCTGAGTATACTCTGGAAGCTGACTTAGAGTCCTACATTTCTCGGTTTGTAAGAAGATGAATTAGAGGGGCGCCTGGGTGGCTCGGTGGCTTAAAGCCTCTGTCTTCGGCTCAGGTCATGATCTCAGGGTCCTGGGATCGAGCCCCGCATCGGGCTCTCTGCTCAGCAGGGAGCCTGCTTCCCCCTCTCTCTCTGCCTGCCTCTCTGCCTACTTGTGATCTCTTTCTCTTTGTCAAATAAATAAATAAAAATCTTTAAAAATATCCATTACATTTCTTTAAAAAAAAAAAAAAAAGATGAGAGTCCCTGGCTTCTTTGAAAGGTACCTGTTGAGCTGGAAGTCTCTTCTTTCTGAGAAAATTATTCCTTCACTCTGGGCTGGAAGTCTTTCTTCTTGGCTCTCTGGGAGGCCTCTCTGTTCTCTTTGTTGGATTCTGCTTCTCCCCTGGGAACTCCTCAGTTGACTGAAGCCTCCTTCTTGTACCTCTACTAATTATAGGCTCTGGGATCTTGTCTGCTTCTTTTCTTGTTGGCATGATTTTGCTGAGGATAATTGAAAACTCTGTTGGCCTCTTTGGAAAACTTGAGATCTCCCCAGATTGGCTCCTCTAAGTCCTCTCCCTTTCCATTGTGTCTCTCCTCCTTCCTCCTCTTAGTACCTTCAGTATTCCCTCCAGTTCTCTTGAATCTTTTTCTATGTTCCCCTTCAACCCCCCACCTCCTCTGTTCTTATGTTCAACCCTGCCATATTTTTCCCTTTCACTTTATCTTCTCAGTTCCCTACAGCCAGTGGAATTTTAGGCCCCCTACCCTCCCTTGGGGGTTCTCAGGAAACTCAGGGACCTCCAAAAGCAACCGCCTAAGGCTGAAAAGAGAAAATAAAGCTCTTCGGAACCAGAGCTAGATGTTTTGTCCACACAGATCGTGCACTGGGGATGTCCAGACAGCTGCTGGGTGTCTCCTCAGTCACTGGCCTAAGATTTAGTACATAGACTCCATCAGCTCACATATCAGGACAAAAGAAAAAAAAAATTTTTTATTTAAAAAAATATTTTATTTATTTATTTTTTTAAATTAACATATACTATATTTGGGCAAAAGAAAAATTTAAAAATCTTCTCCACAAATATTGGCATGTAGGTAACATTAATTTGTCCCATTTGCTAGAAACACAATGCAGATAAAAATATAAAGTGGAGAGTGGAGATAAACCAGTGAGTTTGTATTACTATGTTTTATTAACTTATGACTAAAATTTTAGAATGAAAGCTAAAAAAATATGTCTTTGTCTATATGTTTATGTATGTGTGTATATATGTGTGTATATACATATAAGTGATATTTTTCTATCTCCAGATGGTATTATCAAATTAATTTATAAAATCCCTCAAATGAGTTCTACTCTAATTGGTTTAGAGATAAGTGGGCACTTACATAACTCTCAGAAATAAGGCAACTAACTGATGCGTGTATGTTTAAATTTGCCTGATTTTGGATATTCTTTGTTAAGTAAAGCAACTTTAAAAACTGTTGGTAAAATAATATAGGTATGTCCTTAGAATTCTCAGGATTAATTATAGTGTGGACATACAATGTTTTCCTACCTAGATTTACTAGTCAAACAAGTTTTGATTATCTCTACTATATGTTTAAAATTGTAAAAGTATGAATTCAAGCAAAGAACAAAATGTACAATAAAAATAAATTGCTTGATGCATCTCAAACATGGCAATTAAAAAAAAAAGAAGGGAAAACCAAATATTTAACTTTTAGGTTGCTTCCATGATTTTTTTGAAATGTACTTGATTTGCCAACAAGAAAAATAGCTTAACATGATGGCTAGCTTTTGTTTAATGTCTCATGAAGTTTTCATGAGCAATTCAAGCATAATTATAAGAACAAGTGAATTAAATAGAGGTAAATGGGATACAAGTTTATAAACTTTTATTTATTAACTTTTCAACAATAATTATGCTTTATGTCTACTTAAAAATATTTGCAAAAATTGAAGATGTTATATACCAACCTAATGGTAACCACAAATCAAAAACTGCTAATAGATATACAAAGAATAAAGAGAAAGGAATCCAAGTATAAAACTAAAGAAAACCAGCAAACCATGAAAGAGAGCACGAGAAGAAAGGATCAAAGAAAAGCTACAAAAACAACAACAAAACAAATAACAAAATAGCAACAAATTCATATCTATCAATAATAAATTTGAATGTAAATGGACTGAACACTCCAATAAAAAAATACGAGGTTACGGAGTAGATAAAGAAACAAGACCCATCTGTATGCTGCCTCTAAGATACTCATTTCAGACCTAAAGTCACCTGCAGATTGAAAGTGAGAGGATGGAGAAACATTTGTCATGCAAATAAATGTCAAAAGAAAGCCAGAGTATCAATACTTCTAATGGACAAAATAGACTTTAAAACGAAGACTATATAAAGAGACAAAGAAGAACACTGTATAATAATAAAGGGGATAATCCAACAAGAAGACGTACAATTGTAAGTATTTACACACACAACATGGGAGTACCCAAGTCATAAAACAATTAATAACAAACATAAAGAAACTAATTGATAGTAATACAATAATAGGAGGAGACTTTAACACACCACTTACACTAATGGACAAATCAAATGGAAAATTGACAAGAAAACAGTGTCTTTGAATAACTCGCCAAACCAGATATATTCAGAACATTGCGTCCTAAAACAGCAGACTACACATTCTTTTATTTCTTTCTTTTTTAAAAAAGACTATTTATTTGAGGACGAGAGAGAGACAGAGAAAGAGAGAGGGAGGGGGAGAAGGAGGAGCAGAGAAAGAGGGAGAGAATCCTCAAGCAGACTCCCAAATGAGCATGGAGCCCCACCCAGTGTACAATCCAAGTACCCTGAGATCATGACCTGAGCCACAATAAAGAGTCAGATGCTTAACTGACTGAGCCACCCAGGCATCCCTACCCATTCTTTTCAAGAGCACATAGAAACATTCTCCAGGATAGATCACATATTAGTTCACAAAACAAGGCCTTAACAAATTAAAAAAGATTGAAGTCATACCATGCATTTCTGACCACAATGCTATGAAATTAGAAATCAGCCACAAGAAAAAATCTGGAAAGACCATACATATGTGGAGGTTAAATAATGGTGCTACTAAACAATGAATGGGTCATTCAAAAAATTAAAAAAGAAATAAAACAATACTTAGAAAAATGAAAATGGAAACACAATGGTCCAGAACATTTGGGATGCAGCAAAAGCTGTTGTAAGAGGGAAGTTTGTAGCAATACAGGTCTACCTCAAGAAGCAAGAAAAATCTCAAACAACCTAACCTTACACCTGAAGGAGCTAGAAAAAGAAAAACAAACAAAACCCCAAACAAGCAGAAGGAAGGAAATAATAAAGATTAGAGCAGAAATAAATGATATAGA
The DNA here is from genome assembly GCA_028533885.1 of Nasua narica. NCBI lineage: Eukaryota > Metazoa > Chordata > Mammalia > Carnivora > Procyonidae > Nasua > Nasua narica. Next base: position 96,284,533 of record CM052807.1, on the reverse strand, counting down.
AACTTAAAACACCAAAGAACATATCAGTGAAACCAGGAGCTTGTTCTTTGAAAAGATCAACATAATTGATAAGCTTCTTGCCAGAATCATCAAAGAGAGAGAGAGAGAGAGAGAGAGAGAGAGAGAGAGAAACGCCTGACACAAAATCACAAAGGGAAGAGGAGAAATAACTGTAGAAATATAAACAGTTGTAAGACAATATTATAAAAAACTTTATACCAACAAATTAGACAACCTAGAAGAGATAGATAAATTTGTAGAAACATATAACTTACCAAAACTGAAGCAAGAATAAATGGAAAATCTGAGCAGACTGATTACTAGCAAAGGGATTGACTGAGTAATCAAAAAACTCCTGCCAAACAGAAGTCCAGAACCAGATGGCTTCACAGGTGAATTCTACCAAACATTTGAAGAAGATCTGATACCTATTTTTCTCAAACTATTCCAAAAAGTAGAAAAAAGAGAACTTCCAAATTCATTCTATGAGGCCAATATCACCCTGATACCAAAACCAGATAAAGATACCACAAAAAAAGAAAACTACAGGCCAATATTTCTGATGAACAGAGATGCAAAATTCCTCAACAAAATACTAGCAAACAGAATCAAACAATACTTTAAAAAAATCATTCACCACACTCAAGTGGGATTTATTCTTGGGTTGCAAGGGTGGTTCAATATTTGTAAATCAATCAACATTACATATCACATTAATAGAAGAAAGGATAAAAACCATATTATCATTTCAATAGATGGCAAAAAAGCATTTTGACAAAGTACAACATCCATCTGTGATAAAAGCCCTTAATAAAGTAGGCTCAGAATGATCATACCTCAAAATAATAAAGGCCATATGTGAAAAACCCACAGAGAACATCATACTCAATGGAGAAAAACAGAACTTTCCCCCGAATGTCAGGAAAAAGACAAGGACGTCTACTCTCACCACTTTTATTCAAGGGTACTGGAAGTCCTAACAACAGCAATGAGATAAGAAAAAGAATTAAAATGTAAGAAAGAAGTGAAACTTTCACTATTTGCAGATGACATGATACTATATATAGAAAACCTGAAAGACTCCACCAAAAACTTCTAGACTGATAAATGAATTAAATAAAGTTGCAGGATACAAAATCAATGTGGAGAAATCTGTTGTATTTCTATACACTAAAATGAAGCAGCAGAAAGAGAAATCAAGAGAACAATCCCATTTATAATTGCACCAAAAATAATCAGATACCTGGGAATAAACTGAATCGAAGAGGAGAAAGACTTGTATTATGTGAAGATGACACAAAGAAATGGAAAAACATGCCATGCTCATGGATTGGAAGAACAAATATTGTTAAAATGTCTGTACTACCCAAAGCTATCTACAGATTTAATGCAATCTGTATCAAAATACCAATGGCATTTTTCACAGAACTAGAACAAACAATCCTAAGATTTGTATGGAACCACAAAAGACCCCAAATAGCACAAGCAATCTTAAAAAAGAACAAAACTGGAGGTATTAGAATCCCAGACTTCAAGTTATATTACAGAGGTGTAATAATCAAAACATTATGGTACTGGTACAAGATAGATACATAGATCGTAGATCAATAGAACAGAATAGAAAACCCAGAAATAAACCCAATTGTATGGTCAATTTATCTTTGATAAAGCAGGAAAGAACATCTAGTGGGAAAAAGACAATCTCTTCAACAAATGTTGTTGGGAAAACTGGACAGCTACATGCAAAAAATGAAACTGGACTATTTTCTTACACCATACACAGAAATAAACAGAAAATGGATTACAGACCTAAATGTGAGACCTGAAACCATAACAATCCTAGCAGAGAGCACAGGCAGTAATTTCTCTAACATTGGCCATAGCAACATTTTTCTAGATATGTCTCCTGAGGCAAGGGAAATAAAAACAAAAATAAATTTTTGGGACTACATCAAAATAAAGTTTCTACACAGCAAAGGAAACAATCAACAAAACTAAAGGCAACCTATGGAATGGAAGAAGATATTTGCAAATGACATATCTGATAAAGGGTTAGTATCTAAAATATATAAAGAACTGATACAACTCCACACCCCCCAAGCAAATAATTCAGTTAAAAAATGAGCAGAAGGCATAAAAAGACATTTCTCCAAGCAAGACATCCAGATGGCCAACAGACACATGAAAAGATGCTTAACATCATTCATCATCAGGGAAATGCAAATCAAAATCATAATGAGATATCACCTCACACCTGTCAGAATGGTTAAAATCAAAAAACATAAGAAACAAGTGATGATGTGTAAAAAAAAGGAACCCTCTTTCACCGTTGGTGGGAATGCAAACTGGCATAGCCGCTTTGGAAAACAGTATAGGTTCCTCAAAAAATTAAAAATAGAACTATCTTACAATCCAGAAATCACACTTGCGAGTATTTACCTAAAAAATACAAAAACACTAATTCAAAGGGATGCATGCATCCTTATGTTTATGGCAGCATTATTTACAATAACCACATTATGGAAGCAGCCCAAGTGTCCATTGATAAATGAATGGATAAAGAGGACATCGTATGTAGGTACAATGGAACATTATTCAGCCATAAAAGGAACAAAATCTTGCCATTTGCAGTGGCATGGATGGAACTAGAGAATATAATGCTAAGTGAAATAAGTCAGAGAGAAACAAATACCATATGATTTCACTCATATGTAGAATTTAAGAAACAAAACAAATGAGTAAAGGAAAAAAAGAGACTGAGAGAGACAAACCAAGAAACAGACTCTTAACTGTAGAGATCCAACTGATGGTCACCAGAGGGGAGATGGGTGGGGGATGGGTGAAACAGGTGATGGGATTAAGGAGGGCACTTGTTGATGCTCCAGGTATTGTATGGAAGTGTTGAATCACTATATTGTACACCTGAAATTAATATAACACTGTATGTTAATGCTACTGGAATTTTTAAAGAAGATTTTTAAATTCATTTGTGAAAGAGAGAGAAAGCATGAGCATGAGGGGGATGGTGGAGGAGGGGCAGAGGGAGAGGGAGAGAAATCATCTCAAGCAGACTCCTGGCTGAGTTCAGAGCCTGAAGCGGAGCTTGATCTCACAACCCTGAGATCATGTCCTGAGCCCAAATCAAGAGTCTGACACTCAACCAACTGAGCTGCTCCAGGTGGCTAGAATTCCTCTATGCTGGAATTAAAAAAAAAAAAAAAAAAAGTTGCAAAGATCTTTTTGATAATCTGAAACCTTATCACTATACTCAGTTAAATGATGGATATTCATTGAATAGCTAGATTATTTCCAAGAAAGATAAAACATTGAACGTTAATTGCCAAACATAAGTTTATCTACTTTTGGAATCTTGTTTTTATATAGGATAGAGAAGCTAAATATATTTGAGTCTGTTAATAAACATGAAAAATTATGCTATGAGGGAGATACACCTCTAGAGAGTCATGAAATGATGTGTTCATAAATTTGCTACAGAGCGATAGTATTTGACAGTTCCTAACTGCCTGATTCCTGGTTTTCACTGAAAACCTAGGGTTACTAATGGTTAAAAATTCTAAATCCATATTGTGTGAATGAATCTACTAGAAATAACAAAAATAAATAAAAAAGCAACTCTGTGCAAGGAAAGTTTTTGATAAGTGAAAGTATGAAATATGTGTTTTTGTTAAAGGAAAAAGAGAAATTTTGTTCTAAAGTAGAATGACTAATTGTTCCAGACTTAGAAATAAGACAGAGTGGGACAAAAGCTGAATGAATAAAAAAATAAAAAAGGGTTATGGAAAAGGAATCTCGGAAAAGGAATATTTTGGTCAGTGATCAAAGCTTGCTAAGATTGGATGGATTTATTTATATGAGCTTTTAAAAAAATTAGCCTTTGTATTACTAACTAGTATACTGACACAAAATTAGAACTTGTTTTCTCTCTCTGTTAAAACATATTTTCTTAGATTATTGATCTGCTCTTAATAAAACACTGTAAAAAATTTTTCCTTACATTTTAAGTAATCTGCCTGGACAATCAGGATTTTGTGTCCTAAAATAATTTCCCATGCTTTGTGTTGTCTTTATCAGCCTTTGATTACTTAAGAAAACCAAGTATTCTCATTATTAAAAGAGCTATACTTTTTTTTTTTTTTTACAACTATGTAACTTTCTGTATTTGCCTTTGAAGTCTTTTAATTGTCACTTTGGTTAGATGGATAACTAAGTATTGTTTCACAGTGACTTGTGAGCCTATGTAGTCAAGTGTTCAAAGTTTTTGACATTTTTGAGAATTTTCCAAAGTCAAATTCTAAATGGAGTCTTTTTTACTCCAAACGAACTTTGAGATTTTCCAGAGCACTCCTGGAAAATCTCAAGGGATTTCTGTCTCACTTTGTAAAAGAGAGATCTTAAGCTAATTAGAATTATTTGGTATGTTAAATTATGTGAGAAGCATTGTTAAGTAAGAAGTGATGATAAATCTTAAGTTATATGTGTATGGATATATATTACTAACACAGATATTCCAGAAATTGTGTGAAATTCTTAGAAATTTGGAATATTAAACTTCTGTAAACAGCATTGAAACATTTATCTTTTCTCTCTATTTGATCCCTCTAGAGTGTGGAAAGTCTTAGCATTCTGATTTTTGTGACAATGTAATTATTTTCATAAGTTCAATAAGAATCTGTTCTTGTAATAAGGCACAATTAGAAACATCAGTTATATTAACAAGGCTTTGGCTGGAATATCATATTTGAGGATGATGTACATCAAATCAGATATGACCCGACAACTTTAAGGAACTAAGGTTGATTTTAAGGAGTCAGTGCTTATAAGCTCCTCCCACCTTAGAAAAGCTGACCTGTAGTATCTGGCTTACAGCATTCCCCACCTTACAGGTGAGTAAGGAAGGTCACTTCTTGGCAGACCCAGGAATCTTAGAATATTTGGGGGATACTGAGAAGCTCACCCAAATCAGTAGGTATTGTAGGCAAAATGGTAGTGGATTCTTGGCTTGGCTTCCTAGCCTTGAGAAGCTTTTATTTTTTATTTTTATTTTTTTAAATATTTTATTTATTTGAGGGAGAGAGAATGACAGAGGGTGAGCAGGAGAGGTGGGGGTCAGAGGGAGAAGCAGACTCTCCGCTGAGCAGGGAGCCTGACATGGGACTCGATCCCAGGACTCTAGGATCATGGCCTGAGCCGAAGGCAGTTGCTTAACCAACTGAGACACCCAGGCACCCCTTGAGAAGCTTTTAAAAGTCCAATCTAGAATTTTCTAATGAAAAGTTCCAGCACAGCAAACTCAAATCTGGGCCTATGCAAGCTCTTTTTGCACTTATATAAATAATCAGGCCAAGAGTAATGAGACCAGCCTTCACAAACAAATTAGTCTTCCTTTGATTATCTTTGAAATGGAGAAATGGGAGTGACTATAGAAAGAAGTTGTTTTTGTTTCACTGGAAAACTATAGTGCACCCTTGTGGGCTCAGTCTTGTATATTTAACCAATCCTTACTAAGTCCTGAATTCTTTTAGTTTGCTCTACTATCTGGTTACCACTCTCCAAATTAAAGTTTCTAATTTTTTATCTCTCTTCTGGTTTGGAATTAAGACTGCCCTTTCCTGGAATTAAAATAAAAACTAAAATAAAGAAAAAAAAGGAAAGCCTGGGTGGCTCAGTGGGTTAAAGCCTCTGCCTTCGGCTCAGGTCGTGATCTCAGGGTCCTGGGATCGAGCCCCACATGGGGCTCTCTGTTCAGCAGGGAGCCTGCTTCCCCCTCTCTCTCTGCCTGCCTCTCTGCCTCCTTGTGGTCTCTCTCTCTGTCAGATAAATAAATAAAATCTTAAAAAAAAAAAAAAAAAACTTGAAAAAAGAAAAGAAAGGAAAAAAACCCAGCCCTTTTCCTGAAGTCCTATAAGTGCAGCTGGATGACTTGATAGAAACTTAAAAAAGAAATGACAACAGATTATGTTGGGCAACCTTCACGCCTTCTGCTGTGTGCGCAGTTCAGAAAGTTCACTGGAACAGCTGATGCCATCAGCAGAGGCGTTCAAACTCCAAACCAGGAAAATGAATTAGATGCGCACTGTCATCCTCCCTTCACCTTCTAAAGATGCTTTAAGCTCAAGCCTAAAAATCTTGACTGGCTGCCCCTCTGGACTCAGAAACTGGGTTTCTAGCAATCCGTGTTTTTCCTTTAGTTTCACAGAAAGTCCCCTCATTAAATGCCTGATTGCTAGCACCATCCAGAAAAGTGTCATAAAATGTGTGCGTGTGTGTGTGTGTGTGTGTGTGTGTGTGTGTACCACCAATTATTTTAACACCACTAATCCAAACCTCTAAACAAATCTCAAGGACTTGTGGCCATGACCTTTACTGTTAGGAAGAAAATTGATCAGATAAAATCATTCATTTACCTTAATAGTTTATTCTTCTGAGAATAAGAGCCCTTGAAGGGGAAAACAATCTTAACCCAAAGCCTTTATAATGGTGGGGTTTAGACATCAGAGGGCAGAGGTGCTTAGGGACCTGTGGGCCTTTCTGGTGACACTTCGATCAGATCTCTTCTTTCTTCCCACCAAGATAGCTCCTCTTTGCATCTGCTAGTCCGTTGGCCAAGACTTGGCCTCTCACCCATATTGCTTTGTCTAGCTAACGCCTACTCATCCTTTAGATCTCAATGGGAGCATTGCTTTCTCAGGAAGCCCTCACTGACCTAAGTCAGATTTTCTTAACTTCTCAAAAGACCATGACTACTCCTTCTTAGCATTTGTCACAGCTTCTGTTTTTTCATAGATGTAGGCAGTTACTTGATTGTTGACTGACTCCCCCACCAGATTCCAAGTTTCAAGAGGGTACGAGTGATGCCTGCTCCTGGGCATCTGTATCCGCAGCATGTGGCACCTTACCTGGTATGTGGGGTCCGCCCTCAATAGTTGTTGAATGAATGGACTAGGGACTCTCAATGACTTTAGGCATTTCCTTTTCTACTGCTTCCACCCCCATGCCATACTAGAGGCCAAGGATATCCTTCTACGGAAGCCCATAGATGTAAAATCTAGTAAAGCAAAAGACATTGTAAAGCCTCTCCTTTCATGTTGTTTCAACATATTCCTTTTTCGATGTTCTGGATCGACACTGTCACGTGGCACGCCCATGCATGGGCCTCCGCGGCATGGGGTTTTACTAAGCTGATCATAACAGTCCTTGGGATTCACTTGGGAATAAGGCAAGATAAACATACTGTGACCAGCCTTGTGGGACGGAGCCTGCTGTATGAGGCCCACAGCATTAGGACAGGGTCCTCCCCAGAAATTGATTACCATGACCGGTACCATTGAACTAGGACTCCCTGCCTCCTCGAGTAAAGATTAGTTTGGACTCGTTCTGTTTTTGCATTGGAAAAAGAGTTTTCCAGCTTTTGCAGATAAAATTTCGCCCATTTAAAAGGCTTTTACCTTTTTTCTCCACCCTGCAGGCCATGACGGTCACATATGGTCATTGCTGGGTCCACCTCACCCTGGGGGGTCTTTCTAAAAGCTGAGAGACACTCAGCTCTCAGACCACTCTGGCCTCAGACCAAATGTGGAGTGGAAATGGCCTGGCTTCTTGGCAGCTTCTCTGTCCCACTGACAGCAGCCCAACTTGTGGAGGCATCTGGTATCAGGAATATCCTGAGCTCGGGTCCTGGGAAAATTTTTCTCTGTGGCTTTTGTGGGGAAAGAAAAAAAAAAAAGCTTTAAGGACTCTGTGTCTGTGTGTTGGATATTATACGTCAAATATTTTCAAAAACCTTAGAACTCACCAAAATAGGTTTCATTCTAGAAACATTATCTGTTATTTATGATGGAGACTTTTTATAACTTCTAAGGTTGAGATTATGTTCCATCAGGTTTTTTTATAACAGCAGTTTTTTTGGAGGCCCAAGGGTGGGAAAGCAGATTATAATTTAAATTGTGTGGTAGACATTTTCCATGTGGTTTAATGTGAAGATTTAGGAGTCAGGATTTGGGATTTTCAGTCCAGATAGATTGCATTCTTCATCCAAGGAGTATGCAAAAGAAGATAATAGCAGTGATAATAGTGATAATAGCAGCAATTACGTGCGTGGACTCAGGTATGGGTCAAAAATCTCAGGTTATTAGCTCTGTGACTTCCACACAATGACCTCTGTGAGCCTGTCTCCAAACTGAGAAGGGTGGTTTCTGCTTTGCAGAGTTGTAAGGACTATTGGCTGTAATATACATTACATGTATATTACATGTGTATTATCTTTAGCATTCATTAAGTGTGCAACAAATGATGAATTTCATTATAATTACTGTTCTTCCAGTATGCCCATACCAAACTGGACACTGTGGGCAGGAATCTTCCGGTAGTGAGAGGAAACCGGATTGTAGTTTCTAGGGGATAGGAAGGGTGCAGCCATTCCAGAAGGAGAGGGAGAAGCCATCCTGCTTCTCTCCAACAACATGCGGGGTAAATAATGTTAGCCTAGTCCTTAGATAAGGACACTGAAGCCCAGGGAAGTTAAGTGACTAGCTCAAAATCGCACAACTAATAAGAGACAGAATTGCAGAACCAGGACCTAATAAATTCAGGCCTAATTCCTGATTCAGAGGTTCCTTCTATGAAACCATAGCAGTAAAAGTTCAACCAATATTAGTATCAGAAGTTAAAAAGTAGGTATTCTACTCATATAACACATTTTGGTGCTATCTTTTGTTAGCCTGGCATAGCAGTTTGAAACTTTCAGGGGACTGAAACTGAAACTAACCCTAACCCATGACCCCCTGGAAAACATGCATTTCTTTAGATGAGGAGATATGGAGGTTTAGAGGCTTATAGAGATTTTCCAGATTCACTGGGTCAGGTTAGGGGTTGGGGCTGGATGGTGCAAACCAGGCCTGTCCCCAAAGAGAGCCCCTCTGGGCTCGTGGGGCCTGCCAGCACAGGGGCAGGCCCCCACCAAACTCCCAGCGAGTGTGAATTAAACACTCATAGCTAACAGTCAGCCGCAGTTACGTGTACATTCTCATTTAACCCTCCAGACAACCCACCGGGATCCGGAGACTCACAGCTGGGGAATGCTCTCCCTGAATCTAATGTCCGTGTTCAACACTGCACATACTCTTAATTTTGATGAATCAGGTCAGGCTTGCTGATTCTTAATGTGGTGCCCTTTCTGGTACTAACTGGTTTCAGCGTGGGCCAATAAAAACCAAGATTCCAGATCAAGCACAAAACAAACCAGCAGACCGATAGATTTTTGGAAACCATCAAGAGGCAGGCACGGAGATGGCTAGCTCTCGCACGCTTTTCTCCTTGCAACTGTAGTCAGTATACAGCTTGTTCTCCCACAGGAGGCCCCCTGCCCTCAGCCTGGAAACCAAAATAGAGCACTCCACGTTGACCTTGCCCTGGGATGTGTGGCCTAAAGAAACTCAATGAGCTCACATTAACTTGTTTTAAGGAAGGACAATGCTTTATAAAAGTAGTATGCATGTGACCCCCGACTGCAAAAAAGCACCTCGGAGCCACATTAGCTTCTCCCCTCATATCTGTGGCTCTCTCCCTTTCCTCTATGGTACAGCTCTTGGCCACAAATTCTTTGTTTTGCGTCAAAGGCCTTTTAGGCTCCCACCCTGAACCATCAAAGATTCCTTAACTTCCTTTTCTCCTCTGTAAACATCAATTTATTGCTCCGTCTCCTGCACATATGCTGAACCTCTTGACCACAGCTTGATTCAGGGGAAAGCTGGGATCTTCAATATTTCAGAGACGCAGTGGGTGAGGAAAGCATGAGTGTGTAGCTACTGAATTGACCCTTGGAACAAAAAAGGGGAAAAAAAAGTTTGACTTCAGAATTACAAGAATTTTTCTTTACTTCTTTTTCTTTTTTTCTCCTATTTCCCTCCCCTAGTGCCCGCCCTGGGCCCAGCTGGGCAGTGGGGGGCTCTCATCCTTCCCTTTCATCGTCAGAAGGAAGGGCCTCAAGAATCATAAGAATTTTTTCATTGCACTAGCCACCAATCAGGAGGGCAGCACATCAGCTGACTGTGTTGCCACAGAAGGATTTCCTCCCAAAGAGGAAGGAGCTTAAGGACAAGAAGAGTTACAAGTAGGAACGGACCGAGCAGGCAGGCAAAAGTGGCAAAACATTGAACTGAAATGCATTGAGAGTCTCTGTATCTGAGAAGTGCATGGCAGGGTCAAGGATGGCCAAGGAGGGGACCTGTCTTCCTCTTGACCACAGACTGGACCACAGACTGTTCTTTTCCTGGCCCATGAGTAGTTAAGGAGAAAAAGAGCAACCACGGCTATTGACAAGCCGATGAAATATGCTGGCTCTAACCCAAGTTCTCCCCTAGCAAGGCAGTTAGTGGTGCCTGCTGGTTCTCTTAACTTCTCAGAGCCTTTAAGACCTGGACAGCATAGTCCTTCCAGCCCTTGAAGGTGATGTTGAGCTTCAGTGCTCTATAGAAGGTAGCATGGTGCAAAGCAGGGCTTCCCAAACCTCAGTCTGCATCGCCATCAGCTGGAGGTCTTCCTGCAGCAGAGATTGTTGGGCCCCACAGCAGAGTTTCAGATTCAGTGGGTCTTGGGCGGGGCCCAAGAACTTGCATTTCTACAAATTCTCAACTGACACTGATGTGCGAGTCTGGGCACCATCCTTTAAGAACTGTGGGTTTAGAGAGAAAACAAGGACTTGTAGGTGGACAGGGATTCTGGTCCCAGTTCTGCCCCCAGTTCTGCCACTTCCTGTGTGCTTTTGAGTGAGATACCTACCTTCTTGGAGCTTTAGTTTTCTCACCTAGTAGGGCAGATATGGAAGATGGAGGATAGTGGTAGTGTGGTCAGGTATATAGACTGTGTTCACCTCCGGCCCTGCCGCTGACCCGCTGTGTGATCTTAGACAAACTGCTTCAGCTTCAAATTCTGTTCTTGAATCCCTCGGTTTCCTCGCCTAGAAAGTGGGGGTAATAACTATCTACCACCCGGCGTTGCTGTGAGCACTGTAACTGAAAATAAGTAAAACAGTCACGACAGTTTTGTGATATAAATGTGATATAAACAGGCACTCGTCATTTTTTGTGGTTGTGTCACTTACATGAGGTGAAGACTGTAAAGGGCCATATGTCATGCCGGGCCCATAGAAAATGCACAGGAAGGGTCAGTCAATTTCCTCTCCTCAACCCAAGCCAGGGAAGTCAGAGCCGGAAGTGCTAATGCAAAGAATGTCCTTTCAGTGGCGTTCTCCATAAAAGGCACAGCAAAATAAAGATACCAGCCCGAGGATTTTAGCTGTTAGTAAGGCAGAGTATGCCAGGTGCCTCCTCCCTTTAGGGAGTCTATGCCAGGGGAGCCTTCCTTTGAGCAAGGATCAGCAACTTGGAAGATTTAGCCAGTTGATGTCTGGCACTCGTAAGTGTGGGCAAGCCTTGAGAAACTCCCAACAGGATGTTGGACAGCTAGCATCCCGTCTCCCGGGAGGGCTGAAACGACCTAAGCATGGCTCAGGACTTACAGACCTCAGGCTGGTGGGACTCAAGCTGATCCATTTCCTTCATCGTCTTCATTATACAACTCAAGGCAGCCCTGAAATCATCCTGGAGCTGATGCTGAGCTCTAAGATAGGTGTAGTCATTTATTTTACTTTCTGGCCATATTGTCTTATAATGGTCTGTGGATAAAAGGCAGGGTGAAAGGTTCGACAAAATTATCACCCCTATGGTATCCAGTGAGAATTCAGTGAGCTGCTTTAAGAGAAAGCATTCAAATATGTTTTGTCTGTATATTAATAACTCCCCCTTGGGTGTTTTTGATACTGGGTGGTATACTAAAGGCCCTGAGAAGTCCTGCAGTAAAGAAATAATGGATTTTATCCTTAACTCAGCAGTTCTCAAATTGTTTTGTTTGGCCACAGAAACATTTTTCTTTTAAACAAATGTAGTGTCTCTTAACATCTCTCAGAACATACTGTGGCAAATGCTGGGATAGGCAGAAAGGCCATATGTTAGTCTCCAACTCTTTAGTTTATTGCTAGACCCATACTAAGCTCTTGTCAAGTGCTGGCTCTCCAAATAGCACCGACACAATCTGTCGACATGACAGAGCTGTTTATTGTGGTAAGACAGATGACCACCTAGACAGAGTTTGGGTAATGTCTCCTAGGGGAAAAGGCAAGGTTAGATTTCATTGCAAATTGAAAGTTTGGTTTAAAGTTGTCTTCCAGTGAGGGGGCTTGGTTCGGTAAGGATAATGATGCAACAGTTTAGGATTATAAACAGCATGACAAGGATTTTGAGTTGAGGGATTTGAAGATCTTTAGGGTGTTAACTATCTGTTGATGCTTCCTATTGAAGTGAAGGGTCTTCTAGGGAAGTTCCTGTAACGAACAATCAAGTTATCTGCCTGGACAAAAATCTCCTGGATTAGTAAAGGCATGATAATAAAGACAATGGAGTAACAGAATTAAAATTCTGTTAATGTATTGTGGAAAGTAAGGGGTGTGTGGGGTGCCTGGATGGCTCAATTGGTTAAGCATCCAACTGATTTCAGCTCAATTCATGATCTCAGTGTTGTGAGATCAAGCCCTGTGTCAGACTCTGCACTGGGCGTGGAGCTGTGGAGCCTCCTTAAGATTTTCTCTCTCCCTCTGCCTCTCCCCCACCTCCCTCTAAAAAAAAAAGTAAGATGTGTGTGTGTGTGTGTGTGTGTGTGTGTGTGTGTGTGTGTGTGTTTGGGGGAGGAGGAAGGTTAGATAGTTCCAGTCCTCAGTCCTCAGTCCTCAGTTTCTAAGCTGTGTACATGAGATATAGATAGGTTCTATTCTCACTCTTCATTCTTAAACTTACTGCATTGATGTTGAATACTCATCTGTTTTTTTTTAAATATTTCCTCCAGGCCAGACTGCAACAGGATATAAACCTGAGGATGTTATTTGTGTGGGATTCTACAACTTTCATCATTGGTGAGTTACTGTTCTGTGCCAGGATCCCCACCTTCTGCCTCCTTCCTCCCAAACACACCTTTGAATGAATGTATATTGTGTCAATGCACAGAGATGAACCTCAGATCACTTAGAGCCGAGAAACTTCTCTTCATCTGGAGACACATTGACAGGAATGGCATGCATTCCTTTGTTGGATTTTAGCATATTTTGCAGCAAGGATAGAGGACAACTTTGAAATGATGAGGTTGGCCTTTGTTGGTTCCCTGAGCATAGAACCTCTTAGAAGTGGAATTCTTAGTAATGACCATGATGGAGGATGCATTGACGAGGACTGCTTTCCATTTACTTAAGAAGTTCATATGTCTTTAAGGCATTTCTTATTTCACAAACATAAAATAAGAAATGTTATGATCACTCAAGTTTTATATTACATTTTAAGAAAAAATGATGAATTCCTTTGCCACAGGATCAGAGTACAGAATAAACCATAGAATGAATTGATATCTTTTTTTTTGTTTTTTTGGTGATATCTTTAATAACAATAAAGTTGTAGTCTGTGAATTAAATATGAATTAAAAAACTCAATCTCCAGATTAGTCCTACTGCTCAATTTAATTTCCAACTCAGGCAATATTTTCTAGGAAATTATTTTACTTTTTCCATTGGTGAGCTGTTTTTATTTCCAGGAACTTGATATCACTTAGAAGAAAGAAATATTCTAGGCTAATGCACAATGGTTTTGAAAGCACAGGAATGTTGCTACCTTAAACACTACTTAACCTCTTCTGTTAAGATTTGATACAATTTTACTGCATAAATAGAGAAGACATGTCTACGATCCTGGATAGTACAAATTTAGTATTAACTTTTTTTTTTAAGATTTTATTTATTTATTTGACAGAGAGAGAGCAATCACAAGCAGGCAGAGAGGCAGGAAGAGAGAGAGGGGGAAGCAGGCTTCCTTCTGAGCAGAGAGCCCGATGCGTGGCTTGATCCTAGGACCCTGAGATCATGACCTGAGCTGAAAGCAGAGGCTTTAACCCACTGAGCCACCCAGGCGCCCCTAGTATTAACTTTAATAACCAAATACTAGTTGAATAAAAGCAGACTTAGTTGTTTAGATGGCAAGAAGTACCTGAATTCATGAAAAATCTGAACTACAGACCATATTGTTTTTAAAAAAGCTCATATAGTAAGTGGAGATAGTTCAGTCAAATAACATATAGTTATTGAAGTCCATATCAATTATAGCATTATGCTAGATCCTGGGAATCCAAAGACCAGGGATAGTATTAGTCCCTGTCCTTGAGCTCATTGTCTAGAAGGGAAGGCTGAGATGAAAACTTGGGAGTAGAGGGTATAAAACATCGGTGGGGGAGGGAGCGTGGGGGGGGTCAGTGAAAGGTTTCTAGAGGAGATAATGTATTAGTTATGTATTGATGTACAACAATTACCCCAAATGTAGTACCTTTTAACAGTAGTTATCTCACATAATTATTATCTCATATAGTTTCTGACAGCCAAAAAACCTGGAAAGGCTTAGCTGGTGGTTCTGGCTTAGGTTCTCTCGTGAAGTTGCCGTCGTGATGTTGGCCAGGGTTGATGTCATCTGAAGGCTTGACTAGAGAGGATCCACTTTCAAAATGGCTACCGGCATAAGACCTCAGTTCTCTGCCACGGGGGTGTCTTCTTAGGGCTACTCATGACATGGTTTGTAACCTATCCCAGATTAAGGGACCTAAGAGAGAGAAACTCAAAAGCTACAATGTCTTTTATAACCTACCCACATGAGTGACATTCTTCACTTCCTCATTATTCCTACTGATCATATAGGTCAACACCCACCCCCCCAATACAATGTGAAAGAAGACTAAAGCAAGGATGTGAATATCAGGAGGCAAGGACCATTGGGGGCCTTCTTGGTGACTTACTACCGTAGATATTACCTACCCTAGTAGAAGTTCCCAGGGAATATACTTATATAAACTGTTACTTTTTTTTGAAGATTTATTTATTTTGGAGAGAGAGAGTGAGACAGCAAGCATGTGCAGGGGAGGGGTGGGGGGAGAGGGAGAGAGAGAGAATCTTAAGCAGACTCCCCACTAAGTAGGAAGCCCAATGTGGAGCTCAACCCACAACTCTGAGATCATGACCTGAGCTGAATTCAAGAGTCAGATGCTTAACCAACTAAGCCACCCAGGCTCCCCTAATAAATTGTTATTTTAAGTAATTTTTAGTCAACTGTTAATCTTAGCTGATACCTTTTAGCTAGAATATAAATGTCTGTATATAAAAGGAGAATAATAGTAGCCAATATGTATTGAATTTCTATATGGCAGGCACTGTCAAAGCACTTTCCATGTATCATCTCATTGAGAGATAGTACAGCTTAGCATTTAAGCATCTGGATTCTAGAGCTATATAGGGTTTAAAAAAAAATATTGACATGTTGAAATGTGTTGATGATGACATCATGACTTCAGAATATAACATGCTGTTGTGTTTCTTCGAATAAAAATTGTGTTTCATAAAACAGAAAAAAAATATTGACATGTTGGGACAGATTACTTAACCCCTTTATGCCTTGGTTTTCTTACCTATAAGCAAAAGGAGTGCTATGTCTCTCATAGGATTATCTTGAGGATAAAGTAAACCAAAACACCAGACTCTCTCCTAATTGCTGGCACACTTATGCTCAGAAACAGATTTTTCAAATTATTCTTTATTTTTTACCCATGGGAGATGCGGGGCATGGGCGTCACATTGGATTGAACCAGTGGGAAGCGAGGAAATCTCAGTTCAGAGTTGGATGTCCTCCACAAAACAGGATGGTTGACTCCCATGATGCCAGTCAGCTAGGCTGGGTTTCAAGTTGTTAGTGCACTGTTATGTTCACTCTTTCTGGAAAAATGAAAAAAAAAAAAATTGGGTCACTCTATGGACTACTGGGTAAGTATCAGGGTGGCAGATCTGCTCTGTGGCTTGGAGCAACCCATGCTTTTTCCATGGGACACTGAAGGCTGGCCAACAGGGCACCCCAGGGTGTCCCTCTGACCTCATGCCCTATGACTGGGGACATTCTTTCTTCTTGGCCCTGACATCCCTTAAAGCCCCACCTACTATTCTCATCTGGTTTAATCTGGTTTAATCCGGCTCTTGTCATTTTTATCTCCTTAGCCTTGCTCAAAATGTCCCTGCAGGTCCCTCCCTCTTCAAACTATTTCTGTCTTTAGCAAAAAGACACTTGGATACAAGTGTTGGCTCCTGCTCAGCAAGGTCATCTGCCCAGGGTACTGTGGGTATGATGCCATTGCATTCACTTATCACTGCTCTGGATTGTGAGAACAGCTCTTCACAAACTAAATAACCACAAGCCCCAGACAATTTTATCTGAATTTGTAAAGGTCTCTGGGAGTGTTTTATTTCCTTTTCTTGTATACGGTTATTTAGAAATAATTGGTAAGGACTAATAATGACAATGAGATGAAAACTATGTGTAGAACAGTGCTCCCCACTTTCTTTTGGGAATAATGTTGGTACGGCCCTTAAAAATGTGCAAGAGAGGGGCTCCTGGGTGGCTCAGTTGGTTGTGTCCAACTCTTGGTTTTGGCTCAGGTCACGATCTCAGGTCCTGGGATGGAGCCCCCCACCCCACACCCCTGCGCTCAGCGAGGTGTCTGCTTCTCCTCCCCGTACCCCTCCCCCTGCTCACACACACACTCTCTCTATATCTCCAAAATACATAAATAAATTTAAAAAAAATGTGCAAGAGAACACCAACTACTCACCCGGGACTAAACTTTAAATAAGAACAGAGTAAGAACTGCATTAGTTAAAGTAAACCCTCATTAGCTGATGACTGTCTATTAGGTTCCTATATTGACCTTTCCACAATGAATGGAAAGGCTATCCCCAAGATACAGGACTTGCCAGAAGTTTGAGCAGTCTCCACCTTTCCCAGGACAGTTGTCACCTTGGCCCCAATTCCTGCCTGGCTGGTGACACAGCATCTGTGGTCATGCCGTCCACAGTTGGGGTAGGTGGGGATGGGGGCCCAGGAGGCACGAGCGAGCTCCTGTTCCACATCTGCACAGCTCTCTCCTTCCCTTTGGTGAAAACATTTTTCATGCTCTGTCTCCTTGAGAAATCTGCTTAAAATCAATTTCTGGCCAACCCCTTTCACTGTCCTCCCCGTCAACCATCCATCCAGCCCAGCCATTACCTATGGATTTTTTTTTCGTAAACAAATGCAAACATCCATCTCTACAAAAAAAATATAGAGGACATGAGAATGGAAGTCCATTTTATTGCCTTAGGAACCAAAGAGGGTAAAGGAAAAGACCCCATTCTCAGACTTTACACTGTTGCTAGTTAGGGATATGCTCAAGATAGTGGCTTTGAAGTGGAACATCTCAATTCCGGTTCTGCCATTGAGTAGAAGTATTCAACCACCCTAAGCGTTGTTTTCTTTACCCCTTTAAGGTAAATAGTGATAAGCAACTTACGGAGTTGTTGTGAAGATTTGGGGACCACATAGAGCATCTAGAAGGTGACTGGTACATGTAAGCACTCAGTATTTAACCTATTATCATAATTATTTTTTGAAACTCTATCTACATTCAAGGATTCTTCCTGAGGGCTTCAAGGAAGGTTGTACTGCTGATATCTCACTGTATTTCCATTGCTATAGATATTAATGCAGCCCCATGTTTTCCATGATTATTATTAACTCACATTTTAGATGTGAAAACTGAACCTAAAGAGGTCCAGAGATTCAATCAAAGTTGTGCCCTGACAGAGTTGGGGCTCAAACCTATGTCCTCAAATTCTAACTGAGCACCAAGCTCAGGGTTTAACATTAAATTATAGTGCTCTTTAGCAAGGCAGATGGATATGTAAAAACAAAAACAACAACAGCAAAACTTTCACAGAATATAATGAGCACGATAAGGATACATAAAAATTGCTCTAATAAATCAGATCAAAGAGCCGTTAATTCCAGGGTAAGGAAGGCGTGGAGGTGAGAATGGGGTGAAGTTAGGGAGGCTCTGAAGAGTAATTGTGAAATCTTCTCTAGTGGATTTCTGGAACAAGTGGTCATAAGCTGGACTGCTTACAGACATGTTTTATTTGTCCCTTAAAGTGCTTAAAATTATTTTGAATTGGTTGCCAACATTTAAAAACAGCAGATTTCACATAAAAATAGAAATTTCTGGCTTTCTTTTGGAAAATCAGATCTGTTAACATGATTGTTCATTGTTCCACTTGATGTCAGTTGGCTCTCCACTTCAGCCTGGGCTGACCTCCAACTTTGTCCCCATAGGTCTCTTCTTAACCTTTGTCAAGGATCAAGAAATTGAAAAGATAAGATTTTTCATAGACATATCAACAACCAATCATGGAAATTTAAAGTGCTAGAAGGATAATGAAGATCTTTGTTTACTTAAGTAGAATAAAATATTCAAGACATCTACTATTTATTGACTAAACATATCCTTTACTCCTTAGATTTCAAGTATACTTTAGTTCAGTGTAGGCCTAAGTGTAATTATCACAAAGGGATTAGAGAGGTGGAAATCCTGTGGAGATTGTGGAGGTGCTGAAGTGAATTCAGAAAGAAATATGCTTCTGAAAAGAGAATTAGTAAAGTAGGAACTCTGAGGGCTTGCATGCCGCCATGTTTTGCTGATTACTATTAGAGATACATTAATAAAAATTAACTAATTTATAATTCTTTTTTTCCCCAAATTCCTGTATCTAGACATATGCTTTAACAAAGACGCTTTCAAACACTTTTGTCCATGACCCACAGTATGAAATACATTTTTCACTCCACATACACACATATACATTCATCTGTGGCTGGACACTTGAGTTGCTTCTACCTTTTGGCTATTGTGAAAAATGCTACTAAGGACCTGGATGTACAAATATCTGTCCAAGTCTCTGCTTTTGATTCTTTTGGGTACATACCCAGAAGTGTAATTGTTGGATTACATGGTAAGTCTATTCTTAATATTTTGAGGAAGACAATGATTTTTATAAAGATGATGCTTTAGCTTACAGCTACTGTGAAATAATGGACTGAATTAGAATGTTCATCTGCATTTCCATTACTTTCCAGTATGCCGGCAAGTTTGCAAATAAAAATTCTCAAAGGTATTTTGTTATCAGGGTTCTGAGGAACACAGGATCCTGTCTCTAGAGGCAGCATCAGAATAGAACCAACCTCTGGGGACAAACCTGCCACTGAATGATGAATAAATAACACTCATTAAGAAAACTTTATATGGGGGCACCTGGGTGGCTCAGCTGATTAATTCTTTGCCTTCAACTCAGGTCATGATCCCAGGGTCCTCCCTCAGCAGGGAACCTGCTTCTCCCTCTCCCTCTGCCTGCTACTCCCCCTGCTTGTGCTTTCTCTCTCTCTCTGTCAAATAATTAATAAAACCTTAAAAAAAAAAAAGAAAACTTTACATGGCGATTAAGAAGTTGCCTTTGCTTTCTGTGTTAAGATGCACACTATATTAATCTAGTCTGCTTTGTGTCACAACTATAAAACCTTAAAAACTGACACTTCTCCATGTGCTCTAAGCAGCCTCCCGTGAAATTGCAAGGAATGAAGAATCCCTAAATGTCAGTCAAAGCTGTCAATGTAATGTAATGTAATATTTACATTAAACAAAATAGAAACCCCAAATAAAACCCCAACCCCAACTTCTCTTTCTAAAAGTTGCATATGCAATGTAGGTTCATTGTAGGATTTTAAAAATATAGACATAAAAATATAGAAATGGGGGCGCCTGGGTGGCTCAGTTGGTTGAGCAACTGCCTTCGGCTCAGGTCATGATCCTTGAGTTCCGGGATCAAGTCCCACATCGGGCTCCCAGCTCCACGGGGAGTCTACTTCTTCCTCTAACCTTCTCTCATGCTCTCTCTCACTTTCTCTGTCTTTCAAATAAATAAATAAAATCTTAAAAAATATATATATATAGAAATGGAAACCAGGGGTCCCTGGGTGGCGCAGTTGGTTAAGTGTCTAGCTCTTGGATTCAGCCCAGATCATGACCTTGGAGTCATGAGGTCTAGTCCCATGATGGGCTCTGCGCTCAGTGGGGAGTCTACTTAAGAATTTCTCTCCCTCTCCCTTGCCCCTACTGCTTGTGTTTGCTCTTTTTCGAGATTCAATAAATAAATCTTTTAAAAATATATAGAAACGGAAACCATCTGTGATCCCACCCACTTTTTGTTAAATTCTTCCAGATTATTTTCTGGACATAAATGTATTTCATGTACATTTTAATTATCAAATGAGTCAAGCTATAGCTTATTGTTTTGTGACTTACTTTTTTCCCAATTAGTATATTATACACATATTTCCATGCCATGTCTTTTCTCATAAAAATAATGTTTATAATTGAAAAATGCCAGTTTTACAGATATTACTTAATTTATTCACTCAATGTTGTATTGTTGAGCTTTTTCTTTGAATTTTAATTTTGCTAATACAGCAGTGAATATTTTTTTCATAGGTTAATTTTTAAGTTCATCTTGATTTTTGTGGGTGAATCTTAAAAATACTATGGCTTTTGCAAATTGTATGCATAGATTATTATTTTTTTGAAAAGAAAATATTTACATATTTTTCAATATTAAAAGTAATATAAATTTATTATTACAGGGTCAAATAGTATGAAATAAAATAAAAAGTAGAGTTAAAATTGCTCTTTTTCCTCAAGGGAATTGTGTTAACAGTTTAGTGAACATTCCTTTAGATTTTCAATGCATATATACAAATATATATTTACAAAAATGAAATCTGCCTCTACATTTGAGTTTGATAACCTTATTTTTTAATTTAGAAAATAGTGGATTTTTTCCATGTCATTAAATATTCTTTTACAATATTTTTTGATGGCTTCAAACTATTGCATTGTGGCGGAAAAACTTTTCCTCTACCCTCCTTGGTTCACTGTTTGAGGTCTATGAATTAAACTGACAAAAGACAAATTAGTAAGAGAAAAAAAAGATGTTTTAAATTCACCTAGGTACATGGGAATTCACAGAAAAATGTGACTCAAGGAGATGGTTAGATTTGGGGGCTTATATTTCATCATCATAAGGGCAGAAGATGGGGAAAAGGGCACTTAGAGGAGAAGAAATGACTTTTCGGGAAGATAAATGGGTCCTTAGAAGAATAGACAGATATGACGGCTTAGGAACAATGTCTGGCTTAGGTGATTTCTTATCCTGGTGTTGATTTCCAGTCATAGGAGGGCACTTAGAACAGTTTAATTCTTTTGGGACGCTCTGCTTTTATGCAGATGGGGAGAGTTCAGAAGAGAAAACTCTTCACAATGATATGTTCTGAATCCCTTAACCATATTTGTACTATCCAGGTCAGTCCCAAGTTTTTGGAGCCTCTGCCAGGTGGTTTGAGGGGGAGCGGGGAACAGGCTTCCCACAGCCTCTGATAACAGGGTAGGGCTCCCCTCTTTTGCTGTTCCTGCCCTCCTGCTACCAGCTAATTGGAACAAGACCAGGTACCTGACCATAGGTAATCACTATGGTATGAGGGGGCCTGGTCCAAAATCTTTGCCCCCCAGCAGAGAGAAGCTGGACCAATGATGATCTCATTATTGGATTTGAGTTGAGGTATAAGGAGAAAGTTAAACTGTTCACCTTGGATTCACAGCTTAAAGGTGCATGAAGGAGATCCACAAGGGAGAGTAGTTGCCTTGAAAAGTCATAAATGGGTCAGTTAGCATTATAGGGAAGCAGAATGTATAGGATATGCTATCAGGCTGATCTAAATATGTAGAATAAAGACTTGTGTTTTAGGGTAAAGCCTGGAGTGAGATGAGAATTTGAATTTTGATACTTCCACTTAAATGATTTGTGACTTGCCCTGATTAACCTTCTGACCCATAGTTTCCTTATCAGTAACGTGGATAATAATATGTCTGTTATTGAGTTGTAGGAAGAATTTATTAAGATAATATAGGCAAGGTTCTTAGCAGTCTCTTACACATAGAAATGCTAAATAAATGTGGTCATTATTATAACTATATCTTCCCAAATATACCTTATATTTGATATTCTTCCTGTACTGTATTTTCTTCCTCTACTGTATTTTTGAATCTCTGCCATTTAATATATAAATTTATGAATACATAATTAATGATTGTTATGTTATGTTCCAGGAAGTTTTCATATTGAAGTCTGGATTTTTTATTGACTGAAGTTCTAGAATAAGTAGATAAATTTTCTACTCTATGACTTTCTTTCACCTTTAAAGATAAAAGGAGTATTCTACCAAGACTGCTCATTTGATTTGGGGCTTATAAAACTTGAGTTTTCTTTCCTATAATCCCTTGGAATGTTGAACTCATGCATCAAAAGGAGTATTAGTGAAATCCCAGTTGGCAGCTGGGTAGACTGCATACATCCTTGTAAGGTTTGAAGTTCTTACCTTTTTTTTTCTTAGAAAGGGATTACCTAAAATTTTCTCTTGTCAGAATGGTGTTGGGGGGGGGGTAGATTCAGTTCTTAGTCAACTTTCTGCCTCTTTCCCCATCCCCTCCCTACTAGATAATTAGGGACTACGTGGCATGTATAAATAGCTTTAGCTGAGAACATCCTCATATCTTTGCCCCTCTCATCACTGAGCAGGGCCCGTAACTGATGTTGCAATTAGAGTGCTGATTTAGCTCTGAGAGACACATTGCAAATGATCCACTGCGGAGGATGGTATTTATATCACTACTGACTGATGAGGACTTTGTCAACTGTGCCTTTGGCAGATCATTTGATGGCACGCCCCTGGGTTAATCTGCTTCTCATTATAACCGATGATCCATGGTGATGTGTTTTCAGAACCACTCATCTTACACAGGTTGTCATGATATGGAACAGACATACATAAATACAGATAATTAAGGAAATACTCAAGCCAAGGTATGGAGATCAACAGAGGAGCTGTATAGAGGTCAAGACATTTGGTGACTTACTGAGGGCACATTTGGTATCATTTGTGCCAAGAGGATTTACACTTCTGTGTTTAGGATTTAATTGTCTCTTTTGACATAAGAGAAAGGAAATGAAAATAGATTGGCTACTTACATTTACCATAGAAAGGTCAGGCAATTTAAAGTTGTGTTTTTTTGTGGGTTTTGTTTTTTGTTTTTTTTTCATTTCTTAGAGGCTATGAGTGCTTCAAAACCATAATATATTTCAGGTCAAATAAGTAATATGGTATCAGAAATTCTAGATTATTTGATTAGGAGTTAAAAGCCTGTGATTCCCTATCTATCTATCTATCTATCTATCTATCTATCTATCTATCTATCTATTATCTATCTATCATCTACCTATCTATTATCTGTCTATCTATCTATCTATCTATCTACTTACCTACCTACCTATCATCTGCCCATCTTTCCTCTGTGTAAAATGAATTAGTAGAGACACAAACATTGGAGTTGGGCTCATTGTCTTCCTAACTCTTCTGTGATAGCTCGGAGGCAGGATGTTACAGTGTGTTAGAAGAAAGCTTCACTTTTGTTCTCTTCTTTGATATGGAGAATTGATATTTACAATCCTTTGTGAAGAGCTTCGAAAACATAGCTTCATGCCCCTCCTGATCCCCCAGCAATCCCAAAGAGATTACCACCTCTAAGCCTTTCCTACCTAAAAATCTTGCCATCAATCAAACGTACACTAGGAGTCTAAATGATGTTACAATGTGGAAAGTCATTCCCAGTACACACTGAATCGCCCTTATGGGCACCAAGGAACTCCTTCTCCTTCTTCCATGGTCTGCTTCTCTCAGGACCAACCTCTTACTCCTCTTTGATTCTGGCTCAGGTGCTCAGCCAATCAGCTGGGTCCTATTGGAGCTGGAGATGAGGAAAGTAGAGTGGTGGAGTCCTTGCTCTACAAGAAAAGGTGGAAAAAAAATGGTACCTCTTGGTTCAATCTCAAAGTGAAATAGCTACCAAACCAACGCTTCCCTTATGATTTGGGCCCACTTTTAGAAAATGTTTGTGCTATTTTGTGTATTTCTTCCCTCTTACCGTAGACTCTCAGTATTGTTCTAACTTGTATGGAATAGAGTGAACAGAGTGAAAATCTCTGAGCTACCACACAGTTAAGACCTTCCCTATCTTCTTCCATAAACATCTGCCTCCCTTGTTACTAGTGGCTATAGGCTGCTCAGTTCTCATCTCAGAGATATCAGATGTAGTCCCGTGAGAGGATAAAAAAGTAAGCAGGAAATCCATATGTGATTCAGGACTTGCATCTACAATATTTAAAGAACTCTCAAAACTCAAAAATAAGGAGAAAAGAAACCCCCACAATTTAAAAAAATGGACAAATGACTTGAAAAGAAACCTTAAAAATGTACAAATGCTCAATAAGCCCATGAAAAGATGCTCAATATAATTGGAGAAATGCAAATTAAAACCACACGGAGATGCTACACACACAAAAGATAGCTAAAAATAAAGTAAAATAAAATAAAATGCAACAATAACCATGCGCTGATTCTGGATGAGAATTCCAGAACAACTGGAATTCTCATCCATTGTTGGTGGGAATGCAAAATGTTTAGCCACTGTAGAAAAGTTTGGCAGTTTCTCATAAAGTTGAAATGCACTTATCATATGACCCAGGAATCCTACTTTTAGGTGTTTACTCAAGCATAGTGAACTTATGTTTATATAAAAGCCTACATGCAAATGTAAATAGCAGCTTTATTCATAAGCATCAAAAACTGGAAACAACCCTGAGGTCCCTCAACTGGTGAATGGATAAGCAAACTACAGTCCATCCAAACAATGGAACCACTGAACAATAAAAAGGAACTAACTTGTGATACATGCAACAATATGGATGAATCTCGAATGCAGCATGCTGAGTAAAAGAATCGAGATTCAGGGAGCTCAAAATCGTACCATCTGATTCTATTTATATGACTTTCTGGAAAAGGCAAGACTATAGGGCAGAAAATAGAGACAACAAAGGGACATAAGGGAACTTTTGGTTACATACAAGTCAGCCTCTCTTGTCCCACTGAGTATTAGGACTGTGGAGGAAAGGGACAATGAATAAAGGTTGGGAAAATAACACCTATGAGGAAAAGTTAAAGGAACCGAGTTAGTTTCCCTGGGAATGGGGACCGGAAGGGTGACTTGGTACCTGTCTTTGAGTTTCCAAGTCTCCTTGACAGTTTAATTACAGTGCTATTTATAAATAGCAGGAGTGAGTATCCGTAATGATCTTCAGCATATCCTAATGGGATTTTATCTATAATATCATCTAAAAGCTAACAGTTTGTTGTGCTTACTATATCCCAGACACTGTTCTACCTTATTCGTATTTATTAACCCATTTAAACACCTCATTGATCACATAAAGGGAAGTATTCTTTATTATCTCCATTTTACAGATGTAGACACTGAGGAACAAGAGAGCGAGTTGCACTTGTATCTCCTTGTTGAAACAAAATGATGCTTTTTGCTGATTTCTCTTTCTTGTATGTTCTTTTTTCTTTTAACAGCATCCTTTCATTTATATTGTCTTTTATACTTCACAGTGTACTTTCAAAAGCCATATTTTTTTTGCAACCAGAGGAATTTTGGTGCAAAGTAGTAGTTATTCGTATGTGTGGTTAAAGTTCAATGACAATAGTTCCTTGAAAGTTCTAGGAAGAATTAAATGCTGCTGTACTGAATTTCATATCTTAGTTTTTATTTTCTAGGCCTCATAAAATTTCCCCTTTTCTTTTCTGATTTCTGCTGATCCTTTAAGACCCAGGTAAAGGCCCCACCTCCCCATTCAGTGACATTTATGAAGTACCTACCCCCATGCTGGGCATTGGCTTTTCTTCCTTGACCTTTGGAGTATGCTCCCACCTTTCTTCACAGTGACAGTACAAAGATGAATGAACCCTGCCTCTGGAGGGTCATCGTCTAGTTGGAGAGTGGATGAGGCATGGTCTACTCCATATCACGGTATGATAACTGCAAAATGAAGGCAGTGAATGAGTCTGAGGATACACATATTCTCCTGAAATAGGAAAAGCAAGGAAAAGTAGAGTAAAAGATGAAGTATAAGAGAGAAGATGAAGAATCACCATTGGCCAAGAATAAGAGGATCAAGGGTAGAGTTGGGGACCTGAAGAAATAAGGGAGTTCTGAACCATAACCATGGGGAATAGGAAAGAGTCAACTCAGAATTAGTTAAAGAGGTGCACCATGTGCACCATTCTCAACCTGGTGCACAGTAAAATCACCCTTATTAAAAAAAAAATACCAATGCTTATTTCTTCTCCCAGAGTTTGATTCAATTGATCGTGTTGATGGGGTTCAGTCATTGATGGTTTCAGAGGTGATTCTAATGTGAGCGGGGACTGAGCTACACTGAAAATATTGCTGAATAGTGCTGAGGGGCTCATGCCCATCCTGCTTCAGTCGATTTCTCACTATTACTTACTCTCATACTCATTTATTTCTTCATTCAGAAATGTTTATTGAGCGCCCATTATGTGTCAGGCACCTCCTTAGGCAGAGAAAAAATCATCTTAGTGCTTTGGTAATTATTTCTCTCCTATTTTGGCACTCATATTGTGGATTAAATCCTTTTCATTCATTCATTCATTTTTATTTATTTATTTTTATTTGACAGAGAGAATGAGAGGGTGTGTGGGTGATGGGGTGGGGTGGAGCTGAGGCAGAGGGGAAAGCAGAGTCCCCACTGAGCAAGGAGCCGGATGTGGGACTCGATACCCAGACTCTGGGATCATGACCTGAGCCGAAGGCAGCTGCTTAACCAACTGAGCCACCCAGGTGCCCAATGATTAAATCCTTTTCAAAAATGTAATAGAAGCGTGCCTGGGTAGCTCAGTTGGTTAAGCGTCTGCCTTCAGCTCAAGTCATGATCCCAGGATCCTGGGATTGAGTCCTGTGTCAGGCTCCCTGCTCAGCGAAGAGTCTGCTTCTCCCTCTGCCCCTCCACCCCCACCCTATCATGATCGCATGCCTGAGCTCGCTTTCTCTCTCCCCCAAAAAAAGTAATAGGAGATACTTGAACGCTTACTATATATTATTGAAATTTTACAATGCCTACATGTGGTAGGCCCTGTCCTTGTTATGCCCATATTTTATGAATGAAAGAAATGAGCCACAGAAAAGTGAAGTAACTTGCCCAAGGTCATAAGGCTAGTAGCTGGCAGAGCTGAGAGGCTCTAGAGTGATGTCCTTAACCACAAAGCATTACTTTCTCTCTGCTATACCTGTCTTTGTGCTGAGTCAAAAACCAGTGCTTTTTGGTATCCACTTCTATGACACATGGCTTGTTGTAGGTGAGACTAAGAAATGCAGTCTGACTGTGTGTAGGAAGAGACAAAAGGATAAGTGAACACCTAGGCAGTCTTTGGCATAGTTTCCTCTGATGAAATAGAAGTTTTATATTTAATGTAGGCAAACGTGTCACTTTTTTTTCTTTATAAGTTATAAACTTAGTGACTTATTTAAAAAGTACTTCTCTATCATAAGGACATAAATATATACTATATTCTTTTCTAAAGATTTCAAGTTTTGACTTACATATTTAAATCTATAATACACTTGGCATCAATTTTGGTATACGGTTTCAGGTAAGGATTACATTTCTTCTCTTTATGTCCAGAGTTTTGGAATTTCATGATGCTGTTCTTTATGTCTAGCTTTTTTCTTTTGTGCTAATTTCTCTCAACCTGAAAATTCATGTTCTTCAAGCTCTGGGAAAATTTCTTGAGTTATTTTTTAAATGATTTTATGCTCTCTGCTTTTTCTTTCTGGAACTCCTATCAGATATTTGACCTGGATTGATCTTTTATATATTTTATCTTTTCTTTTGTACTACCCATCTTTATCTTTTATTTTACATTTTGGTGTGTGGGTACTTAATTATCATCATTAATTTGATAGTAATCATTATCATTTCACACAGCATGTTCTCAGGCCAACACTGAAAAAAACCATTCAAAAAAACCTGATGTTACCATTTTGGGTGAAGGTGACAGCGAGATTGCAAGCCAACAAGAGTTCTGACACACATGACTCTTGCCTCACTAGAAACTTCATACTAGAGCCTGGAAAACCCAATCTGTGTCATTTCAAGTCCAATGTTCGTGTACTCATGAATCTCTTCCCCTGCTTGTGTTCTCTTGCGCTCTTTCTCTCTCTCTGTCAAATAAATAAATAAAATAAATAAAATAAAATCTTAAATATATATATATTTTACTTTACTTTCCAACTGTTTTATTGAATTTTCGATTTTAGCAATTCTATTTTTAATTTTACAAGAGCTCTTGTTCTCTGTTCTTTTTTTTCCATAGCATTTTGATGCTGTTTTATGGATGCAATTATCCTCCTTAATCTTTCAGAAGATTAGCGTTCTTTTCAGTTTTCTTTTATTTACTCTGAGATGCCATTATCTGTTTGTTTTTCTTGGCATCTCTCTATTTTTAAAGGTCTCCCTATTATTAACACAGCGTGGGGAATGCTTCTGACCTGGGTGGGGCTTACTGCCTGATGGTAGTTGTTTTAGGGTGATTGGCAGAGAGTTGGCTCAAATGCTGGGAAACTTCCAAATGCCATTCTATGGAGGTCTTTTCTCTGGAGCTTATTTATTTATTTATTTATTTATTTATTTATTTATTTATTTATTTCCAGATAAGAGACTTCCTAATTCCTGTCTGGAGGGAAAAGGGCCTGGCTACCAGGAAACTGGTCAGGAGTGTTTGTGTGCAAAATATTCATTGATTAAGTTTTCCCAATCAATGCCGCCCTTTTCAGAGATAATAATAGAAATGGCAAGTTTTCATCTATAGCTTACTCTTTGTCAGATAGTAATCTAATTGCGTTACGCTGTTAATTGCTGTAGTAGTTTAATCCTCCCCACAAAGCTATGAGGTTACAGGAGAGGAAACTGAGTCATAGGGAAATTAAGTAACTTACTGAGATCACAGAGCTCCTAAGTTGTAAAGTCAGGATTTGAACCCAGGTTCTTTGACAGACAAGAGTATGTCATGCTGCCTCGATGGGGAAATGATACGGGCTGGTATTAGAGTTAGAGCAGTGTTAGTTCTGAGGGTACCACAAAGCTGCAAGCTCTAGAAGGCAGGGGTTTTGCCTCTTTTAATCACCACTGTACACCCAAATCACAGGTCGGGGCAATAAATTTTCATGAAATGAGTAGAAGTTGTAGCAGCTTTCCTACAGAAAAGGCACTTACCTCTCTTGAGAGTGGACCCACTAGAGGAACGTGTAGTATGTGCCAATAGTGAGGCCCTCTGTGTTTCTTTTGGCTGTAAAAACTCATTTTTCCTATTTTGTCAGGGAAAGAAAGTAGATCTGAGGTTGAAGGGGAGGTGGTCCAACGCACATTTCTTTAGTAGAATTTTGTCATCCCTTCCAGGGGTTGGTAACTTCATTCTTTATTCAAAGACAGTTACTATTACTTGAGAAGTGAGTTTATTAAATTTTTCTTAATATTGTATGCTGGAAATCAATATTTTTATCATTAGTTAGTTATCATCTGAAGTTCAAGGCAACCCCTAGCCCCCACCATTTCTATTAAAAAACAAAACAAAACACAAGACCAAGCCTTGATTTTTATATTGTTCTGTCTGAACAAAGACTCCTACCATTCTTTTCTTTACAGAATGGCTTTAATTTTACAGTGATTATTTAAAGCATGCATTTCCTGAAACGGGGTGACCTGAAGGCAATGGCATACACCGACTTTATACCAGCTTGAGTGAAAAAAAATCTGGGTCTTATTTCAAGGATTTATGGCTGTTTTGATGACATAATATCTTTTTTACTGAAATGATTTTGTAAAAATGGGCCCATGTATAATCAGGATCTGAAGTTTTATTGCCAATGTCACGAATATTTATGGTAGTTTGTGGAGTAGAAATGATTCCTTTTGTTTAGACCACTTGTTTGCAATTCCAAACTTCTCGATGGCTTATGGTTAAGGAAAATACTTTTTGTGGATTTTCCTTGTTTTAGAAGGAAGGCTCTCTCAGTCAGTTCTGTCTGCCATAACACTACACCACGGACTTATAACAATGGACATTTGTTTCTCACAGTTCTGGGGGCTGGGAAGTCCAAGATCACAGTGCTGGCAGATTAGGTTTCTGGTCAGAGTCCTCTTCCTAATTCATAGACAGTCATCTTCTCCTTGTGTCCTCACACAGCAGGAGGGACAAGAGAGCTCTCTGGGTCCCTCTATACAGGCACTAATCCTATGCGTGAAGGCTCCACCCTCATGACCTACTCACCTCCCAAAGGCTCTACCTCCTAATACCGTTGCACTGGGGGTTAGGATTTCAACATATGAACTTTAGGAGGATATCGTCATTCAGTCCATACCTATGGCTCCTGTAATAGTTTTTCTAAAATTAAACGGAAAAACTAACTGGAAGAAAGTATATTATAAAGGTGAAAACGAAGAATTTCTTAAAAGAAATTAGCGGCTCTCAGGAATTACTTGGTTGTAAGTCACAGAAATCCATTCTATCTATGTTAAGCAGGATAGAAACATTTATAGAAGATTATGGGAGCCAAGGACAGAGAATACAAAGAATGATTTGAACTAGGAACTGGAAAGTCAAGAGACTGAGATTTCCTTCTCACCCTCCCACACCCTCCCTTTGTTCCTTCCTTCTTTTCTTCCTTCCTCAGACCTTCCAGTGCCAAGTACTGTGGATACAGTGGAGAAATAGTCAGATGAGAGCTCAGAGGCACAGAGAATATATGCTAAAGACCACATATCTTTGTAGGAGGAGACAGACAATAAGCAAGCCAAAGTCAAACAAAAATAAGATTCTTATAAATAAGGTGATCATAAAATCTGATGCCCACATTTGAGAGCCAGCAAGTTACTATTAATAGTCACACTTGACAATAAGCGTAAACCGGACCAGAGCACACCGGAAATGTCATGGGCAAAGGACTATGGAGAGAATTAGAAGAGGGTAATGTGGTAATGACTGCATGGCTACTTGAGACTGGTGGCAAGAGGTGTTCTATGTAAGCGGAGACCTCAATGACAAGAAGGAGCCAAGCATAGGAAGATGACAGGGATGAGCCTTCTAGGCAGAGATCAACTAAGGGCTCTCGGGGAGGAATGGGCATGGAGCGTTTGCAGAACACAAAGAAGGCCAGTGTGGTTGGCGTGCAGTGGATAGAGAGAGCCTGGCTCAGTTGGGATCAGAGCCGTAGGCAGGGGTCATGTAAGGTAGAACCTTCTGGGCATTAATAAAGAGTTTGGCTTTGTTTATACAAAGCATGATGGGAAGCCACTGGAAGGTTTTCAGCAAGGAAGTGACGTGACCTGCTTTATCTCAATAAGGAGCGTCCTGTAATATTATGTAGTTAGGGTTTTTAAAACAATCGTTTGCCATTTTTATTGATTGTTCCCTTGATACAGTTGTTTCTTTTAAAGTTCCTATTTTGAAGAGATGCAGACTTAGGGAAAACCATATCACTCTATATCAAATGATATGATATTTGAGATTTTCCTTAAAATTAGAGGTTAGGTGAAACAGGATTGGCTGTGTTTGGACACTTGTTGAATGGGGTTTGATCTACTATTATTTCTGCTTTGTATAGGTTTGAAGCTGTTTGCTTGTTTTTAATCATGAAATGTAAAAAGAAAAAAAAAAGGCTCACTTTGGCTGTAGCTGTGTGGAGATTGTGTCGTGGGAGGGTTAAGGGTAGGAAGACTGACCAGTTAGTCCAGAAGAGCCCACCTGGGATCTGGTGGTAGATGAGTTATGCTGGTTGTAGTGTGGACACAGAGAAGTGACTGGATTGGGAATGGCACCAGATATGTTTTCAGCTAGAGCCCACAAGACATGCTGTACTGGCAGTGTGGCAAGGAAATGAGAAGATCCAGTGGTAACTCTTTGAATTTTAGCTTGGCAACCGGTTGGATTAAGACACTGTTGGCCAAAAAAGGGAAGATGAAGGTGGAGTATGTTGGAATGGGGAAGGAGGGAAAGTGTCTCTTTTGAGCATGTGGAGGTTCACATCAGACACTCACGTGGAAATGTCCAGTGGGAAGCCTGGCACTGTGCTGAGAGGACAAGGATGTTGTGTAAGACGCCCCTTAGGAGCCACTTCAGGTGCTCCCAGACTCACCTGACCCGTGAGCCTTCGCTTATTTGTTCTGTCTCTGTTGCTGGTTCTGTGTGGGCTCCCACGGACTCTTTTATAGGTGCAGCCTGACAAAGGCCTGTTTCCCAGGTGTCTCTCATCTTCCACCCTGGGGATTCCCTACTGATGCTGACCTGCTCAGTGCCTATGTAACGCAACTGGGAAGTGAGGAGGAGTCAACGCTTCGTGGAGAAAACCTCTTGCCAAGGGGGAGTGGGAGCCAGTGGATAAATTCTTCCCTCTTCCTCTCTCTGGAGCCAGTCCTAAGTTGCATTCAGTCATGTGGCCTGTGGGAAGATGGTCCTGGAAGATGGAGCAGCCGGTCATGCTTGATCCCAAGCAGAAGCCAGCTCTGTAGTGCACCACTGTATTTGTTTTCCTTCCTTCCCTGCCTCACTTTCCTTTCCTCGATATCCTTCTAGGTCCCATCAGCATGGTAGGGAGGTGGGTCTTGGATGAGGCACAGTTGTCAAAGAACAGGATATGCATAAGGATACGCAAAGACCAGGATATGCATAAGGATACGCAAAGACCAGGATATGCATAAGGATACGCAAAGACCAGGATATGTACCCTAGGAAGTAACCCCAGCCTCATGCTCTGGACTTCCTGCCCAGTAAAAGATGAGGTTGGATGCATTTGGCTAAGCTGATTTTTTATTTGTTTGTTCATTTGTTTCTTGGGATATCCTTGCTATAGGCATAGCAATTGTAGTCAGACTGTGTTCTGAGTTTTAGTTTGGGACATTTGCTCTCTATAGCTGCCAGGAAACATCTTTTTTTTTATTAGACCCAATCATTTTGATGTGTTTGGGTAGGAGGAAATTCAAATAGAGATAGAGTGTGTGTGTTCTTCCCATTAGTAGTACCTTGGCTCCTGGTTCTTGCTGAATATAGGAGACTAATATTTTTTGGGGGGCGAGGAGTCTTGTATAGTGATTTGCTCCCAGGAGCTGATGAGTCCGTGGCCCATTTAGGGGAATGTTCTGGGAGTCTCTTTTGGAGTTGTGCTCCTGACAGTAGGGGGGAAGAGGAGCTCAGAGCTTATTGAATCAGTGTTTTGGCCTTTTTTACTATTTGCAAGTCTCTGTGCCATTGTATTGTTCAGAGTTGCCATGTTATTCCTACAGCCAGGCAGAAAAGTGTCTTGGTTGGGAATTTGCGCCTCTAGTCAGATCTGGTTTAGGTCTCCACTCTACTATTTACAAGTTGAGTGACCATGGGACATTATTAATATATACCTTCTTTATGTGGTTCTTGGGGAGAGGAAATGTGTGAAGAGCATTCAGCAAGAAGCCTAGCACAAATAGACATGGCACAAAAAATAATAGTTTAATTTCTAGAAGGACCAATTGGCATAAAATGCTGCTATTGGATGCTTAGTGCAGTGTATGGTCTAGAGAAAGAAGACAGAGCTATTTGGTAAATGATGCGAGATTGGAGAATAGAGGAGCACCAGGTAGAAAACGAGATTTTGAGACTTTAATTAGTGAGACAGATTTTGATTCAAATCTCGACTATGCTGCTTGGACCCTTGATGAAGTTATATCACTAAGCCTCAGTTTCCCATCTATAACGTGGGAATAATAGTGTTTACTTCATGAGGTTGTTGTGAGATAGAGATCAATAAAACACTAAGCACAAGGCTTGACATATAGTAGCTATTTATTAAAGAGCTTTGATGATTAATAATAGATGGGAATCATTGCCCACACAGTAGAGGTAGTGTAGCTGAGTGGGACAGGGTGGCTTTCTGCCTTCCTGAAATTGCACCAAATTAGTCATTACCCACTTTGCAAGGGCAGAGGCTGACCCTACCCAAATCTCAGTTCTGACAATTTCACAAAGGTTGTTAGATTTGACATGACAAGGGCCCCTTTCAAGTTAATAACTTACTAACTTAATAAGTTAGTAATAATCTTGGACACGAATCTTGGATACCCCATCTTTCATTTTGCTTTGGACATCTCACCCTTCTGTTCAAAGCAGTATATATTAAATCTCATTCCCCCCCCCCTTAATCTTTTGAATCTGATCACTCAGGCCTTGATAGAAATCCTTGTTCTGGAGTTTGTTCAAAGTTCATGGGAACAGCATCAGAATGTATTATACTTGCCAAAATCGCTTACGCGGAATTGATTCACAAGGAAACAATCACATTAACTCAGAGTATGGTATGTTCCACAAGACAGCTACCCTGGACTCTTCAAAAAACTTTTTTCAAAGTTTTTTCAAAGTTTTTCAAAGCAAAACAAAAAGGTCAGGGGTGGAGGTATGTAAATTTAGATTAAGAGAGACTAAATATACATGATAACTAAATGCAATGTGTGAACCTTGAATGAATATGGGGAGCCCTCCTCATCAAAAAAAAAAAAAAAAAAAGGAAAAAGAAGAAAAAAGCCCAACGATAAAGCATATTATGGGACAACTAGGGAAATGTGATTGTGGACTGTGTATTATATAACATTATTGAATTTATGATAAATTTCTTGGGTATGACAATGGTATTGTGGCTATGGAGGAGGATATTCTTGTTTTTTTAGGCAATACAATGTAAATATTTAGGGGTGAGGTATTATAATTTCTGCAACTTACTTTCAGATGGTTCAGTAAAAAATATGTAAATGTGTACATCTGTATCCATAAGTATATAGATGTATAAAGAGAAAGAAAATTTTCTTTGGAGCATTTGGAACATAGAAAATGCTAATAACTGTTTAACCTATATGAGAGGTTCATAACTATTCATTAAACTATTCTTTCAAGTTTTCTAAAGACTTGACAACTTTCAAAATATAAAGTAGGAGAAGGAATTTCTTTTCAAGAATGGATTTATTAAGGACAGATGGGTCCTGGGGTCATTCTTCTCAGAGCTTGATTACCATATTCTGAAGTAGTTTGAGATCTTCATGACTTGACTCCTTCATATCCACTGGTGTCAAATTTAAAACCAACCACACAAAATGTTGGGGACAAAAAGTAGTCCAGTAAACAAACTTATTAATAGAAATGAAATTCCACAGGGAACACAGCCACACAAAAGTCAGGGGGATATTAAATTCCTGTGATAAGTTAACATGGATTAAGCAAAACTTTTTATAGTGCAGGTTCTTAGTATCAAATTTTGAAGCATAGCAACATCTGATAATATAATTATATTTATGTTAACTATTTCTAATAGGCTGCAAATAATGCTAAAGGGATCTATTGAAGGAAAACATGATTCACTCAATAAATAATTATTGGACACCCATTGTGATCTGAATTTGGGTTAAAGTCAAGTCAAGGACATATCTTCCTGGAGTCCACTCTCCACCAATGAGGTAGACTTAAATTATTACGTGATAAGTTACAATAGCAGCTAATGCTACAAAAGAGTAGTTTGTAGATCTCGCATTTGGAATAGCTTAGACTTTGTGAGCACTAATAATCACAGAAGAAAATTATCAAATGTAGAACTATTTTAATATATTTAAAGTGTTTCTGCATTTTTTCATTGTACAAAGGCTTTATGGAGGCTTTAATTTCCTAAGACGACTTCTTAAATACTGAAGGTTGGAACTTTTGTTCTCTTGCTTAGGTCCCCCGCTCCTTACTTGCAGAGAGAGTGATCGACAGGGTCAATAGCTATGCATGTGATGTTGGCAGGAAGGTTGAATGG
This sequence comes from Nasua narica, assembly GCA_028533885.1. Taxonomy (NCBI): domain Eukaryota; kingdom Metazoa; phylum Chordata; class Mammalia; order Carnivora; family Procyonidae; genus Nasua; species Nasua narica. The sequence goes on along the minus strand of CM052807.1, from coordinate 96,248,695 downwards.
GACACTGCTCACATTCCTCTATTCCACCAGCATGGCAGTATGCCCCGTGGTTAAAGATATCAATACTAGTGTTAGGTTCTTGAGTTCAAGTCCAGGCTCTGTCACTTGGTAGCTGGGTAGCAGGGGCAAGTTACTTAACTCTCTTAAGCCCAGCTTCCTCAGCTGAAAATGAAAATAATAAAAGTACCACCCTCCTCAACATCTTTTTAATTGTAACATTCGAAATAAGATGATGCAGATAAAGCACTTGGCAGAAAGTAAGTCTTCAGGAGATTTTAACTATTTTTTCTTATCTGAAAGTCTATTTGGCTTTATTAAGCAATTCGTGAATCATGCAGCATCCCATCTAGCAAGTAGAGGGGAGTCCCTAGATTTTAACTATTATATGGTTATTTTGATTTTTATGACTAGAAGGTTGTCTGATCATGCCCACTCTGGGCACGCTCACTGTCTTTTTATTCTTATTTTTCAAGTTGAATGGAGGCGGATCCCTGATTTCACACCAGAGGCATGAATTTTCTAGTCTTGTATGCATAGTAATGAAAGTGGGCTTTTATTGCTCTAGCGGTCAAAAAAACCCATAAGATTTTATCTGTAGTAGGGAAACCCAAATTTGACATAGAAAAGGAAGTTTGAGAGTATCAGAGATTAATACAAGAAAGTGAAGGCTTTTAAAAGGCAAATATGCAAAGTTGAGAATCATCTTTTCCCTGAAGGAACATCTGGAACGACTGCAGGTAGATTGGGACACTCATGATAGGAGCTAGTGCCAGCTACTTCTGAGTCCACTGGGGCTTTTTTTCCAGCAATTTAGGAAATCCACATCTTTTTACTTTTGTTTTTTTGATGCCGGACTGTGTGACAGAGATGGCTAATTGGTTCAATATTCATTTCTTCTTCTTTCATTCATTCATTCCTTCTTTTTTTTTGTTAGAGGACAGTGATTTTTAGTTGGACCTTTGGCTACTCAGATTATGGACTACATTTCCCAAGCTCCCATGCAGCTAGGTGTGTGGTCATGTGACTAAGTTCTAGCCAAAGGACTGTGAAGAGCAGTTATTCTTGCAAGGCAAGGTGTGCTTTCCTTTCTTTTCCTACTCAGCCAGGATGTGGATGTTGTGGTGAGCTACCTGGGTCATACAGATGAGAATAACACCCTAAGCAAGGTGGAAGGAACTCGAGTTTGTATGCTATGGAGCAGCCACATTATATGAGAGAGAAATAAATTCTGTTTAAGTCATGGTTACTTGGTCTCCATTACTGCAATTGTATCTATATCATAAATAATACAGACAAGAATGAATATGTAAGTAGCAGTGTCTTCCCAGCATGTCTGGCCCCACCCAACTTTGTTCTTTTGCCTGGCTTAAATCCTGGGGGAAAATGCTGGGGTGTGTATGTTTTATTTTACTCCATGTATGAAAATTCATTCGCTGAACACACATATTGAGAGTTCCAGGTGTTTTACCTTGTGTATACATATGTATGTATACCTATATATTAATCATAATTCCCATGTTTAATGAACATACAGCCTAGATTGGAAAATCTAATAGTATGAGAAATAATATATGGCCAAATGAACAAGATAATGGGCATCAGAAAGTTTCTGAAAGCCTGGGCCATCATTTTCACTCTGAACCCAGTGAATTACCGATGAAAGTAGAAAGCTAGTCTCCAGAAGGACAAGGGATGGGAGTTGATTTCATTTGGTTTTTCCCATTGTTTAAAGAACACTCTGCTCACAGATTTCTTTCAGTTCTGTGTCAGGTTTGCCCTCTTCATGGTCTTCTGGTTCTTCGTTAGCACCCTCCTCTTTCCCACCCACGTGGGATGTGATGCCCCCCCCCCGCTCCAAGTCTGGCCCTCCTTCATCCCTTTGTGTGAGGCAGGCAGCCAGCATCACGGCCCCACTTTCATAGACAGAGCAACTGAGTCATTTTGCTATTGTTGCTGGACCAAAGTTAACCAGTGAGTCATTCTAAAGTCCTAGAACCGGATCCTAATTCTTGTTCCTGGCATCATTTGCAGAACCGAATTAGATGGAAGGTTCAGGAGGATGCTGGCCTTTGAACAGCTCAGAGAGGAATGTATTTGCGTGTGACTTAGTTAAAAACAAGGATTGACTCTCTCTCGAAACCTGCTGGCCTGAGAAAGAAAGGGGAGAAATGTATCAGTGTAACATCATCATCATACCAAAAGGATGCTTAACTGCTCTCAGAATGTTCTGCAAGTTCTTTGGTTCATGGCTTCCTGAGTACTAGGTTTTTAGACAGAAAATATCTTATTTGCAGCTGAGGCAATCAATTTTCTTCATCTTAAAATAGTCACATATGTGAATTTAGATCTGGGAGGGAACAATTTATTTCCTTCTTTTCGTAAGAGAATCTTTAAAGTACCTAACAACAACAACAACAAAAATAACTTAAAAAAAAAAGTATCTAATGGACAAAAAATGAGCTTGCTCGTGTATTAAAATTAGTAACACAAACCATTCTAAACACAAGCTGTTCATATTTAGTAGGGAGATGCTTTTTATGTACCCTTGTCTGCATAGCTTAGAATTTCCTAAATTTTCTCTTTTGCCGATGTCTTTCTTTGCATCACACGTAACCCTGTTTCTTCCTCGTTTCACCCACCCTCCTAGCTGACTTGATGAGAGGCACAGGGTGTGCACACAGTAGTAACTCCGGATTTGAAAGTAGCAACCGTGTCAGTTTGAAGGCAAGTTACAGCTTCTGTATATTAAATTTAGTGACTTTATCCTTGGTTTCATAGCTATGGGAAAAGGGGACATTTTGGAAAGCAGAGATAGGATTTCTTTCTTTCTTTTTTTTTTTAATTTTATTTATTCATTTAACAGAGGGAGACCACAAGCAGGCAGAGAGGCAGGCAGAGGCAGAGAGAGAGGAGCAGGCTCCCTGCCGAGCAAGGAGCCCGATGCGGGACTCGATCCCAGGACGCTGGGATCATGACCTGAGCCGAAGGCAGCTGCTCAACCAACCGAACCACCCAGGCGTCCCCAGAGATAGGATTTCTTATGGGGAATCCAGGAACCCTCACAGCTGTCTTTCTTAAAATTATCACCTGCAACAACCCTTTGGACTCTCCCCAGACACCCTGAGTCAGGATCCCTGAAGATGGGTCGTGGGCTTCTGCACCTGCACAGGCTTCCCAGGTGCTTCTTATATTCACTACCAATTCTAGAGTTTGTGCTCTGAGGAGTCCGTCGATGGTCTTTAGGGGCTCTATGAAGCCCCTCAATATGTATACTGAGTGTATATGTGGTATGAGTGCTCATGTGCATTTTTCTGAAGGAGGTGCTCAAGGAGTTCTGTGACCTCAGAGAATGTTATATCCCTAAATGGCCAATAAACATAGGAAAAAAGTCCTATCTTAGTGAACAGGAACTAAAAAATATTAGTGGACAGATTGAAAAATCTGACACGGTGTTGGGCAAAGATCTAGAGAAGTGGGAATTCTCATACATTGATTATGAGAACTAATGGTTACAGACATTTTCGGGAGCAATTTGACAATAGCTAGCAAAATTTAAAATACATTCTCCTTACAGCTCACTTTTCAGTAAGTACAAACTTGTGAAAGTACGAACATGACTTCGTTAAGCATATTCTATGGGGTATTCTTTGTTTATAGTTGCAAAAAATTGGAAATAATCTAAATAAAATGCAGTATAATTAGTGTTCAATTACTGTAAAGTGATTATGAGGAATGATCTAAATCCACATATTAATAATTAATAAAATAGGGGCGCCCGGGTGGCTTAGCTAGTTAAGTATCTGCCTTCAGCTTAGGTGATGATTCCGGGGTCCTCCATCTGACTCCCTGTCAGCAGAGTCTGCTTCTCCCTCTTCTTCTGCACCCCGTGCCCCTGCTCATGTGCTCTCTCTATGCTCACTCTCTCGAATAAATAAATAAATAAACAAACAAATAAATAAATCTTTAAAAAAATTATGAAAATCATAGTTAATACATGTTTACTGGCACAGTTCTAAGAGCTTTGCATATATTAACAGAAAGTCTAGATCTCTAGACATAACATTGAGTGGAAAAAGCACATTGTAAAATGCCACGCATTGTGATACTACTTATGTCTAAAAGTACGAAATAATACCTACCTTACATGGCTTATCGATACACATAAGTAAAAATATGAAAACATGAATTTCCCAAATATACACAAAATTTTCTCTAATTGTGGTGTAGGGTGGCACTAAGGAGGGCTTATAAGACTGAAGGCATTTCAGCGGCACCTGGGTGGCTCAGTGGGGTAAAGCCTCTGCCTTCGGCTCAGGTCATGATCTCAGGGTCCTGGGATTGAGCCCCGCATCGGGCTCTCTGCTCAGCGGGGAGCCTGCTTCCCTCTCTCTCTGCCTACTTGTAACCTCTCTCTCTCTCTCTCTCTCTCTGTGTCAAATAAATAAATAAAATCTTTAGAAAAAAAAATGAAGGCATTTCAGTCCGCTTCAATTTATCAGCTATGTCATTTTCAAAAGACCCATAATTAACAAACACTTATATAGTACTGTACTCTCATGACCAATCAGCAAGGTGTGATGACTAATTTTATATGCCAACTTGACTGGGCTAAAGGGTATCCAGATAGCTGGGAAAATGTTATTTGTGGGTGTGTCTGTGAGGATGTCTCTGGAAGAGATTAGCATTTGAATTAGGAGACTCACCAAAGAGCGCCTTACCCCATGCAAGTGAGCATCATCCAATCCACTGAGTGCCCACTCAGAGCAAAAAGGCAGAAGGGCAAATTTGCTCTTTGCTTGAGGTGGGACATCTATCTTCTCTTGCTCTCATACATCTGTGCTCCTGGTTCTTGGGCTTTTGGATTCATACCAGGACTTAACACTGTTGGCCCCAACTTTCAGATCTCAGAATTCATGATCATTAGGGAAGAGAGGGCTTGAGGTTGCCAGGCGTGTGCCTTAAATTTAAAATTAAGGAAATTAAAAAAAAATGGAGGCGGGGGGAAAGCTTAGGGGGAATAATTGGTTATGGCCACTCAGGTAATTCTCCTTTTAGCCAGATTTCAAATTTAGAGCTCTTCACCTCCAACTTCTCTGTCCTTTGTTGACAGGATTAAGTGGACGTACAAGGACCTGCACATTTGATCCCAGCATCCTCCCAGTTCACGCCGTACCCCACCCACATGGATTCATCATCCTCATTTTTGTGCTGCCGACCTTTGCACATGCCACTTCCTTTACCTGGAAAGGATTTTCTGATTCTGCTTGCCTGGAAAAGCCTAATCATCCTTCAAGAACCAACGCAAAGGTCACCTCCCTTATGCAGGCCTCCCTGAAAGAGGAGCGGCTGTCGTCTATACAGTCAGTTATTCACCCACGCACGCTTAGGGAGTGTTGTCCATACCCTTCAGCCAACACCACCAGGAACATGCCAGCAGTGAAACAAGGTGGGTTCACTACTCGTTGACGGAGGGAAAGCATGCTCCGTGGGGCATCCCCATAACAGAGTGTTACAGAGAACGTAGTGTAAGATTTGGGCTTTGGTTGGGTGATTTGGGGAGGGTCCAAGAAATCAAGAATCTGCTCTAGATTGGAAACCACCAGAGAGCGAGGGCAATTCTATGATTGGATTTTATGGGTAGCACGGTAACCTTGATTTTGTCTTTGCATAGACAGACTTACGCAGTGACCTTGTTTTGTTGCACTTTATCATGGGTCAGAGTAAGTTTATCTGAGGTTGGTGTTCCATAAGACTGTTTATGTGCAACAGGAGAACAAAATGGCCTGGGTATGAGTGTCAGACCAGCTTGTATTACTATTAGGGTCCAGCTTGATTATTTGTGGGTGTTGGGGGCTGCTTGCTTTTTTCTTAGCACCTACGGTACAGCATTGGTTGGATTGTGATATTGTCTGTATGTCTTTTATATCACTCAGCATGTTGTGTTATGTAGCAGACAGTGCTGGTATTCCGTAGGATCCATTCAAACCCTCCCCCACAGTGGGGCAAGCGATAGTGATGGGTCTTGATTCGTCTAGAATACCCCAGTGACTGGTTCTGGGATGGGCACTGCAGAGTGTATTCCCTAAAAATAGACACTGAGATTTGCCTGCAGAAGAGTTAGCGGAGAAGGTTCACAGGAAGGATGTAACAGAGAGAGGGAAATCCAGTGGAGCAGTGGGAGAGGTTGACCTCTTGTACGTTGCAATAAACGCTTCATCTGATCCTCTATGGGAGCTCTGGAGCTGGGATGTCCCTTCTGAGAGGTCTGAATTGAGGTAGGACCAGGCTTTTGTCCCCACTCACTGACCAGCCAGTAGAGACAGTTTCTTCCCAACAGCGACAGACAGCTCCTTTTGGCTAGGGCGACGCCTGCAGAAGAAGTCACTTTGGAACCGTCAACAGTGATCCCTCCCAGCAGTAGGGGATGACAGTGTCAGTCCTGAAAGGGAAATCTGGTTGGCACAGACGCTAAAATGGACAAATAGGAACATGCTCTTTTCTTGTCCTATGTGGTTTTTTTTTTTTTTTAAAGATTTTTTATTTATTTATTAGAGAGAGAGAGACTGAGAATGAGAGGTGAGAAGGTCAGAGGGAGAAGCAGACTTCCCGCAGAGCCAGGAGTCCGATATGGGACTCGATCCCGGGACTCCAGGATCATGACCTGAGCCGAAGGCAGTCGCTTAACCAACTGAGCCACCCAGGCGCCCCCTATGTGGTTTTGGTGCCAATTCTATCCAACAAGGAACATTTGGTAGGTGAAGCGAAGAGCCTTGGGAGGCAGATACTATTCCTTATTTAAACACATTGCCAAGGCCGGGCCAGTTGGGAGCAACGTTCTTTGGGTACAGTGATTATTTCCAGGGAACTCAGAAATTTCTTGGTAGTTAAAGAAAGAGAAGCTCGTTCTCCTCCATTAGACACCAGCCAGAGAGTGTAGAGTTGCTAGTTGCATCTTCAGGACAAAACTGGCATATGGAATGGAAGAACTGAGAAACTTGGGGCCAAATGAAGGTGGCAGCAGTGCTGGGGCGAACCTGCATCAGGCTGCGGGTGACCGCGCACATCTCTTTCCAGTCTGTGTTCAGCGACTGGATGCTGCTGGAGGCTTGAAATAGGCCGTGGCGGGAGTATTGACAACATGGAAATCGGCAAACACTACAAATCAAGGATTTCTTCTCCAGAGAGTCAGTTGTTTTATACTTTCCAGCAAACTACTGGTAGATCCCTAATCGAACCATGACTGAAGCCTGTCTGACCTCTGGACCTTTCACTTACATGAGTCAGTAGATCCTCTCTGTCATATAAGCTATTTTGACTCCCAATTGCTACATTGTATTGTGATTTATCTGTTTCCACATCAGTTTTCTCCAATAAGCGGAAAGCTTCCTGAAAGGGTACATATTTGTCTTTAACTTTTCAGCGCCTAGAACACAGTCAGTATCCCACATCTACTGAATATACCAAATAGAATGTTCCTTGAACTGAAAAGTATTGGGCAAGCTTTGATAAAAAGGAAATGATGACATTTAAGTTGAGTGAAATTACAGATATTCAGAATAGTCCATTTTGCTGCCTAAAGAAATTACGTTCCAGAGTTGAGGGAATCCAGACAAGTTGTGTTTACAGGAAAGAAGATGAAAGATAAGATAGGCAAATGCCCATCTGATTTTTTAAGAAAGAGGAAGGGAAATTCTGCAAGTTGTATAGTTTCTTGATTATCTCACATCAGATTCTAGAAGAGTTATTGAAATCTTGGTTAGTAAAGGTGAAGAAACAATGTTTACCAGGATATGCTCATTAATAACAACAGAAAAGTATAAAAATAGTCAAGGGTTTGCATCATGTGCCATGACCGTGAATTAAATGTCATGGGGATAAAGGAAATATACTGTATTTGTGTCCGAAACACCAATAGCACATTTTCAGGATGTGATATGGCTTGGTGGTAATATGTATGACAAAGACAGATTTTTTTGAAAATAAATCCAGTTTGAGTCACCTATGTGATGTGACCATGAAGAAAGCCACCGCAGTCCTGGGTTACATTAAATTAAGCTTAGTTTGGTCTTGTGACTTACTGATTGGTGTGCAAGTCTTATCTGATGACCTAAACAGAAACAGATCCTGTTTGAACACCATTGTGAAAAATTAGTTGTCCTTCCTCCCTCAAACCTGGCAGAGTCTTATTGAGAAACCAGTGTGTGTCATTCAGGCAAGGGTAGTACCTGCTTATGAATCACATTTGTGGCTGCATGGAGATTAGGGTCCACCCAGAGTCAAGTGATCTGTCTATTCATGTGCCATTACCATGCTGTATTAATTATAGAGACATCGTGCTGTATGACTGTCTGATAGAGCTAATCCTCCTACATAACTCCTCCTTTTTAGTGTTTCTGAGAAGATTTTTGATGGTGTTGATGATCTATAGGCTCCTATCCTCTCTGACATGTATCTCCTCATTTGACACCAGTGGAACGTGTGTGGATGAGAAAAAGGAAACGGTGCTTCTGGGCATTCATCTTGGTTTCTCTCTCCCTGCCCCTGCACTCCTCTTTCTCCGGGAGACTCAGTGAATGTGGGAGCTGTGGACAGACTACCACAGTCTGACTTCCATTCTTGGCTCGACTGCTCATCACCCGAGATCCTGGACAAGTTCCCTAAAATCCCTAAGCCTCAGTTTCCTCATCTATAGAGTGGGCAAAATGACGCCTTCCACAGAGTGAGAATGAAGGGAAATGATACGCAGAAAGCACTTAGCCCAGAGCCGGGTACAGAGAAGGGTCTCCATAGATGGCAGCCATGTTTTTGCCGTTGTGCTTGTAGCAGATGTTGCTTTGTTATTATGGTTCCTGTTATCATTGTCATTATCATCAGTGACTCCTTTATTTCCTCCCTTCTGATTTATGCATTTGAATGGGAAAAAAAGACATCTCTGTTTTGTCTAAACTTTCCTTGAAATCTATCTCTTCCTTCTAGTGAGAATGAAGGCAGCCGACCGCTGTGGTGTCTGCATTGTGACTTTGTCACCGCAGAAATCACAGATCTTTTCATATCATCCGATAGTTGTTGCAGACATCTCAAAACATCTCCTATTACTCTTTGAAATGATGGTAGTTATTTGACCCTTCATCAGATCTCAGTACTTGAAGCACTGACGAAGGAGTACAAACAGAACTATGACATCCTGCTTATTTGATAACCATAACAGTGTAGTTGTTTTGTTTTATGGTTTTATGTATTTAAAACATGGTTCTGAGAAGGTGTCTGTGGGCTTTCCCAGCCTGCCAACAGGAGCCATGGTGCATAAAGGGTTAAGTGCACCTGCACGGGCGCCATGTTGCCTCTTCTGGCTGGTCAGCTCAGTTGGTTAAAGAGCAGTAAGGGTCACAGGGGCTCTTGGAGGGTCAGTTCACCTCCCTTCATTCTATTCCTCAGCCCCAGAGACTGGGCAGCAGGTCCAGAGACACAGAAGGGGGTGAGACCGACCAGAACAAGCCCATCTCTTTGGCAGGTAACAGGATGCCCTGTGGATGGCGGATGAGGCTTGGCATAGCATTGTGGGAGAGGTGGGCTGTTTGGATAGGAAAGTTGATAGTTGGCAAAACATAATAAAGGCAGAAATGAATCACTTGTAACTGATTAGGCCCTGTGACTGATCAGCAGTTCTTCATTCTGACTGTCTCTCTCAGTCCAGGTCTTTTGTTCTACGTCGGGCAAGGCTCTGCACTTCCTATTCCTTTCTGTCCTCATCCCCACTCATCTCTTTCTCCATCTCGTCTCCACCTCTCTCTCTTTCTTTCTCTCATTTTCCTCCTTTTTTCTCCTTCTCTAATTCTCTTTCCTCCACTTCTTCAGGAAAGAAGCAGTAGAAAATGCTGAATTTAGTCTTGGGCACATTGTGGACATTCTTTTCCATGCCTGACCTCATGTTCTTGACACTGACACTTGTTGGCTTTGAGACTGTGCTCGTGCCCCTTACCATCCTCACACACGCATGCGCATGTGCAGGCACACACACACACACGCACACACACACACACACACACACACACGCTCTCCCTCTCTTTCTCTCTGACACACACTCACACCTCAGAAAGATTATATTTATAATACCCTAGGGTATTTCCAAATGCCAGTATTCATTTTGGGAGCACACTTGTCTCTCTTGCTTGGAACAGACTGAATTTTCCACTGGCTCAGAGTTTGGAAGTTCTTCCGGCTGAGGGAGGAGTGAGAGACTCCAGGGGACCAGCCATATGTCAGAGCGCTATCAGCTTTCTGCTCAGAGGGTCGTGCTCACTAGAGCAGAACATTTGTTGAAGGATTCACAGCCACATTTGGCCCAAGCAGCTCATGTTGAGTCTTTTTTTTTTTTTATCTTTTAAAATAAAACTTGCTGGGGGAAAGGGCTTCTATTGTGGAGAGACCAGGTGTCGAGTGAGAATAGACCCTACCAGGCTGACACAGGCCATCAGAAATAGATGTTTCTGAGGCCCAGAGAAGAGGAAGGTTTTGAAACCAACCTATTCTCAATGTCTATAAGTTAACCAGATTTCTCTTTCAATTTGGAGTGGCAGCTGAAGACTCTCATTTCTCAAAACTGGACTCAAGGGTGCCTTTATGCATAGGCAGACTTGAGCAGTTCCTCTCCTCTTCCTTGAATTTGGCTGTTCCATGAAATATCTTTAAAGGAGTTCAAAAACAGCCATTCCACAATTAGAGCTATGGCTTGAAATCCTCATTCCTGTGAGAGTTGACTCACTGACTTTAATTCACACTAAAGTGTGAATGACTAACCCAAGAGTCTTTCCTTTCTTGCAAACAGGTTTATTAAATAAGAAATATGGATAAGAGACAGAGAAGTGGGGAGAGTCATAGAGAAAGAAAGGAAAGAAAGAAAGAAAGGAAGGCAGATGTTTGAGAGGAAAAGGATGGAAGGACAAAGAAAAATGGGATACGGGAGCTTTTATGACTTTATAAATTTTTTAATTTTGTAACTATGGATTTTGTAACTTATGTGCTCAGAGCTTGTCCCAATTAATTTTCAGGAGGCAATTGCTTAGGTTAATTATGGATAAGTTTTTAGCACTCACTTTCAAACTGGACTTTATATTGGTTGATTTTCTTAGCCTTTCATATGAGAAGCTCTTTGAGTGGGTAAAATGGGAAGGTAGCAAGAGAGAGGAGGAGGAACTGAACTGGATCAGAACCATTGGTCAGAGGATGATGTTTCATCACCTTCCATGTCATTTCATCAGCTGTCATTTCAAACGAGTTAAAAATGCTCTTCCCTTCTACTTCACAGTAAACCAATCTAGGGAGAATTCTTTCACTTCCCAAATCACATTCCTTAAGTGGAATTTCTTTGAACCATTTGATATTGATTTCTAGTCTGGCTTCCATTTGGTTCCTATATGGGTTGCTAAGCAAAAGGACATAATATGTCACGTGTTCCCCATATAAATGTCACCTGATATTAGCTGTTCAGTGAGCTCCGAGGTCAAAAGAAGGTCACCGCCAGCAGAGAAGTATCACTTCCGACATAGGATGTGCTGTACCCCACGTACACGTATTGCATTCATTAAGCGGTTTGTGGAGGTTTTCAAGAACTTGTGAGCACGGTTTGCGTCAGCTTTGCAGGGAAAGTCACTTTGTACTCAGCCCAGCTTCTTAGCTCCCTATGCAAGAAGGTCAAGGTCAAGGACGTGGAAGAGGAGGAGATGGGCTCCAGGGCACCCTCTGCCTCAAGAAGCTGCTGCCTCTGACATCTGGAAGGGAGGAGGGTGGTTGAGTTCAAGGTTGCTGCCCTCAGACAGAGAGACTGGAGAGAAGTTGTCTTCAGATTCCTCTCCCTTTGGGAGGACAGTGAGTGAGCCCAGCCTCAGAGTGGAAGTTAAGTTGGAAGGTAGAGGTTGGTCTAAAACGTCTGTCTGATTAATTCCTAGTCTTTCTGACTTTAAAGATGAAACGGCAACAGTTTAGTACTGTCAACTCAAGCATTGTATGTTTTATATTTATATATGTTTTATTATTTTCTTGCTTATTCTGGACAATAACGTTTCCTTTTAGTGCTCGGTCTGGACCTACCTTGTGATCTCCCACTGCAATTCTCGCTGAACATTTATCCTCTGCTTTCACAGTGGTTCTCGCATTGTGGTCCCTGACCAGCTGCATCAGCATCCCCTGCCTGGGGATGCAAATTCTCAAAAAAAAAAAAGAAAGAAAGAAAGAAATGCAAATTCTCAGACCTCACCGGGGACCTGAAGAATGGAACCTCTGGAGTGAGGCCAGTAATCTGTGTTGCAACAGGCGGTGCTGATAGACCCTCATGTTTTAGAGCCACTAACTGTGAGTTAGTGAGGTTTTCATTCATTTAGGAGCAACACTCCTACATGCACTCTCTCAGACGCCACACTGACCCGACCTCTGCTTTAGAGCTGGAGAAATGGAGGCTTGGAGATGTGATGGGAAAGGTCCAGGACCGGGCTACTCTCCGCCTATGGTTTTTCTTTCTCCTCTGCATTTCAGAGTTTATCGCAGGATGCATCTGCCTTCCCTGGCACACTGGAGGCAGCTATCCTAGAACGTCACTCAGGGCACTTTGCCACGGCCTCGGGAAGGCGAGCGCCGCTGGTCAGGCTGTCGAGTGATGGCTGATTGATAGCTGGCCTCATCGGCCACCTCGGCATCCCTGCTCCTGGGAGCTCTCCTTCCCCTCGCAATCTCTGTTCCCCTCTCTCTGTGCTGGTGCACCTGCCGAGATCAGCGGAGCCGCTGTGACTGCCTGTCCTTGGGGAGGAACTGCGTGGTCTGAGAAAGCTGGGTGGACGGACGGGCCTCTTCTTGGAAATGGGTTCTCTTCAGGTTCAGGGTCTTGGGCGATTGTCCCCTAGGGCATGGGGCAAAGGCGTATGTGTTTATGTAGGGCATGGACTTGGAGTCAGGACAGGAGTTTTATGAACAGAAAGGGGATTTTGTTGTGTGTTGACATTTATGCTGAATCTTTCAGGGAGGTTGAGTAGTGTGGTAGAGAAACCTATGACCAGAGGGAAAAAAGCCAATTTTAGTGAAGTGAGTGTAGCTTCACTTGGAAATATATTTCTTCCATTTGTTATTACTCCGTTCATAAGTTTCATGCATGTAAGCTTAGATTGAGAATCCTTTTTATGAACGATCGTTGTTGCTTTTCTTCAACGAGGCTCAGAAACTTCGTAGCTGTCAGTGTGGTGTAGGTTCTGGCTGCCATTCACAGGGTAGGCGGTGGCTTCTGTTAGTTGGTAATTACTGATGGACAGCATGTGGCCCTCAGTCTGAGCTGCCCACGCACACAGGCACACACACGCATACACACAGGCACACACATATACGCATGAACATACACACATGGAACCCCTTATGTCTTTTTAACTTCCCAAAGTCTGTAGACATAAAATTTCCCTTAACCTAAGTTTGAAGAAAAACTCTGAAATAAATGGATGAAAGCCATTCAGGCAGCTTGAAGGTTTAAAGAAAGGCCGGTATTCCTGATTTTTGAAAAGCTTATTTCCAGAAATAAAACTAAGTGGGCAAAGGAAGACCTATTTCTCTCTGCTGAATAGGAAGCAAACCTACACATATTAAAAGATGTCTCCCAGGTGCTATAGTGTTTGGAAAGAGATGCCACAGATGCCCAGGCTATTCATGTTAAGACTGAATCCATAGTCACAATGTGAATTAAGCAAGGCCATGGTAAAATTGACAGACAATGAGTCAGCAGGACTTTGTGAGCCATTCATTCCCCTACTAAAACATCTCCCTCTCTAATAAAACATCTCTTTCCTCTCTCTTTTGACCTTGAGCCATCTGTAAAGGACAATGTCTTTCCTTTGGGGATTATCTAATCTCTAAGAGAAAGTGCCTTGCCCTCATATATTGCTGGTGGGAATGTAAAACAGTACAGCTGCTGTAAAAACACTTTGGCAATTCCTCAAGAAGTTAAACACAAAGCTATTACGTGTGTTTATGATCCAGAATATTCCACTCCTAGATATATAATCTAAGATCATTGAAAACATACGTTCATACAAAAACTTGTACATGAATGTTCATAGCAACATTATTCATAACAGCCAAAAAGTGGAAACAACCCAGATGTCCATCAACTGAGGAAAAGAGAAACGTGGTACCCATACAATGGAATATTACTCCACCATGAAAAGGAATGATATATTAACCTGTGCTATCACACACATGAACCTTGAAAACATGTTAAGTAAAAGAAAGCAGGGACAAAGGCTGCATGCTGTATGATTCTGTTTGTATGAAACGTCGAGAACAGGTAAATCCATGAAGATGAGAAGTAGATTAGTGGTTGCCAGGGCCTAATGGGAGACGAGAAATGGGGAATGACTGTTAATGGCAGGGAGTGTCTTTTTAGGGTGTTGAAAATACTCTGAAATTATATAGTGAAGATGGCTGCACAATATGATTATGCTAAAAACTCCTGAATTGTATACCTTAAAATAGTGAATTTTATGATATGTGAATTATAACTCAATTTTTAAAAACCCTTAACAAGGCTCTGCCACTTTGTTATTTTTTTTTTTCCTTTTGGGTTAAGACGGGTAAGTAGAGTGCATCTCAACCTTGGCCCCCCATGAAGTGTTTATTGAGTGCTGTCTTTCACCCTTCTTGATACAGGGTTGGATAGCAAGCACTGGAAACAGAGTAGCAGATAATAGGAACTCAGAGGAGCACAGGAAAGGAATAAAGAGTTGGACGGGTCAGCTGCAGTCTTTAGGAAAGAGCTGTACTCTGTGCATTTACTCAGTCAGCAGTATCCCTGGAGCCCTTTCTTGGGCTGAATGTTGTGTGATTACTAAGTAATCACAGACTGAGTAAGACCAAGTCTCTGCCGTCATGAAGGTTAGGTTAAGACAGATGTGTTAAGGAAATGGTCATAATTCAAAGGGATCCACCTGCCATAGGAATGTACTAGAGATTCTGAATTGACAGGAGAACTTGTGGAAGAGATTGGAGGGGATGGGGTGTCCTCCCAGCCTTATCAACAAGAACAAAGGGGCAGAAGTGGGAAGGATGGTATGTGTTTGGGGCTGAAGGGGAAATGGCCAGCGTTTCATTGACATCCTTAAGGCGAGTAATTACTCAATTCTGCTTTATCTTTTGCAAGACTTCTTTCTAAAGGTTATATATGCACCAGTAAAAGTTGTGAATAGTACAAAAGAGAACACAGTGGATAGCCATCTCCTTGCCTCTTTTCTTCTAATTTTTCTCTACATACGGAACTGTCTTCAGATAGTCTTCTCTCTTAATTGAGCCCTCTTTGCTTTATTTTTGAGAGATAAAGACTCCATTGTCAAGACTAGATCACAGAGAGAATGTAATTTTAAAAATCAAATTCTATAGATTGGTTGTTTTTCATTTGCCTAATTCAATTCAGTTTAGTTCGGTTCAGTTTGCCCCAACTGATTCTGCTATCTTTACCTTGTGGCAGCCCTTTCAGTTTTAATTGATTTTAGTGCCTTAAAAAATTGATTTTAGTGCCTTAAAAAAAAATGTTCAGTTGTTATGCATTCATTGAAACATTCATTCATTCAATCCATTCAGTAAGTATTTTCTGAATTTCCTACCAAATGCCAAACTCTACTCTAAGACTTGGGGATGACATGGCAAACAAGAGAGACATAGTGTCTATCCTTAGGGAGCTAATTGGGAGGTACAGAAGATGAGAAAGTCAGATTGGGGGAACCACTCTTGGTTATCTAGTCTTTGAGGATGTGATATTTAAGTTGAGACCTGAAATACAAGAAGGAGCCATGCAAAAATCAGGTGGAGGGCACAGCTAGTGCACAGAACCGACAGTGGGAGCCAATGAGGCATAGTGAAAGAAATAGAAAGAAGCCAATGGTGGGTGAAGCTCAGAGAAGGAGTGGAGAAGGAGCGGGCCTGAATTCGTTTGGTGGAGCTGCTGTAACAAAGAACCATAGCCTGGGTATCTTAAGCAACAGGAATTTGTTTGCTTGAGGTTCTGTAGGCTAGAAGTCCAAGATCAAGTTGTTGGCAGGGTTAGTTTCTTCTCAGGGCTTTTCTCATTGCCTTGTAAATGGCTGCCTTCTCCCTCTGTCTTCACATGGTCGTTCCACTGTGCCTGTCCCTCTTCTAATCTCTTTTCCTTAAAAGGACACCAGTCACATTGGATTAGGGCCCACTTGTGTCACTCCATTTTATGTTAATTACTTCTTTAAATACTCTATCTCCCTGAACAATCACATTCTAAGGTAGTAGGGTTTAGGACTTCAACATATAAACTTGGCGGGGACACAGTTCAGTCCATATCAGGGATGGTAAAGTTTGAGCAGGGGTTAGATTGCATAGGGTTTGGTTGGCCAGGGTCAGAAATTTTATTTAAGAGGGATTAAAAACCTTTGAAGACTTTTTTTAAAAAAAGATTTATTTATTTATTTGAGAGAGAGAGAGAGAGAGAGAGAGAGGGAGCCTGAGCTAGCGGTGGGAATGTACAGAGAGAGAGATTCTTCAGGCAGACTCCCCTCTGAGTTCAGAGCCTGTTTCAGGACTTGATCCCACAACCCATGAGGCCAGGACCTGAGCCAAAACTGAGAGTTGGAGGCTTAACCTACTGAGCCACCCAGGCGTCCCTGCCATTGGAAGTTTTTACGCAGGGGGTCTGATTAATGTTTGGAAGTTAGTTTCTCTGGAGATCCCAGCAAGGAGAACTAAAGCCCCACTGACCCCAGGCCCAGAGGTGATCTTCCCTTCTGAACCCAGAGCCTGGATTAAATTTTCTTTTTCCTGTTCACTGTTCTTGTTTTTCAGCAGAGTTTGCACAAAAAGAAAACAACACACTCAGGATAGCATGCCTCAGTACTCCAAACAAATTCTGAAATGCATAAAGGTTCAACCATAAATACACATTTTGCAAGACTCTCTGATCTATTTATGTCACAAGAATCTCGTAAATAGAGGAACTGGATCAACGGCAAATAGCCATTGTTGACTTTCTATGAGTACATTGGTTATCACGATGGCTTGTGTGCCACAGGATTGTTATAAAGAGAGATTTCTGTGTGGGGGCGATTCTCTGTGCTCATCAGTAGATTTTGTTTTTTCATGTGGGTCAAGATCTTCAACCATAAACAAAGAGGAAATGTTGGCTTGAGAAATATCTACTTTACTTTGTTAATAAGCAGAGCCGAAACTGGAAAAAATAATTTTGTTTTGTAAACATAAGCTTGTTGTTCAGTTGGTGCAAAACATAACTCTTACGGAATGCGAAGGGGGACACGGTCCCCATGGGCTAGCGTTTAAAATGGTTTGGGAAGAATAGAAACAGCAGCACTGTTTATTGTGCAAATGTAGGGAATGTCAAAGCCAAGTCGTCAAAATTATTTTCAACAACCAAATGCCATTTACGAGCTCTGTGGTACCTACTTCAACAAAACTCTTTCAAGTTTAAAGGGAGAAAAAAATCTCTTTTTATGCATCTAAAGACAGCATCAAGATTAACATCTGAGTTATAAAAATAGTCCATGAAACAGATGACTTGATTCTATGACTTGATACTTTACCAGATAAAATTCCAAGTGAATCTCTTTTCTCTTTTGCATTTTTAAGAGCTGTTTCCCTTCTCTGGTTCGGTCCTCTGGTTAATGTGTTGAGGCAGGCTCTTGTCAGCCAGATGGAATATAATCTATATTTAGAGCCTCCATTAGCTCTTGTGTGTGAATGTGCTACCATTTCCTAATTTCAACACAAATATTCTACGAGAGTGGATTGCCATTTATGTTATTGCTGCATAATAAAGTCAATTATGCTAATATATCTTCTTTTTCATGGAGCTTAAAAAAACTCATGAATATTCCCTTTTTATTGGTTACCTATTGATAAATGGGAGGTTGTTAATTTGGTAACATTTACTAGCTTTCAGACTGATCGGCCTTAGTTCTGGTTTTTCTCTCCGTCCCTTCCAAGCTGGTTTGGATGCTGTTTAATACTTTCTTTTCAGTTTGTGGGAGTTCAGCAACCCAACTAACCTTGAGAATGGAGGGATGGGAAATGGAATCAGTCCATCTTTGGCAAAAAGGTTCATTTTGCCAAAGAAATTCTTTTTGTCTAAAGTTAAGAACTTACCGTGTTATCCCAAAGGCACAGCTGCTCTTGTGCCAAAATGCTGAAGGAAGCTTCATGCTGCACTTTTCTCAAATCAGCTGAGTGTTAATGAAAGTTTGAGGGGAGTAGAATTCCGAAGAGAAGTACTCTGGTTTTCAACACTATTTCCCCAAATGATGTAGTAGAAATCTCTGATGATTATAAAAATAACAACGCCCCTTGCTTGTGCTAGAAAGAATATAAAACGGTTTCACTACCTTTCTGCGTTGAATCAGAGTAGACCGCCCCCCCCCCCACCCGTGTCCTCTGGCAAAGACCTCTTTGTGGCTAAGAGAATGCTGGCGTTGTCATCAGAATTCTGCAAGGGAGGCCTTGGGCCAGGTCTTGGGATTTTAATAAGCGTAACATATGAACAACCTTCTGGAATCAGAGTCTAACAAAACAAAACAAAAGTCTAAGGCTATAATTACTCAAAGAGTTATTTGGACCTCGGGAAGGAGATGAGGCGCCTACCGATGGCTTTGTGTGTACGTCCACGTTCACGCTTGTTCTCCCTCGTAGCAGCTGCTTGTACTCAGTAGGAGTATCGGCCACAGTCTGTCTTTCTGAAATTGTCTAGGAACGAAAAGATCGGGGGTTCAGTGAAGTGACCAGAACAACTGGGCGGTGGCATTTCCAGCCACCGAGGTGAGCCCAGAAGATCAGACACAGATGTCTGCCGTTTGTTACAGCTCAGCGGGGACAGGCCCCTGGTTGGAGAGGATAAGTGAAGACCCCAGGTCACACCAATAATTCTCAGTCCCAGCTCCTGCTATTCTTATGGTGCCTTTGTTTTCCCCTCGCAACTGGACCGCAGCCATTGCCAGCTGCTACTTCTCAGACTGCTTTTCCCTGCGTCCCTCCTGGGCCCCCACGACTCTTGACTCCGATTCCAGTGTGTGGGTTTTTTCCCCCACACGTCTCAGCGGTTCTCCGACCCCAGCTAGGTGTCCCACACTTCAGCTCAATTCTGACAGTATGGCCCTGGAGACAGTGTGAGATCCCATAGGAAAGGGTTCAGTCCTGTTGCCACCTGCTTGCCAACTTCCGGTACCCGGCATGACCCCAGGTTGTCACCTGTGCTTGGGACCGACTAGCTATAGATTGGGGGTTCCAACAACTCCCTCTTTGGGTTCGATTAATTTGCTTGAGTGGCTCACAGAACTCGGAGAAACATTTTACTTACTAGATTGTTAGTTTATTGTAAGAGTTTATAACTCAGGAAGAGCCAGATGGAAGAGATTCAAGGGCCAAGTATGTGGGAAGGGCTCAGAGCTGCCAGCCCCTCCCCAGGCGCCCTGTCTCCCAGCACGGTAGTCGGGGCACACAAGGGCCAGAGCACCTGGCTCAGGGGGTCCCCAGCAGACTAGGTTCGGCCACTTGCTGCGGACAAAATTCAAAGGCAGAGCGATGAGCAGGGGTGAAACGAGAAAGGGATTTATTTCAGTGAAGACAGCAGACTGGTGTCTCTGAAGGGCTGAGACTACTTCTAGGTTTCCTATGAGGAAAATGTGGGACCAAGGTCAGTGAGTACACGCAGGTGGCAGTAAAGGTCGGGTCGATCATTGTCTTGGGGTCACTTACTGGGGTCTTGCTGGCTCAGGTTAGTACTTACCGCCTGAGGGGGCAGTTTCTGTTCCCATCACAGGAGGCTTTGTCCAAAGGATCTTTTCTCTGAGTTAAGAGATAAGCTGGAAAGAAGACCGTAATCAATTAGAAAGGACAGACTGACGTCAAAATGGAGGTAGCTGATGTCCTCTTCAGCACTTCCTGTGTACGCCCATTTCGAAGCTCTTCAAACACTGTCCTTCTGGGTATTTACAGAGGCTTCATTACACAGGCATGATTGATTAAATCATCGGCTATTGGCGATTGAGTCGTCCTCCAACCCCGCCCCCTCCCCAAAGGTCGGGGCTGGAGGTGAGGTAGGACTGAAAGTTCTAACCCTCAAATCATACTGTTGGCTCCACTGGCAACCAGCCCCCAACCTTAGGTGCTTTCCAGATGTCACCCCTTAACATCGCCAAAGACCCCCGGATCATTCTCATCACAGGAACTTTGGAGGGTTTTAGGAGGTCTGTATCAGGAAGGGGACAGTGACCAAATATATAT
Organism: Nasua narica; assembly: GCA_028533885.1. Classification (NCBI taxonomy): domain Eukaryota; kingdom Metazoa; phylum Chordata; class Mammalia; order Carnivora; family Procyonidae; genus Nasua; species Nasua narica. The sequence continues at coordinate 96,228,418 of CM052807.1, read as the reverse complement.
TTCTTGTTACAGGTCACAATATCACAGTCTGTCTTTCTGAAATTGTCACTTAAATACTGACATTTCCCTGGGAGCGCCCTATAAACCTATCCGTTCTCACTTTATCTCTAGACCGGAACTCTTTCTCTGGTTCCATAGGTGTCTCATAGTCAGCATGATTGATCTAAATTCAGGATGCTCTCACCCCTGACATTATGTCTTCTCCTGAGAGCCTCGTCTCTAATAGTGACCGAGATCCAGTGCGCTCGTGATATTCCAGGCTCCGTTCCAAGCATCTGACATCTTTACCTCATTTCACCTTTGGGAGAGCCTGGTACAGAAGGTACAGATATTCTCCCCATTCCACACATCTGAAACAGAGTGATTTGGTACCAGGCCCCAGGTTCAACAGCTAGTTGTGGGTAGAGCTGGGGTCTGGCTGTGGGTTGTGTGAACCGCAGCAATGCTGTGCCCCTTGCTGTTTGCATTTCCCCAGCTCAGAAACCCAACCACCCTTTTTGATGCCTCCTTCTTCCTTGGTTGCCACTTCCAATCCCATGCCTGTCCCATCACTCTTACCTCCTGAATAACTTCACTGTCACCACCTAGTCCAAGCTGTTGCTTCCTGAATGGACACACGCAGTGGCCTCCTGACAGCTCTTCCTGCCTTTCTCTCTTTTCTCCCACCCCACATACTTCCCACATTACAGCCAAAGAAATTTCTCTAGATCATAAATCCAGTTGTGTCACTCTGCTAACTCAGATGCTCCAGTGGTTTCCTATTGTCCTCGGGTCAAAGCCTGTTAAAGGATAAACTGGGGCATAGTAAAAGTTTTTTAAGTTTATTTGACCAAAAATCCATTCAAATCGTAATAGAATCCCAAACTAGAAGTGGTTCAGAGCACACCACCAATAGGAGCCGGAAAGACTTACACAGAGCAGGTGCAGAAGCAAAGAAAGGAAATGATTTGATTGGCTGTATCTTTAAGCCTACTTGGCTATTCGAGATTGGTTGTCCTTAGGTTTTGATTTCTTAACTTTGAGGCATTTACAGGCCTGGATTTGGGTTTGCTTATGTCAGTCACCCTGGCGTTTAGAGCCATTTCAGTCTAACAGCCTCCTTTTAAAAACTACTTTTAACACCCTTAACATTATTAAAAGGCATGGTGTGGCTCTGTTCTCCCTTCCAGTCTCAGTCTTCTTCCCAGATTCTTGCCTCACCTTGTGCTGTGCTCGTGTTCCGGTCTTTCTGAACCTCTTTTCCTCTGTTTTTAGGACACTTGCTGTCTCTTACCACTTGGCCACTGAGCTGTCTGATCCTCTTGCCTGAAACACTTTTCCCTGTTGCTTTATCTGTTTTACTTCTACTCATCTCATCCTTGAAGGGTTCAGGATCTCCTCCCTAAGATCCTAAGCAAGGGAGTTTGGTTCCTTGGCTCTGTGTCCCAGAATAGCTGCCCCTTGCTGGGTGCCTCGTTCTGTTCGGAGCCCTTGGAACGTATTCACTCACTGAATTTCACAACAACCCTACAGGTAGTACAGTTAGCATGTAACAGATGAAGACGTGGGAGCACAAAATGTATCCGTCATAGTCCGTCAGGAAAACCGATGCTACTCTGGTAGCTCCCCAGAGAACAGGGCTGTACCACAAGGGTATTGCAAGAGCACAAAAGGCAGATAGTAGGTGGGCGAGGCAGCCTGGAAAGGAGTGTCAGTAGGAAGCTGCTGCTGCCAGTTACAGGGCTGGGGGTGGGGTGCAAGGGGAGGTGGTGTCACCAGAGCTGAGGTTCTGGGGCTGCCCAACAGATATTGAACCCCGGGGGGAGGGGGAGGCCAATGGAATTGGAACCCAGGACGAGATGCAGCCATGCTAGAGCTGCTGCCCCAAACAGCACCCTGACATTTCTCTCTACCAGTGCTTCCCATTGGCTAAGCTAGCCAGACACACTCAGTGGCTGAAATGTTCTCAGAAGTCATGGAGAAGATGGGGAATGGATTGAGAGCAAACAGGTGGGAGACAGACCCAGAGAAGTTAAGTAATTAGCCCAAGGTCACACAACTTCTAGGGAAGGCCCAGGTAGTTTGTCCCCAGAGTGTGCACCTTTAACGGCCATTTTATATTGCTTCTCTGAGACCCTTAGGCAGGCCACTGAATCCTCTGCCTCAGAGGTACAAAATGCAGATAGTAGCAGTATCCTCTGTAGAGGGCTCTAAAAAGGATTAAATGAATTAAAATGTGTCAAATGCTCTGGACAGTGTCTGGAAGAACATATGCATAGTCAATTTTGGTCACCATGACAGAGATAAGTATCTCAGGAGGAGGCGGTGGTCTGGGGGTGGAAGCCATGCCCAGTACTGTTCTAAGCTTTTTCTGTATAATGTGGTTGCTAATCTCCATTTTACAGATGATAAAACCGAAGCCCTAGGAGTTGGTCTTGTCCTAGGTGACATAGCAGTAATGGAGGTAGGATGCAGGAATTGGATCCAGAGCCTGTGTGTTTAACCTCCATATTGAAATTCCTTGACCCTCCAGCTAAACTGAAGGTGATGGCACTGTCCATACCTTTTGCCTCTCTTTCCCTAGCACTAGCTCAGTGCCTGGTGCCTAGAAGATTTTACTGCATGTCTGCTTCATGAGTTTTAAATGGATTGATGATTTGCTGGTGCCCGTGGAGAGGGAATGTTTGTCCCAGACTCGTTTCTGGGCTTCCCAGTCAGCAGTGAGGTGTCCAGTCCCAAGTTCATGACCTGGACTTCAGGGACTGATTCTAGGCTTTCTCCACAGTGTATCCCCAGGAGTCCCAGCTTTGCCATTTCATCTAGTTCTGTGATGTCTTCTTCTGACTCTCCGCTCCTAGATGCCTTCCATTTTTCTACCTCACTGAGGGCTCCACGTGACCAAGGCTAAGAGTCAAAGTGGGGAAAGTTGCAACAGGACGATGTAAGAGAAAATAAAATGGGATAAAAGGTCACCGTTGGAGAGTTCTGCAGGGTACTTAAAGATCATAATTTGGAAACACATCTGGAGATAAGATGGGACGGAGAATTACATCTTGCTAGGACAGATTATTTCTATTTTTATCTGTGTGATCGACTCGATGTATGAAGTGGGAGCAAATCACTCTTCTTTGCCTTTTTCCCCATATAAGAAGGCAAAGATAATTTCCACCAAATGTTGGAAAGGCTGTACTAGATTAATTACTGACTCAAATTCTGGCATGAGGATATTGGCTAAAACTCAGTTTTTGATCTATTTGCAATTGTATGCTTTGCGGATGCTGCCCTTCCTGAATTTTCTCTCATCTTGCCAGCTGAAAGAGTTGGTCTTCTTGTGAGAAGCCAGTCTGTATCTCTTTAACAAGTAATATGAATTATGTACCTGTTAACGGTTCCCTTTTTCCTTCGGCTGTGTACAAAGGGCAGGGTACAAACTGCTCAGTGCTTGGAAGCATGTAGAAATCTCACGGCATGCCTTTTGTGTCCTAACCTCACCACGGCCATGTGCTTTCTGTTTTCTTTGCTTTCCCCCCCTCATTTATATTTAGTGGATTGTATCTAGCTGAATTGTATCTATCTTTGTAAGCTACCCTCAGCCCTTCCTGGAACAACACAAATAAATGGATGCGGACTCAAACTTTTTTTTTTTTTTTCCAAATGTTTCTATGGTGGACATGATTCTTCACTTTCAGTGCAGTACACTGAGTTACTGAAACATCATTGTCCCATTACTTTCTTAATGAACTAACGTAGCAGAGGCCTTTTTAAGGTAAATAGTTAAATATTGAGTTTCCAGGGTTCCTAGCTGAGAGAAGTTGTCATTTTAGAACTGGTCAGTCAAGAAATATATTTTGAGTGGTTGCCAGGGGCAGGGGTGGGAAGCAGGTGAGACAGATGAAGGGGGTCCAAGGTACGAACTTCCATATGCAGCATGGCGATGATGGCTAACAATACTGGACTGTATATTTGAAAGTCGATAAGAAAGTAGATCTTGAAAGTTCTCATCACAAGAAAAAAAAAATGTGTGGGGTACCTCAGTGGCCAATTCTTGATATTTGGCTCAGGTCATGATCTCAGGGTCGTGAGACTGAGTCCCTCATTGGGTTCTACACTCAACGGGAAGTCTACTTGAGATTCTCTCCCTCTGCCCTTCCCCCTGCTTACCCATGCTGTCTCTCTAAAATAAATAAATAAAATTAAAAAAAAAAAAGAAATTTTGTAACTATGCGAGGTTATGGGCACTAATTAAACTTAGTGTGGTGATTATTTCATAGTATATACAGATATCAGATCATTGTTGTGCATCTAAAACTAGCACGATGTTACATGTCCATTATGTCTCAGTACAAAAATATACAAATCACCCCAAAAAATCAGATAAACATTTCAACAATAATTGAGTCATCAGAAATGATAGTGAGTAACCAAGAAGTTGTGTTTGCTGAACTGAAAAGTGTCAGGTGTGAGGCAGTCCTGATGTTTTAATGTTGGCTTGTTATACACGTTCCTATCCATTATACTTACTACTATATTTTGGCTTTTGCTTTTGTAAAATATAGACACAGTATAGAGTAGAGATGAAGGAAAGGAAATCATTTGAGCAAGTAGATTAATACGAATAAATGCAATACACAAATTAATCAGTACAGATTAACACCAATAAATCCATGATGGTCAGGGCTGAAAAAAAGAAAAAACAGGGCGCCTGGGTGGTTCCGTTGATTAAGCAACTGCCTTCGGCTCAGGTCATGATCCCAGAGTCCTGAGATCGAGTCCCACATTGGGCTCTCTGCTCAGCGGAGAGCCTGCTTCCCTCACTCTCTCTCTCTTTCTGCCTGCCTGTCTGCCTACTTGTGATCTCTCTGTCAAATAAATAAATAAATCTTTAAAAAAAAAAAAAAAAAGAATAGATCTAAGAAGGCAAGGATCTCATTTTGTAAAAAGGAAGCTCTAAGGGAAGTGAATGGCTTCGCTGAGGTCACGTTTCAAGGTAGAGGCTGACCTGAGACTACACGTTTATTTCTTAAAATGAATTCTCTTGCTTTTTCTTTATCTTATGTTGACTAAGGGCTGTCTCTTTTTTTAAAAAAAATCTTTTTAAGTAAACAAGTTCCCAGTGACCTCTTCATCTATCGTTTCTCCCCCCCCACCCCCCCTAGTGAAATATCAGTCCTGTGTACTGACAGACGTTCTCTCTCTCTTCTTCCACATCTTTGCTCCTGCTGGGGTCTTGAAATCCCTCCACCATCTACAGACATTAAGAAATCAAGATTTTTCACTCCAGACAGCAGCTTTTCTGCTATACAGATTAGCTCTTTCGTGAACAAAAGCTGGCTCACCTGATCGATAGGATTTTTGTAGTTGTTTAATGAAATTTATTGAAAGCGACTCAGCAAAGGAGCGTTTCTAAGGAAATGCCTGTGCTGAAACCCCAGTGTTAAATAGCATTCCCTGAAAGGCCCTCTTGCCTGGGTGACCCCCCTTGCAGACACTTCCCAGGCATTGGGGAAAGCTGGCAGGGATCCGTTTTGTTTATCTCCACGTGGATTTTTTTCATTGGCCCCTGACACGGGTTAATTCTAAATGATAATCCAGCCTGCTTCCTGAGGATCCCTGAGGAAATTTTGACAGAGAATGTGGCTTGTTTTGTGGACTGAAAACCAAGTAGCTCATGTTTGGCTGAAGATGAAAAAAGACAAGAAAAGAAAAGAAAAGAAAAACTCATGAGGAGAAACAGAATGAAACACTAGTACTCTTTCTTTCCTATGGGCAGTGCAGGGTATGGGAGGACAGGGGGAGGGGGTGGGAAGTGTAAAGGAGGCAGCTGAGTTTATTTTTAACACAAGTTAAAGGCATACTCTGTGTTCTTTCCTTTTAAAAATAGACTTTTAACCTCTTGAAGCATTTTGACTCTATTCTGCCTGTGGGGTAATACCCCTTTTGTGGCTGGCAACTCCCCCTGGATCTTTTCCCATTATAGGCTTACAGGCCAAGTAGTTAGCAGGATGGAAAAACCCCAGAATATTTCTTCGGAGAGCTCTTGATCAGTGTATGCACGTAGCTCCTGTGTGCAGAACGGCTTATAAACCCTGGCTTCTTACTTGGACCTTGAGCTTTACTGCATCTTTCAAAACTTGGTGGTTGGGAAAAAATGTCCTCTTTTTAAAATAGTCTGAGTTAGTAAAATAATGGACATAGTCTTCTTGAAGTCCATTCCAGTAACTTATTCGATGAATTTATGAAAGACACAACACACACACACACTCACACAGACACTCCCTCCCCATAAAATGAGATATGTAGGAGTAGATACAGAGGTAATAGCTAGTCTCTGACACCGATTGTGGGCTTACAACTTGGCAGGCACTGTTTCATATGCATTTAAAGCTTTGAATAATGCTCTCAATTTTACCATCCCATTTAACAGATAAAGAAATGGAGGCTGGGGCGCCTGGGTGGCTCAGTCGTTAAGCATCTGCCTTCAGGCTCAGGTCATTATGCTGGGGTCCTGGGATCAAGCCCCGCAACCAGCTCCCTGCTCAGCTGGAAGCCTGCTTCTCCCTCTCCCACTCCCCCTGCTTGTGTTCCCTCTCTCACTGTGTCTCTCTCTCTGACTAATAAATGAATCAAATCTTAAAAGAAAGAAACGTAAGCTCAGGGCTCTTCAGCAATACTTATGATGGTTATAAAGTCAGTGAGTGGTTGGGGAAAGGAATTCATACTCAGGCAGTCAGGCAGATCTAGTCCACCGCTACCCCATATGGTGAGTCCATAATTAGAAAAGGAGCCCCCCTGCTTCCATCAGTTGAAAAATTATCCAATACTGATTTTATCCAATAAAATATCCAAGACATTTTATTACCATTTGCAAGACAGCTGTCATCATAAAAATGCACATCTACAATGTTGACAACGTGAAGGGTGCCCCCTTGGGTTTGAAACAACCTGCACAACTGTACATGACCCTCCCCCCCATACACACACATCCCCAAACACATGAACCTCGTCAGCTGCAGGCATGGCAGTGTATGGAGAAAGAAACAAACTTTTAATTTAAAAGGAGAGGGACTAGTCTTTCAGAGGTAAGTAGACTGATTTGATATTAGGAATGGCTCTTCTACATGCCTCAGTCTAGAGCTAGTACAAATCATAGGAGAAACTCTGAAATGAGTTGTTTGTACACAGTGCAAGAGGGCTGTACTCCAACGTCCCTTTTCTTCTCCTCTGAGGAATAAACAGTGAATTCACGTTAGAAGACGTGGTCTCTGTAAATGAATGTGCCTACGAGTGTGTTAAGGTTGGGGGGGTGGAGTGGAGAAATACGACGACTCACAAATTTAGGGAAATAAAAATTTTATTATGGAAATTTTCACAAATACACTGAAGTAGACCAAAAAAAAAAAAAAAAAAAGCATAATGAACCCTCCTACCCCCATGAACCTAATACCCAGCTGCAATAATTATCAACTAATGGCCAGTCTTACTTCATCTAGGTTTCTATTTACTCCTTTTTGAAGCAAATTCTAGACATCCTATCATTTTATCATCACATTATTCTCAAATATTATCAAAATATTTCAGTACATTTCTCTATCAGATGTAAACTGTTTTTTTAAATAACCACAACACCATTATTACATCTAAACAGAAAATAGCAAAAAGTCCTTGATATCATCGAATACCCCAATGATGTTCAAAATTTCAATTGTCTTCCAAATGTCCCAAATTTGCTTTTGTTTTTGTGTGTTGTTTTCACCTTGTGTTTGTTTGAAATGGGAATCAGCTGGGTTCAGACATCACACTGGCTCACTGTCGGGTCTCTCAAACCTCTGAATCTACAAGCTCTCCCTTCATCTCTTTTTTCCATAGTTTGCATCCTGCTGATGTGCTCAGACGGCCTCCTCATTATGTGGTTTAACACATGTCTCTGCAGCAGAATCCGTTTGTTCTGAGAGCAGTCCAGGCATCCATGCATCCATCCATCCATCTTTTTTTTTTAAAAGATTTTTATTTATTTATTTGACAGAGAGAGAGAGAGAGATCACAAGTAGGCAGAGAGGCAGGCAGAGAGTGAGGGGGAGGCAGGCTCCCCGCTGAGGAGAGAGCCCCATGTGGGGCTTGATCCCAGGACCCTGAGATCATGACCTGAGGAGAAGGCAGAGGCTTTAACCCACTGAGCCACTCAGGCGCCCCCCCCCTTTTTTTTTTTGAGAGAGAGAGCATGAGTGGGAGGTGGTGGGAGAGCAGAGGGAGAGAAAATCTTAAGTAGGCTTCTTGCCCATTGTAGAGCCAGACGTTGGGCTCCATCTCAAGACCGATATCATGCCCTGAGCTCAAATCAAGAGTCAGATGTTTAACTGACTGGGCCACCCCGGTTCCCCCATCTATATGTTCTTTTAAGGTGCTTGGGTGAACTTGACCCACAGTGAGGTTTGGAAAGCACTAGAAAAGCTCAGGGTCTGCTCCTGGATTTCGTGCCATCCTGGTTGAAGAAACAAAACTCTAAGGAACTTTCATGTGTCCACCGTCTGTTGACAGGTAGAGACGCCAGCTTGGGTGTTGAGGGCAGTTCGAATTCCCTGGGTAATTTAGGGTCCTCTGGGAGAACAGTTTCTCAGCCAGGCTCGAGAGAGGGCAGTAGTCAGAAACTGATGGCATAGGAGAAGAGAGAGCCTCCCAATTCCCCCGTCTCAGTTGGAACCACGGGGGAGCCGCATCCGGTTACCAGCAGGTGAATTGTGGCTTGAATAAGATAGTGCTTGACTTAAGTGGAATCAAAAGAACTGGTTAAACCAGACGTTCTGCGCAAAGCTGACCGATGTTAAATTTCCATGTCTTCAACGGATTGTGAAATGAACACGTGTGATTTCATTTTGAGTTTTGTTTTGCTTTTTGTGTTCAGATTCTAGCTTTGCTGAAGAAATCAAACAAAAGTCGATAGGTTTACAGCCCCCTTCTCCACCGCGATCTAGTGCCCCAGTGTTGTCAGCGGTGAAAGGCAGCCTTGCCTTGTGTGGAAGAAACAGTGTTGTTGTTTGTTCTGAGCCGCTCCACTTCTTGGGCCATTAACCAGGGCTTTCCTCCTCCTGTGCCTTCCGAATCCTCGAGATGATTACAAACTAATAACAGAGGGTTACATTTTCTCGGGAAGGGTCGGGTTTTGAGCTGTTCCCTTTCCCACGTCCACATCAGTCATAAGCACTTGCTCTAGCCCCCTGATGTCCTCCCCGCCCTAAACAACAGCCAGGAGCTGTGCTCACATGGCGCCTGCTGGCGGGGAGCCTGGGCTTACGGTCTGCCCTGCAACCACCCTGGCTAGCTGGGTGACCTTGGGTAGGTCACTGGATTCCCGGAGTGCCGATATCTTCACTGGTAAAATCGAGATTGTATCACCTGCTCTGCCTACCACACGAGGATGTTGTGAGGATCGAATTAGAAGAGTTAATGTAGGTGAAAGTCCTTCATTAAGCTATAAAACATTACACAAGTGCCCTCGCTGCTTTCTGCTTGATGCCTTCACCCACATTTATTCACTCCTGGCTGGCTGTGTGGAAGAAATGACACAGATTTTAGAGTCAAATAAGGGTCCATTGCTTTTCAGTTTTTGTGCAAGTCATGCTCTGAGTCTTGGTTTCCTCATAAATAAGTGGGGATATTTTTATCTGGCATTTATTTATTTACATCTTTACACCCTGATTCGGTATTGTTATGAGGACTAAAGTTCAGGTACCAGAGGTAGAGCACCTAACATGGATCTGGCCCCCAGGAGGTTCTCAGTAAGTGGTAATTCTTTTTCCTTCCCTGCTCGTGGCAATTGTCCTGCGGTATGACCCAGCTGGCGTGCCTTCCTTTATAAAGGGAGATCTCCTCCTCTACGTTGCGGAGGACGGGACTACCTGCTAACTCCTCCATCCTTGCTCACAAGGATACTTGCTTATGGCTCAGATATGCTTTAAATTCTCTTTGTAAGTTGGTAGACTAAGAAATTACATAATGAAGTTTTGCTTCTATATTACTTGGGAATAAAGATTCCTCAACAGTGTGTGTGGAAAGACCCCAAATGTTTGGTTGACTGCAAAATTAACATGAGTCAGGAGTGTGATGGAGTGCGTAGAAGATTAGTGTATTTTAGGAAGCACTAATGGAGGGGTCCCATCCTATAGGACTCATCCTACTTATGTAGGTCGAACTACCTTCAGTAAAGGATTCCGTTTAGGATGCTGGTACACTGGGTTGGATCACTAGAAGGGGAGGGCTGGCAAAGAGCTTGTGATACAGGGTCTTTGAGTAACTGTTAGAGAAACTGAGGATACTTAAGCTGCAGGAGATACATTTCAGGGGAGATAAGTTATTGTCTTCTGTTCTTTGAATGGACTGAGCACTTAGAGAAAATAGACCACCACTATTCTGCATTTATGCAAGAGTACAAATTTCTAAGGAGTATGTATAACCATGCATTTGAGGTTATGCGATTTCACAGGGAGAAATTAGGGACAGTAGACAGAAGTTGTAGGGAAATAGTTCTAGTGGTCATTCTATTTCTATTCCTACTTCAGACTCTGGGCTTTTGTAGGAATTGGCCATTATAGCCCATTTAAAACTGGGCTTCCTAAACTATGGAAAGAACCTAGATGTCCATCAACAGATGAATGGATAAAGAAGAGGTGGTATATATAAATAATGGAATACCATGCAGCCATCAAAAGAAATGAAATCTTGCCATTTGCAACGATGTGGATGGAACTAGAGGGTATTATGTTGAGTGAAATAAGTCAATCAGAGAAAGACAATTATCATGTGATCTCTCTGATATGAAGAACTCGAGAGGCAGGGCAGGGGGTCGTGGGAAGTGGGGCGGGGATGAAACAAGATGGGATCAGGAGGGAGACAAACCATAAGAGACTCTTAATCTCACGAAACAAACTGAGGGTGGCTGGGGGATAGGGGGGATAGGGATAGGGTAGCTGGGTTATGGACATCGGGGAGGGATGTGCTATGGTGAGTGCTGTGAAATGTGTAAGCCTGATGATTTACAGACCTATACCCCTGGGGCAAATAATACATTATATATTAATAAAAAAAAGTGAAAAAAAAATTAAAACGGGGCTTCCTTATGGCCAGTCTCATAATGGCATTACATTAAAAAGATATCCAAAACAGCATTGAAATTGGAATTGAAAAGCAGCATAACCACAAATATACTAGAAATTAAAACAGGTAACAAGGGACAATCATGTATAGCTATATGTCAATTAATTTGAAATATGCAAAATGGCCAATTTTCTAGGAAACTGTAATCAATTAAAACTGACTCAAGAGGAAATAAATGACCTAAATCCTATAACCTTATAAGACATTAAATCAGTGATTACATCTACCTACATTATGAATTAAGATACAGTTAGTTTCTTATAGGCAAATCTTACCAAATTTACAAGAACATATAGATAGTCTCAGTCTTCTATGAACTATTCCAGAGAAATAAAGTATGAAAAGAAAGAAACCCCCAAACTCGCTTTATTAGACTGGCACAAAGTTGAATCCAAAATAAGACAAGGATAGTAGGGAAAATTATAAGCCTAACTTACTTCCAAATGCAAAGGTATAAATTCTGATAAAATTCATTAAAGTCAGTGACTTAACAAAAACAATAATACACTACTGGGTTCATCCCAGGAAAGCAAGGATGGTTTAATCTTAGGGAAAAAAATCTAGCAACATAAATTCCCACACTAACAAATTGAAAAGAGAAAGAGCAAGAGAAAAAATCATGTATTTACCTTAATAGAGGCAGAAAAATCATTTGTTAAAATATAATACTCTTTCATATTAAACAAGGAAATACAAATAAGAAGGAATTTTATTTTGTACACATTTATTTCACAAAACTTGAAATTATTCTGAATATCAGGCACTATTTGATCTAGCAAATGTAAGTTGTCCATTTTAGGGAACAATTTGTGAATGGAAATCTCTTCCCAGATTCTCCTGGGTGAAGACAAGAACCCACTCTTTCACTGTTACCTAAGCCTGACATTTTAAAAAAATTGTCTATTTTTGCAGCTTTATTGAGGTATACATGATCAATATACTAAAAAGCTGCACATATTTAATGTATATAATTGGATTAGTTTGGACATAAACATTCACTGCTGATATTGCTACAATCATGGTAATATACATATCCATCACCTCCAAGTTTCTTTGAGTCCCTTCACTTTTTTTGGCCAGGGTGGTGGGCAGGGGGAGTTGGAGGTATAAGAACACAACATGAGATCTTCCCTTTTAGAAAATTTTTAAGTGCACAAACCACATAATTAACTATAAATACTGTGTTGCACAGCAGATCTCTAGAATTTATACATTTTTGTCTAACCACAATGTTATGCTTACTGAACGTCTCCCAGTTTCCCATTTCCCCCGTGCCCTGGCAACCACCATTCTAAGCACACTTTTATGTAAGTGGGATCATGGGAGTATTTGTCCTGCCGTGACTGACTTACTCACCTAGCATAAGATTTTCAGGTCCATTTATGTTGTTGCAAAGGTTAGGGTTTACTTCTTGTTTAAGGCTGAATAATATTCCACTGTATGTATAGGTCACATTTTATTTGTCCATTCTTCTGTCATTGGACATTTGTGTTGTTCCATATGTTGGCTGTTGTAAATAATGAACATGGAAGTACAGATAAGTCTTAGAGATCCTGATTTCATTTCTTCTGGATACATACCCAGGAGTGAGATGTCTGGATCATATGGTAGTTCCATTTTTAATCTTTTAAGGAACTTACATAGTGTTTTCTATGGTGGTTGCACCACTTCACACTTCTACCAACAGTGGACAATGGTTCCAATTTTTCTACATCCTTGCCAACACTTGTGACCTTTGTTTTTGTGATAATAGCCATCCTAACAGGTGTGAGATGATATCTCATTATGGTTTTTATTTGCATTTCCCTAATAATTAGTGATGTTGAGCACCTTTTTATATACCTGCTAGCCGTTTGTATTTCTTCTTTGGAGAAATGTCCGTTCAAGTTTTGACTATTTTTTTTATTGGGTTATTTGGGGGATTTTTTTTGTTTGTTTGTTTCTATGAGTTGTAGGGGGAATTATCTTTTTAAAAAAGATTTTATTTATTCATTAGAGAGAGAGAGTGCATGTGAGCAGGGGGAGGGTCAGGGGTAGTGAGAGGGAAAGGGAGAGAATCCCAAGCAGGCTCTGTGCTGAGCATGGAGCTTGATATGGGGCTCAATCTCAGGAGGCTGAGAGCATGACCTGAGCTGAAACCAAGAAATGAATGCTCAACTGTCTGAGCCACCCAGGCACCCCTGTAGGGGGAATTATCTTAATTGAACAAATATACCTATCAGAAACTTGTAGCAAACATTATATTTACTGGTGAAATTTTAGAATTATTCCCTTTAAAATGAAGAGTAGAGAAAGATGCCAATTATCACCATTTCTATCCAATCACTATTTGAAGGTCCCAGTCAGGACAATAAGGGAGGAAAAGAAAAGCCATGAGGATTGGAAAAGAAAAAAACAAAAAACCAAAAAAACCCCCCAAAAGTATCACTACTCATAGGGATAGTACTGCATTTATAGAATCTAAAAGAAAATACAAACAATTAGGACAAATTTATCAGCTAGTTACTAGATACAGGATTAGTATAAACATAATTTGCATTACCATACAACATCAATAAATAATTTTTAAAAACTTAATATTACCAAAAAATGCTAGTTCTCCCCAAATTAATAAATTCAAAACAATCTCAGTTGATTTTTTTTTGTATGCTTGACAAGATGTTTCAAAAAGTCATAGGGAAGAGCAAAGGAGAAAGAAGTTTGAAGAAGACCGAAACAGAAAGGCTTACTCTAGCATATTCAGTGTGTCAGTCAGGGTTCGGTCAAGAGAGCAAGGCTGCAATGAGTGTAATGACCGATGTGGCTTAGTCTAAGAAGTGGACCGTACAACTCTGGGAGGAGCCGGGAAAATGAAGGTCTGGAAGGAAAAGCTAGAGGATCAAAGAAGAATCTTTATCCAGTCGTCTAGGAGCACTGGTGTGGGTAGACAAGTCAGAGATGACAGGGAAATCTAAGAAGCCAAGCACACCCAGCTACCGAGGTTGTACGGCAGAGGGGAGCACATGGAGAGGTCTATGCAAAACTATCGCTTCTGTACAGCCCCCTTGGATCTTAGCCAAGTGTCTGGTAGAGGACCTTGAGCTGCAGGACCAGCAATTGGAGCTACAGGACCAGCAGTTGGGAAGAAAAGCTGAATACAAAGCAGAAGAGAATGAGGGCAAGCTGGAATCCTTCTGTTACTTCCATGTTTGTATGTCAGTCAGTCCATCTAATTATGAAGACCCTTCACAGAGTAACAGCCTCGCTTCACTTCCACATCCCAAGGTCTCACACAAATCCTTCTTTGCCAACTTGAACCTGGAACCATAAGGGGAAAGGAGTGAGCTCAACCAAGGTGGCAATGGCAGGATTAATATTAAAGCTATCGTAAGGAATTATAATATTATTATTGTAGTATTATGTGTTATTGTATTTGATGCAGGGAAATTATTATTATTATTATTAATAATAGAATAATGGAGTAAAACAAAGAGACTAAAACCAGATCCAAACATATATAGAAAGACAAGAAGTGGCACTGAAAATTCAATTAATGACACCAAAACATTTGTTTTCGCATGTGGAAAAGTAGTCAAAGTGAAAAAAAAAATCCTTTCTTAACACTACTCACAAAATTAAATTCCAGGTGGATTAAATCCTAAAATTCTAAATGTGAAGAGCAAACTTTAAAAACTTTCAGAAAAGAAAATATTTGAGAACATTTTTATGACCAAAGTGAAGAAAAAAATTAAGAAAAAAAATAGAAGGGATACATTCGACTAGATTTTGATTAAAAACTTCATGACAATTGGGTTGACAATTTTATTGCTAGGATCTTGTATCTTGGACCAACTGATATCCTCCCCAACCCTCAACCCCATTTTTGGCCAAAATTGGAGTATTGCATGGACTAAAAGTGGAGACTAGAAGTTTTTCTCTAATAAAACTTGGATTATTGAAAATAAAAACAAAAACAAAAAATCTTCATGACAAAATATGCCATAAAAACTGAAATGACAAGCCACTGGCCGAAAGAAGATGCTTGGAACATATAAATAAAATGATTATTACTCAGGAGATTTAAAGACTACCTACAAATCAATATGAAAAGGGTAAAGAAAGGAATAAGAAGTTCACAGAAAACAAGAATTGAATGGCCAGTTCAGAATTCTGACACAGGGATGACATTTATTGAGCACTAACATACATTGTTCCAGATGCTTTCCATGTGTTAACACACTTAAACCTTGCAATAGATGCACGAGGTTGGTACTACTAACTCTTTCCTCTTCCAGAAAGAGAAAGTAGGACCCAAGCTCATACAACTGGTAAGTGATAAAGCCAGGATTTGGACACCAATGGTGTCGCTCAAAAATCTGGCTCTTAACCAGTGTGCTGTCTTACCAACTTTTAAAAAATGTAGACATCTGACAATATTTATTGTTGGCAAGAACAGGGCAAAATGAAAACAACTGTTCACTGCTTGTGGAAATATAAATTGATACAACCACTTTGTTGGAAAGCAATTTGACTTTACAAATAAAGTTGAAGATGCATATTACTCTGGAACCAGCAATTCCACATCTAGGTCGGTAGCCTAAAGTCTCACATATGGAAACAAGGAATATGTACAAGAATGTTCATTGTAGTACTGCTTGTAATGCTGCGGAAATACAGCATGGAATATTCATACAATGGAATATTAATATGAAATAATCTAGATAAATCTCTTAAGATGTAATGTTGATGAGGAAAAAAGTTAGAAAAGGATGTATACAAAGTTTGATGCCATTCATATAATAATTAAGTTTAAAGGCATGAAAACACATGATGTACATATGTAGCAAAATCCTAAGACATGGAAAAAATGAAACTTGGAATTCAGGAAAATGGGTACCATTGTGAAGGGGAGTGAAAGAATAAGATGAGGTTTGGTGCAGGGAGCATCAATTGTATCCAGAATATTGTTTGTTTTTTAAAAGAGAAAATATGGCAAAATATTGAGATATGGCACAACTAGGTGGTGAATATTTTGTATTATTTTCTGTACTTTTCAGACTTCAGTGACTTGACATACTCATATTTCTTACCTCACTTTTCACTCTATCCCCTTTTCATGCTGCCGCCCTGTGGAGTCTCCTATCCTTCACTGATAGCTTGCTATCTTTCTCCATTCCACACTTTCATCCACACTTTGCCCACCTCCAGGAATGCCCTTCTCTACTTGAAGAAAAACACACAAAAAAGAAAAAGCAAAGGAAAACCTCTGTTCATCTTTCATGGCTTGAAAGATTTTATTTAGAAAAATACTTGAAAGTATACGCACATTCATAGCAGCATTAGTTATAATATCCTAATGGTGGCCATGAATAAATGGATGAGTAGACAAAGAAAGTGAGAGATACATATATTGGAATATTTGGAATATTATTCAACTTTTAAAAAGAAGGAAATTCTGACACACTCTATAACAGGATGAACCTTCGGGCACCTGGGTGGCTCAGTTGGTTGAGCATCTACCTCATAGTTTTGGCTCAGGTCATGATCTCAGGGTTGTGAGATGGAGCCACGTGTTGGGCTCCATGCTCAGTGAGGAGTTTGCTGGAGATTCTCTCTCCCTCTGCTCCTCTTCTCACTCTCTACAAATTAATAAATAAATCTTAAAAAAGAATGGTTGAAACCTGAAGACATTATGCTAAGTGAGGTAAGCCAGTCATAAAAGGCCAAATATTGGATGACTTGACCCATATGAGGTATCTAGAGTCATCGAATTCATAGAGACAGAAAGTAGAATAGTGCTTGCCAGGGGCTGGGGGAGTGGGCTTGAATGGGGACACTTAACCGACAGAGCCACCCAGGCACCCCTCACCTTCTCGAATCTTTTATAGTAAACATGTATCATGTTTACAATAAGAACAAATATTTGTGACGAAACACCGTGTTCTAACTGGTATAATAAGTTCTCAGTGTTTGATCCTGAGATTCCCTCTTCGAGAAGCAGCTGGAAGATAGATGTGTTGCTAAGTATAACTTCAGCTTCTAGGAGAAATCATTATAAGGAGATGCAGTTTCAAATCCAGCAGGAGAGTGGCAAGGGCAGGGTATGGCTATGGACCCTTTTCCTAATTTGAAAAGGACATTTGTGAAGGAGTCACTGTGTGAATGTGGAGATGAATTATGGGGCTGTCATTCTTGTCCAGCAGCTGCTTCTGACTCTGAAAGCAGTTTAGGGGAGAGCCAAGTGGAATAAAGCCCTACCCTTTTAATTAGCCCCAGGAGCCAGGTAAGGTAAATATTTGTGGTTGAAACTGCATGAATCCATGGAAGTTGGAATTTCAGCCTAGAAGCATTGTGCTGCCAAGTTGCTACAAGACCCAGAAAGCTGGAGCTATGTGCTGCTTCAGAAAGTGCTTCTGGATTTAAGAGGAGGAAGAATAACAAACAGAGTCATGGTATTAAGGTCTACGTTTTTATGAGGATGATGAGGATATATCTGTGCCTTATGCTAAGTCACAAATTGTACCTATTTTAATTTTATCTCAATATTGATTTCTATTTTTAAAAGATCAGTACTCCAAATGTAGACATATTTAATTTACAGCATTTATTAATTCATTCTCTGGTTTCCAGTGATGTTAAATACAAATCAGACTTGCATGGCCCTGCTTAAAACTTCTCAATACCTTTCTCTTAGGAGAAAATCCTGAGTCTTATAGCTGCATAGGCAAGGTGACTGAAAAATGTATCATCCAACCTGGGATGGCTTTTAATATTTATGGTTGGGAAACAGGTGTGATGGGGACTCTCCTAGAAAAACCAAGAGGTATCCATGAAGCTCTGTTGGATGTAGCTTTTAGCCTCATCTTTTACTATCTCCATCTGCTCACTTGGCACCAGATGTGCTAGCTTCCCTTCTGTTGCTTCAAGAAGTTGTCTTGGGTTCTTTGCTGTCCCCTGGATCGTGCTCACATGTGCTTTGTTTCTCTTTGGGGTCTTAGATGTCAGCTTCTTGGAGAAGCCTTCCCTGACCACCCAGTATGAAGTGGTGTCCCAAGTTATTTGGTATTTCATTTCTCTGCACATTTCCATCATCATACCTAATGAACAATGACAAACAAGATCCTGACCTCTCAGGATCTTGTTTATGTATTTGTTTATTATCTTTATCATCTACCAGAATGAGGACCGGGACTTACCTGTCTTCACTAGCCTGGCATATGGTAGAGGCTCAGTAAACACATGGCAAATGAATGATCAGGTGAAGGTCTTTAAGGTGGACTGAGCAACCCAGGGGTGCCCACTGCTTTGATTCTTATCATGAGTAGGTCCATCTTCAGTAGAAGGGAATGAACTAAAACAGAGAAAAGCAGAAGGGAGAGAGAGAGAGAAGGGGGTGGGCTGATTTTGGACGAGTCCTTGGTTACAGGCCCTATGGATATATGGTTTATCCTTTACTTCTTCCTTAATGGGGTGAGATTCAAATATATTGTAAATAACCTTACCTCCCCTTGCTTAACCTTATGTAACTTAGAATTGGGATTAGGGCTCCATTTTTGCAACTAAAGACTTCTAGCAAAACTTAACCCATTTTCTTTTTTTTTTATTATTATTTTTTAACCCATTTTATTTAGAATATTTATTTCCACCTTTTAAAAAGGAAAACATTGTAGCTGAATATGTTAACTATGCCCTATTATCTATATTTACCTTTTTCCTTGGGAAGTTAAGGGAGTATGTATTAGTTTCCTATTGCTGCTGTAACAAATTGCCAAAAAATTAGGAGCTTAAAGCAACACAAGTTTCTTAGCTTACAGTTCCAGAGGCCAGAAGTCTAAAATGGGCTGACAGGGCTGTGGAAGGCTCTAGGAAGGACTGTTTCTTTGCTTTTTCCAGCTTCTAAGGGCTATATGCATTTCTTGGCTCAGGGCTCCTTTCTTACATCACTCTGACCTCTGCTTCTGCTGTCACATCTCTTTCTCTGATTCTCACCCTTTTGCTGCCCATCATAAGGACACTTGTGATTACACTGAGCCCACCTAAATAATCTAGGATAACTCCCCACCTCAAGATCTTTAATTTAGTCATATCTTCGAAGTCCCTTTTTCCAGGTAACATAACATAGTTGTAACATTTATAACATATTTATAACATTTCAGGGGTTGGGACATGGGCATCTTTAGCAGGCCATTATTCTGTCTACCATGCAAGGCATGCCCTTTTTTAGCCCGTTTCCTCTTTTGATGGCTGGGACATAGGTATAGCAGATGGAGTTCAAGCAGCCACCTTGAGCCAACAGAAGTCACCAGGTAAGGAAAGGAAAGTAGCAATGTAGAAGGCTCTGGGCCTCTGACAATTTTATAAAGTCACTCTACCAACTCTGGACTGCCGGTCTGCTGACTTCTTTTAGGAAATTTTGAGTTTTCTAAACCAGACTCACACAACTACATTATTTACACTCTTTTACATTCTCCCTCTTCACCTGGTTTTATATCCCACCTAGTTTTCCTTCCTAAGTATTTTACAAGAACTTGAGCTTTGATGACACTACAGTAGTCCAGTTTTTATTTAAAGCTCTTCCGACAATTTGACAATTAGATTGTTTGCAACTTTCTCTTGCTGTCAAGAATTCAAAGTTCCAATTTTTTAGTAGAGGATTCTAAGAGGAAATTCATGGTTTTATGTAGATCCCGCATCATGTCATGTGCTCATGTTTGACCATTAAAGATCTAAGTCAAGTATGAGCAGCTTACCCTGATTAAATGAATAGCATCTACAAGAAAATCTTTAACTTTGCATCTCCTGAATTTGAAAATCAAAGCGCAGTAAAGTGACAGGCACATCACAAATACAGCATTTAAAAAATTACTGAGTAGACAATAACATTGTCCAGGCAATTAAAAAAAAATTATACTTTTATGTACTTGAGTAAAATCTGATTTTATTAAATATTTTATGTTGAATTTTTTTTTAATTTTTTTTTAAAGATTTTATTTATTCATTTAACAGAGAGAGAACACAAGCAGGCAGAGAGGCAGGCAGAGGCAGAGAGAGGAGCAGGCTTCCTGTGGAGCAAGGAGCCCAATGCGGGACTCGATCCCAAGACGCTGGGATCATGACCTGAGCCAAAGGCAGTTGCTCAACCAACTGAGCCACCCAGGCGTCCCTATGTTGAATTTTTTTTTTTTTTTGCATAGAAGATTGTAGGGGAAAATGAGCCCTTTGTACTCTAACTCCCCAGTGAGCAAAAATAAATTATATTATTGTGTCAACATCCCACACAAATAGCACATTAGGCAATCTTTATTGCTCTATATTGTTTCCCTGAATAGCGGTCATAAAAGAAGCTCAAAGGAACACAAGTATAGGTCAACGATAAGAACTCTTCTGTAATATGCAGTCACAGGGGTGTGTGTAACTATAGTGAAGATCAAGTCAACGGTGTATTTCTCTGTGGATGGCTTTCACTTGCCCGTAAAATTTAAGATGTTATTTATTTATTTAGCTCACCACTCTCAATTTCCTTACCCTTTATTTTTCTTCACTATAGTTTTTACTACTTAATATTGTATATTTATTTGTTTACTGGTTTTGGTTACCTCAATAAAATGTAGAGTCTAGGGGTGCCTGGGTGGCTCAGTCAGTTAAGTGTCTGCCTTCAGCTCAAGTCATAATCTCAGGGTCCTGGGATCGAGGACCTATATTGGGCTCCCTGTTCAATGCGGAGCCTACTCCTCCCTCTCCTGCTCTCCCTGTTTGTGCTCTCTCTCTCTCTGTCAAATAATAGTTTTGTTGTTGTTGTTGTTTTCAGAGTTAATAGTTTATTATTTTATAAGATTTTTAAAATGTATTTGACAGAGAGAAAGAGAGTGTATGGGTGCATGTGCACAAGCAGGGGGAGCAGGAGAGGGAGAAGCAGGCTCTCTGCCGCGCAGGGAGCCCTGCATGGTTCGATCCCGGGACCCTGAGATCATGACCTAAGCGGAAGGCAGACGCTTAACTAAGTCACTCAGGCACCCTTTAATAGTTTGTTTGGTTTTTTTTAAAAGGTACAGATGTCCTTTCTTTTCACTTAAACATTCTGAATAAAAACAGAACCTTAAAAATGGTTAATAGTCAAGTATGAATATTAATTAAAAGTAAAGTCACTAATTATGAAATAATACTATGTATTTTTTAAATTTAAAGAGATAAACTCTCTTTTCATTGTATTTCCTGGAAACGGACTCTGAACCTGAGATTTCCATGGAGGAAGTTCATTGGGAAGTGCTCCCTGGAAGTGACG
Source organism: Nasua narica (assembly GCA_028533885.1). Classification (NCBI taxonomy): domain Eukaryota; kingdom Metazoa; phylum Chordata; class Mammalia; order Carnivora; family Procyonidae; genus Nasua; species Nasua narica. Next base: position 96,207,030 of record CM052807.1, on the reverse strand, counting down.
GAAGCAGATTTGGTCGGAGAAAGAAGTTGAGCTATAATATAGTCACAACAGCAGACTCAGCCTATTCCATAGGAAACTCTGGAGCTGGGACAACATCAAGGCAAGGGCTCTGGGCTTTTGTGTCCTGCTTCAGTCAGTTATTGAATGTGAGCTGCTGGCTGGGAGGGGACAATGGCTTGTGTGAGGCAGCTCCTTCGGACAGGGATTCCGCTGTGATCCCAGCCCCCAGCAGCTGGAGGCATGGGCATCATGGTCTTGAAGGGGAGAGGGGGAGGAACTGAATAGTGCACCACAATATTTGCTCCAGAACAAATAAGAATAAATAAGCACTATATTTGTAAATCTTGGATGTTCCAGATTGCTTCACAGAGCGCCAGTCTCATACTCACAGCCCACTTTGTCCTGATTATGCCTGAAGCATGAGAGTGTGGTTGTAAGAGGACAGAGGATGAGACTTCAGAGATGAGCTGAACCATCTGGAAGCCTAAGTGGCTGCCAGGGAACTTGGATGGGAGGGAAATCTGGTGGCAGCGTGGAGATGGATGGACGCAGGGACCACTCTGGGGTGTACCGTTCGCAGGTGTTGTAATAGCCCATTGCTATATGGGGACCAAAGCCGGAACCAGTATCAGGGGGATGGAGAAGGGCTGAACTTGCAGGACATTTTAAAGATAGCTTTCAATGGTTTTAATGGCTGAATGTGCAGATGAGGGAAGATTTGAAACAAACTCTATTGTTGTAGCTTGGGAGGCTGTGTGGAAGGTGATGCTTGAAGGGAGGTTACGATCACTTTCACTCTGTGGGGGTCCGGGTTCACTGTGGGGGGAGTCCATGTTCACCCTGTGGGGGTCCATGTTCACTCTGTACGGTCCATGTTCACCTTGTGGAGTCCATGTTCACCCTATGGGGTCAATATTCGCCCTGTGGGGTCCATGTTCACACTGTGGGGTCCATGTTCACCCTGTGGAGGTCCATGTTCACTCTGTGAGGGTCCATGTTCACTCTGTGAGGGTCCATGTTCACTCTTTGGGGGTCCATGTTCACCTTGTGGGGTCCATGTTTACCCTATGGGGTCAATATTCACCCTGTGGGGGTCCAGTGTGAAATCTTGACTATCTTTTTAATTAACAAAACAAAAATAATTTCTTTCTTTCTCTTTTTCTTCCTTCCTTACGTTTTTCCTTCCTGTGAGGAAATTGTCTCTCAAAATGAGTTGTTCTTTCCAACTATAATTGTTTTTTTTTTCGTTAATCTATTTTAACAAAAATGTCTTTCATCATGCCTTCCTCTTTTCAGTTACAAATCTAAGTGTCCCTGAGCAAAACATTCACTTAAACAAAACAAAACAAAGTTTTGAAGCCTGGATAGGAAATCCATTCTTTCTTTATTACTTCATTTTTTTGGCAGTTCTGCCATGGCCCATAATGGAAGTTCTGGTGATAGCCTTGGAATTGTAGGTGGGGTGAGAGGTGACATGAAGTGTGCTGGGCTTGGGGACAGTGCTACCATGTGAGTGACTGGTTGGTGTCATTGTGGATATATAAGATTATTAAGCCTGGGTCTGAATGACTATGAAACTGCTTGGTATGCTGTAGGAGTGTGACCTTCCTGCAGCTCTAGTTGTTCTGTGATGCCCTTCGTATTTCCTGGAGCAACAGTAGTTTTCTTTTTTTTTTAAGATTTTATTTATTTATTTGACAGAGAGAGAGAGATTACAAGTAGGCAAAGAGGCAGGCAGAGGGAGAAGGGGAAGCAGGCTCCCTGCTGAGCAGAGAGCCCGATGCGGGGCTCGATCCCAGGACCCTGAGATCATGACCTGAGCTTAGGGCAGAGGCTTTAACCCACTGAGCTATCCAGGTGCCCCGCGTGACAGTAATTTTCTGACCTGATATATATAAGATTAGAATCTAGCCTTCTGCAGGCTGCATTTTTGCCAAGTAATTGGAAGACTTTTAACAGTGGAGAAATTTATTTTATTATTTTATTTTATTTTATTTATTTTAGAGAGGGAGGAGGAGGGGCAGAGGCAGAGAGAGAGCATCTTAAGTGGGCTCCACGTCCAGCACAGAGCCTGATGGAGGACTCAGTCCCGTGACCCTGCGATGATGACCTGAGCTAAAATCAAGAGTCAGACACTTGCTTAACTGACTGAGCCACAAGGCGCCCCAGGAGAAATTTATTTTAAAAAGGCAAAAAAGTTAGTAATTAAGTAAGATCAAATCAGTGTGGAAGACGTTTATATTGTATATACTCCGGGCAGCCAGGTGAAATGAGTCACTCATTTAACAACATTAATGTGTAGCTTCTCTGTGCCGGGTGCTATGCCAGGTGTACCCAGAATCCAAAGGTGAAGGAAACAGAGGAGGTCCCATCTCTCACGGAATGTACTTTCTAATCATGGGAACAGAAAATAAGAAAAAATAAGAAATGTTCTGATGTTTGTAAGTGCTCAGAAGAAAAAAAAAAGTTAGGATTCAATTTATTTATCCAGTCCTTCCTTCCCATTTCAAGAGGCTGTGCTGATGAGATATTGGGTCTTTTAGGGACTTAGCAGAGGGATAATGTGAACCCAAACTTACTGATTGAATAGGCAGATTGGCAGAGTTGGGACTTACTGGGATAGGGAGGATGGGATTTTAAAACTTTGAGTGTAAGTGCGACAGATATAATTTAAACTTTTTCTTGGGACTGAAAACAGGCATTGTTTACGAAGACACTGCTTAATATTCAGTTACCTAGTGAAAACTATCGTGAGTACTCTTTTAGCCAAGTTCCATTTAAATGACTAGTAGGAGGAACCAGTGATTTTCTTGGTGAAGATGTGACTGGTAGGCCAAAACCCAAGTCTGCCCTCATAGCCCATCTCTTCCCAAGAGCTGAGTTTTATGTGTTCTGAGACTCAGAATTGTTTGGTCCTGAATGTGTTTATGTCAGTTTTACTTGTTATTCATATTATACAATTTGCTTCAATATTACATTAACTAATGAAACAGGAGTCTGAAGAGAGATGGAGAGAGGGAATTATTAAAATGAAATGTAATTTAAATGGAATGATGCTTTGAAAAGACTCAGCAGTGACGAATGGGGAAAAAAATCTACAGTATTTTGCTCATGACTGTTTTTAAGTTCTCACTACAAAGAAAGAAAAATTGGAAATGAAAAACAAGATCTTATGGGTGTGGTTTTGGTAAAAAAAAAAAAAAATGTAGCTTTGGAGCCTTTCCAGTGAACTCATAGTGAGGGGAAGGGCTAAGACCTTCCACCAGATGGGTGAATACATTTACATTTATTTAAGTTAAACTATACCGTTGACAACATAAACTTATCCTTTTCCCCCTAACATTTCTGATTAGCCCGTTAATTAGCAATTCTGATTATGTTGCATACGATTTTCACTGTATTTTTGTGTGTTAAGTGGAGACTCATGATTCCTCCATTCAAAGAATTCAGGAGTATAGTCCTAACATTATTAGATAATTTACGTGCTTCCCAATAATTCCTTACCCTGAGCCAAATCTTCTTTCCGTCATTTACGCAGTGAGTAAAAGCAAAATATTTTTACTTTTCAACAGCCCCTTTCTTTTGAGAATACTGAAGCTCTTTAAGGGACAAATTTCTAATTAAGCAATCATGCTCATATCACCCTAAAGAGGTGGACAGAGATATTTCTTATCCTCTCACTGAGGACGTTAGACCCATGCTAAGTAGCTAACAGATGTCTCCGTGCCATCTCTCAGAAGCATTATATTTCCGCTAAGCTCCCTGCCACACTGTGTCCTCTTCTCTATTCTTAGTAATTCCCAGTATTCACAGTCCCAGAGAACTGTGAGAGCATTGAAAGAGCACTTGTCTCCGGGCCAGGACACGTGGGCTCAGACCCTGGCTATGCCACTAACTCGTGGGACCTTGGACACTTCAGTCAGCCTTTCTGTGCCTCCGCTCCTGTAAAAAGAGACTGTTAGTACTTGTCAAACCAACCAACCAGACTGGGGGGAAAAAACATGTTTGTCAAAACAAATATGGATGCTGTAGCTGCGGATAGGGAAATATTCCCCTTTCTAAACATGGGCCCTCGTTTTGTTACAGTGTTTTTGATCATGTGTTAATTTATAGGTTCTGTTTTGCACATTCATTATTGAGACCAGCAATAGAAGTCCTTCCTCATATCCCCAGCTTGCCTACCTACTCACCTTTACCATCTTCCATTGATGGCCCCAGACTCTTAGTAAGAAATGTAAGGAAAGAGATAGACCATGGTCAGGACAACGATCTACTGTACTCTGAACTATAAGATACCAGGAAGTGATTGCTGATTCTGATTCTGTCAGTTTTGAACAACACTGTATCTCTTCACTCATTCACGGAAGCATTGCTGGTAATAGTTGGAAGGAGGGAAGGAAGGAAGGAAGGAAGGAAATAAAGAGAAAAGGAAGGAGGGAAGGAAGGAAGGAAAGAAGAAAGGAAGAAAAGAAAGAAAAAGAAAGAAAGAGAAAGAAAGAAAGAAAGAAAGAAAGAGAAAGAAAGAAAGAAAAAAAAATTTCCAGCAATAGGGGATCGCTCAAGTAAATGATGGTATTTCTGTATGATGGAAGGCTATTAAGAAAAAGATGTTGGGCGCCTCGGTGGCTCAGTTGGTTGAGCGGCTGCCTTCGGCTCGGGTCATTGTCCCGGAGTCCCGGGATCGAGTCCCATATCGGACTCCTGGCTCTGCGGGAAGTCTGCTTCTCCCTCTGACCTTCTCCCCTCTCATTCTCAGTCTCTCGCTCTCCAATAAATAAATAAAAATTAAAAAAAAAAAAAAGATTTAAAAAAAAAAAGAAAAAGATGTTGAGTTGAATATTTTTGGCATAGAAAGATACTCGTGATAAGTAAGAAGGCAACCCCAAATGAGTAATGTACAACAAAATCTTAACATTATTTTTTTTGAATAAAAATATTTGGAATGAAATACAGTGGCTATCTCTGAGGTGGTGGGATTACAGAAATAAATTTTCCTTCTTTATTCTTATCTGCATTTTCTAATTTTCTGTGACGTATGTTGCTATTGGCAAAAGAAAAACCTGATTTAAATTAAATAAAATCCCACTGATGCAAAATATAATAATGGGAATGAAGAACAACATTTTGAAAAACACAAATGCCAACTTTGAATAATGAATTAAAGATGAAAATGTTTCAAAAATAGGAAAGATAAATTGCATTCTTTTTTATTTAAATTTTATTTATTATTATTTTTTAATTTTATTTTATTTTTTCAGTGTCCCGAGATTCATTGTATGAAATCACTTAATGTCAATGTTTAAAATAAACAAAGTATCAATTGCAAACCTGTTTCTTCTTCCCAAATTCTACCTTCAATTGTTTTTTGTTTTTTGTTTTTTTGTTTTTATTTTCCCCAACTACTTTTATTTTATTTTCTCAGTGTTACAAGATTAATTGTTCCTGCACCATACCCCTTTAATTGTTTTTAAAATGGACTCACATCATGGTAAATAAGCATAGTATTTAAAAATATCTAAATTAAGCAATTATTGATAGTGACACTATGTAATTTTTTCCTGGTCAGCCAAAACATCACTTTATTTTATCTTTTTTTAAACAGTTTATTTATTTATTTGAAAGCGAGCAAGAGAGAAAGCACAAGCAGGGGCTGATAGGCACAGGGAGAGGGAGAAGCAGACTCCCTGCTGAGCAAGGAGCTGGACAACATGGGGCTTAATCCCAAGACCCTAGGATCATGACCTGAGCAGAAGCCAGACGATTAACTGGCTGAGCCACCCAGGTGCCCCCAAAACATTACTTTAAAACAAGTCACTTTTTAAGACACAGAGGCGATGTCTTTATCTTTCTTACCTTATTAAGTAAGTTACCAAGTGCCTTCTATTTGCCTATGTGTCAGATACTTGGAATGTTAAGTTGATTGATTAATTTATTTAATCATAACTGCCTTAAGAGATAGGTATTACTATGTCCATTTTATAGTTGCTGGAAACTAAAACCCCAAAAGTTAAGTTTCTTAACCATAAGTAGCAGAACCACATGCCTTAAAATAATACTTAACAGATTATTTATTGAATCCACTGTGCTAGCCATTGTGTGCTGTGTGCTGGGAATATACCGATGATCAAGACACAGCGGTCCCATCCCTTGAAAAAGCTTATGTTCTAGTTGGATGACATCAAATAATTATAAATGTAATGAATCTTACAAAAGGAGAAATACAGGATGTAGAGGAGGAGTTATTCTGGTCTGCAGCATCTGTTCCATGTAGAAGACATCTACACCAAGATCTGAAGCATGAGTAGGACTTAACTGGACGAAGAGTGGGCATGGAAGAGTATTCCTGGTAGAGGGAACAGTACGTGCTAAGTCACTGAGATGACATTTTGCTGCAACAATCTGGCATAACCAATCATTCCCAGCTCCGGCTTGAAATAATAAGCATTTCTTTCTTTCACATGGGTCTGTGGACCAGCTGCAATTTTTCTGGGCCTGGCTGGACTCCAGGATTCAGGTCTCCCTCACATGTTGCTCCCTCTCTTTTGACCAGTAGCTTCCTGGAACATGCTCTTTTCGTTGTCCACGTCAGGAGCACACACAAACAAATTTAAGACCTTCTGTCGTGTTCAGGAACATTTCATCGGCTAAAGCAAATTGTATGGCCGTGCCCAAAATAAATGGGATGGGGTAAATATTTTACTCCACAGTGGATGGTACTTGAGAGCCACCTGACACTGAAGGTGCATGAATAATTCAATACAGGAAGGGTGTGGAAAATTGTGAACAGTGATTCGATTAACCGTGCCTGGATTTTTCAGCAGCCCATTGCCGGCATGGCAAACCTGTGGTGGGAGAGCTGGAGAATGATACTACTGGTTGCTCTTCTCTTGTCATTGTCTGTGCTTGGGAACTTCTTATTGTAGAGAGATTATATATATATATATATATATATATATATATATATATACATATATAAATAATATATATTTCACTGCATATAGAAAGAGATTATATATAGAGAGAGAGATTATATATACACATACATACATAGAGAGAAGGGGCGAGAGAGAGATTATATAAGCTTATTTAAGGTTACTCCAGAAGATAACAACTTATCCAACTTCAACCTGAACTTTATTTTCCAGGAGTCAGCCAACGATAACCATATAAAAGGTTATCCCGCAGAGGGACTACAGAGTTGATTGAATTAAGTATTCCTCCTCTGCTCTGTCCCAAGTATCGGGTCTCTGTGTGACAGTAGCACATGCAGAAGCTATGCCTCGGAGGCAGCAAAACCAGTGTTTGAGCCTCTGAGCAAACAGCATTAAATTTGGTTGCTACTCATGCTCCAGGAATGGAGGTCAGCTATTTTATACGCAGTGCATAAGACACACCGGTCATAAAACGTGAGGAAACATCTAATTTAACCACTTTATCCCATGAAACACAATCTCCTATTCGGTCAGATCGTTTTGATAATGTTACAAGAATAGTCCAGTTTATTTTTACCCGTCGCTGTACAGATACATTCACTTGCTTTACAAGTGCTTAGGTCTGATGCCTGAATGAACAGGTGTGGGGACGTGAGCTGGCCACATGGACACGCATACAGTTCATGCGTTTGACAAGCACAGGAGTTTTTTAAACAGAGAAGTCATTCAACACAGACTGCCAGTGCGTTACTAGCTGTAGTGATCTCTTCTGCCACGGAAAAGTGTGTTAGTTTCTCTTGAGTTTTTTTTTTTTTCCCTCCCCTCTTGTTGATGAGAAGAGACTAAACAGAAATCACTGGCTTGATGATGATCTATTCAGGAGCCAACATTTTCCCTTCTTTGTTAAAAGGTCAATTTTATAACCTGGATGGTTGAAAACAGAATCTATTATTCTTTCCGAGGATACTTATTTCCCATAAACACAGAATTTTTGTTAGCTAGCTCACAGTAAATTTCACTGGAAAGTAGGTGCTGCTTCACGGAGGATCAGTGGTTTTAATAACTATGATGGGGCGCGTGGGTGGCTCAGTTGGTTGAGCAACTGCCTTCGGCTCAGGTCATGATCCTTGAGTTCCGGGATCGAGTCCCATATTGGGCTCCCAGCTCCATGGGGAGTCTGCTTCTTCCTCTAACCTTCTCTCCTCTCATGCTCTCTCTCACTTTCTCTGTCTCTCAAATAAATAAATAAAATCTTTAAAAAAAAATTAAGTATGATGGATTTGGAGCAACTCCTTTCCCCTCGTTTTGCTCCCAGTTATGTAAGCCTTGGCCACATTTTGTATGTCGCTACTCAGTTTGCAAAGTGATGTTTAAGAAAGACAACTGCAGTTTTCTGGTTTCCTCTTCTTACGTATGTTGATTCTGCTTCTTTGAGCCGCTTTTCATCCTTATGTGTGTCTTCTTGCACTTTCAGTCTGGCGTCCCTTCAAAAGGCAGCATAACGTGCACATTCCATACCAGCAGCATCGAGAAATGACAGTCTCTTGCGGATTCCCTAAGCAGAAATGCAAGGAATGGGAAGAAAAATACCCTGATTGTCAGGAACAAATGCAGTCCCTTGTTACTTCCTGATGGTTGGTTTTATGAAGGGGCTGGGGGAATCATCTGGTTATATGTGTGCTGAGATGTCATTCCATGCATTTAAGAGGCATTGATTTCCACCAGCGAATCATGGGGCTTGATTACAGAGAGCTAGCAGACCAGACTCGGGCTTAATTTATGAGTCCTGTTCACAGGTCTGTCATTTTTGTACAACTAAGAGACTGATTTACTTAGTTTTTCCTTCCGAAAATGGAAATAGCCTTATTATTTTTATGACAGCTTTTCAGTGTTTAAATGAGTCCAACCAAGTGAAAGTTGTAGCTGCGTTGCAATATTAGGAAAACCAACTTGATGAATATTCTCTCCTATTCCACTCTGCTCCACAAAACTGACTTACTTACCTAAACTAACCACGTTAACTGACTGCTTTGCCATTGTAAGGACCCAAATTCTTTTTTTATACTGATGATGGGATAAAATGAGTACAAAGGGTACATATGATCTCCATTTTTATGAAATAATAAAGTATTAAGAGTTGGTAGAGTTAGTTAGTAGACATGATTCTAGTTAATGATGAACAATTATTTTCTCAAATTTAGCAGCTTTGCCTGTGAGTCTGTATATTCCCCATCCTTTGTTAGAAATTTCATTTCTGCTTATATATGATACAGATTATAAGACACTCTAAAATCCTTTCTGGAATGAGGCCCAATGTAAACCTATAGGTAAATAATGTAAAAGATTGATTAATTTAACTGACTGGTTTGCCATTGTAGAGACTCAAATATTTAATAGAATTACAGCCCCAATTGATAGGGACATATGGCTCTTAAACCTTGAAGAAGTTTAGAACCTTTAATAATCAGCTGATACAGCTTTCTTTAAAAATGATAGGGTTAGGGGTGCCTGGGTGGCTCAGTCGGTTAAGCCACTGCCTTTGGCTCAGGTCATGATCCCAGGGTCCTGGGATCGAGCCCCACATTGGGCTCCCAGGTTGGCAGAGGGTGTGCTTCTCCCTCTCTCTCTGCCTGCCGCTCTGCCTACTTGTGCTCTCTCTCTGTCAAATAAATAAATGAAATCTTTTTTTTTTTTAAAGATAGGATTATATCAGATCATCTTTTTCAGGATGGTAAGAGATTTAAATGTAAAAATTCACTTTGTTTGGGGCTTCTGGGTGGCTTAGTCAGTTAAGCATCCAACTCTTGGTTTCAGCTCAGGTGATGATCTCAGGGTCTTGGGATTGAGTTCTGCAGCATGCTCCATACCCAGCAGGGAATCTTCTTGAAGATTTCTCTCCCTCTCCCTCTGGTCCTCTCCTGCCCCAAATAAATAAATTTTCACTTTGCATATGACTAGATTAAATCATTGTAGTTTTAGACATTTTGCCTAGATGTAAGTTAATCTGCTATAATAGAAAACTTGAAGCTTTAGAGACCTGAATATGAATTCTTTTCCTTTCTAGTTATGTGAACCCCCAAAACCCAACAAAAAATACTGAATCTTACCTGTAAAATGGGCCAACACTTGTTCTTCCTTCCACGTTGGGGTGTAACAGGCATAGATGCTCTTGAAACCTGTAAAGAAGCACACGTGTGATTTTAAAAGAAAATTTAGACATTTTCTGTTTTCACTGCTACTGTTTAACAACAGTTAGCTACTGGGTTTTTACCCCATAGGTACAGATGTAGTGAAAAGAAGGGCCACATGTACCCCAATGTTCATAGTAGCAATGGCCACAATTGCCAAACTGCGGAAAGAGCCAAGATGCCCTTTAACAGATGAATGGATAAAGAAGATATGGTCCATATATACAATGGAAAAGTATGCCTTCATCAGAAAGGATGAATACCCAACTTTTATATCAACATGGACGGGACTGGAGCAAAATTAGCAAAAAGGCGACAGAATGAGAAAAGATTTATAATATCTAAAATTTACAAGAGATTAATATCTAGAATATACCAAAAAGCCTCTGTATTTCCCAATTTTTCAATAAGGAGACTATGCTGAGTGAAATAAGTCAAGCACAAAGAGTCAATTATCATATGGTTTCCCTTACGTGTGGAGCATAAGGAAAAACATGGAGGACATTGGGAGAAGGAAAGGAAGGGTGAATGGGGGGAAATCAGAGAGGGAAATGAAACATGAGAGACTGCAGACTCTGGGATACAAATTGAGGGTTTTGGAAGGGAGGGGAGTCGGGGGTTGGGTGAGCCTGGTGGTGGGTATTGAGGAGGGCACGTATTGCATGGAGCACTGGGTGTGATTCATGAACAATGAATCTTGGAACACTGAAAAAAATAAAATTAAATTAAAAAAAAAAAGTTAGCTGTTGATTGTTTTACACATTGGAGTTTCCGGCCAAAACAGGAGGAGAAGGAAAAAGGAAAAGGAGATCTAGAAAACACACCAAAAAGAAGGAAAATAAAGAAAACACTGTTCTTAAACTATAAAGTCTGTAGGAAATAACCCAACAAAGACTTGTCTGAGAAAATGGAAAACTCAGTCACACATTTTAAAAGAAGAGCAGAATAAATGGAAAGATACGCCACGTCTTTGATGTGTCAATATGTCAGTTTCCCTTAAGATTAACCTATAAATTCAATGCCAGAATTATAGCCAGATTTTTTTGAGGATTTCCACATACTTATTCTAAATTCTTACAAGGGAGTAAAAGTTCAGGTGCCTAAGTTCATTTTGAAAAGGAAGAGCAAAAAGGAGAGACTCACCCTCCCAGATAAAACCAGTGTGGGACTGGTGCAGAAGCAGCCAGACGAATCCATGGGAAAGAACAGAGAATCAGAAGTGGTCCCAATTCTACATGAGAACCTGTTATAGAATAAACATGGCACCATAAATCAGCAAGGAAAAGGCGGATCCCCTAAAACACTGATTGGTAATGGGGAAATAGTTCATTATATGAAGAAAAAATAGATTGGTGCACTATCTCAAGCATATACAAAGGAAAAATCCGGTGTGAAAGTAAAATTATAAAGCCAATACAAGGTACTAGAGGTGTCAAAGATTCTCAAAATGCAAACCATAAGTAGAAAATCTAATTGATTTGACTACATTTTATTTTTGATTTGACTATATTTTAAAAATTAAGACTATCTGGGGGCACCTCCCTGGCTTAGTTGGTAGAACATGTGGCTATTGATCTCGGGCTCATGAATTTAAGCCCCAAATGGGGTGTAGAGATTACTTAGAAAATTAAAACTAAAAAAATTTAAAACAAAATCAAAAATATCTGTTAAAGGATAGACACAATAAGCAAAATTAGCGAAAAGGTGACAGAACGAGAAAAGATTTATAATATCTAAAATTTACAAGAGCTTAATATCTAGAATACACCAAATAGCCTCTGTATTTCCCAATTTTTCAATAAGGATACTAATAGTAGAAAGTAAAGGGCTCAGCACAGATCCCAGCATACCGTTAGTGCTTACTGTTTGCTCTGCGTAGTTTATCTGTTCTTACCTCTTGACAAAACACATTTTGTGTTAAGCCACGATATATGGACCCTGGATTTCCAGCTTCTGCATGGTTTTGTATTGCTAGCTTGTGAAATTACAGAGAAATGAATGTGCAAGTATCTAGCCAGTCTCCATATCCACAAATCCCGTTTGAAAGGGGTCCCTGGAGAAGTCAATGGTTAAATGAAAAGCTGGGGAAAATGCTAGTGGCACAGAGGTGAGCACAACACAGTGTGCACACGGGAGCTGAGAGCCAGCTGCCAAGGGCACCGGCCAGGGGATGTGGCAAGAAGAGCATGCTGCATGGCTTGAAGTGTGAATCTTGTGACTGTCATATTCCAGCCTCTCTGAGGCTGAGGCACGAGAGTGCCGTGTCCAGAGGATTAAGAGACTCGGTGAACTAGCTCCCCAATCCTTAGCTCTGTCCAGGGGTCACATAGGACTGGTGGGTGGGAAAGCCAAATGGGCCAGCTCTTTCCTGCAGGGCTCTGTGGGGCCTTCCATACCCAGGGGGCAGATTGGCCAGAAAGAGATGGCGTTGCTCGTGTCCAACCTGCTTTCTGAAAGCAGAGCTTTGTCTTTTTCTGCTTTATGACCTCAGCTTCGGGGAAGGCTTTGGCTCCCCAAGGGTGGCCTGAAAACATGGGTGATGACGCACAGGGCAGAAAGCCGTGTGCTGTACTCAGCGGCAGTGACCCGAGCTGGATCCGCCGCTTGAGCTTGGGGGATGGATAAGGCAAGTCGGCCAGGGCCATCCTGGTGTTAGGGGAGGCACGGAAATTAATGACACCTCGGTGCCAGGCACTGTCGCCCACATCTTTTCCTTCGTGTCCCTGTAAGCCTGTGAAATGAACATTCAGAGACGGAGAATTGCCCCGAGTCACCTGGCTCGTAGGTGACCCACTGAGATTTGAGCCCTAGGTCTGCTTAACTCCAAGACTCACTGGCTGTTGTTTTGTTTTCTTTTTCACTGCCCTGCACTCTAGATCTGCGGACTCAGAGTGGAGTTGGGCTGGGGCGGGATGGATCCGTGGCTTAAGAGGACTCCCCAGTAAGTCCCATCTGTGTCTGCTGTTGGCAGGCAGTTCACTTAGGTGATGGAAAGTTAGTTCCATTTCCCAGAGCCGCATCTGGACTTGTGCTGCCCCCAGGGTCAGCTGATTTTAGGCATGGCTTTGATTTCTTAGCAGAAACTGGGTTTCTGTGAAATAATGACATTCTTGAAGTGTTGTGCTTTGCTTGTCATTCAGAGAAGCCCACAATTCCAGGAGATACATTACACCCTGTGGATGGCGTCCCTATCCAGGAAGGAAACCAGGCCAGCCCTCTAAGACAGATAGAGCTTGCTTTCAAGTGGAATTTCATTTCTCTGTGCTTCTGGGATCTGACAAGTACTTTGAAGAACTGGCTTCATTGGCTGCTAACAGAGACATTTCTTGTCCACACACCTGTAAGTGACTTTTGTGTGTGTGTGCTTGAGAGATCAGAGGTATTTTTTGTACTACTGCTCCTGGAGGTCAGCCAGATCACCGTGGCTGCCCTTCTTGCTCCTGTCTCTAAGGCCCACGACAATAACTAATAATGGTAACGATCGTGATAGTGATCATCACAAGCCATTCACGTGTATTTGCTATGTGCCAGGTAATGTAATAAGCTCATTTTATGTTCACAACAACCTTCTGGAAGTACCTGTGATTTAGGACATATATACAATGGAATATTACACCTCCATCAGAAAGGATGAATACCCAACTTTTGTATCAACATGGACGGGACTGGAGGAGATTACGCGGAGTGAAATAAGTCAAGCACAGAAAGTCAATTATCATATGGTTTCCCTTACGTGTGGAGCATAAGGAATAACATGGAGGACATGAGGAGAAGGAAAGGAAAAATGAATTGGGGGAAATCAGAGGGGAAACGAAGCATAAGAGACTGTGTACTCTGAGAAACAAACTGAAGGTTTTGGAGGGGATGGGATTGTGGGAATAGGTGAGCCTGGTGGTGGGTATTGGTGGAGGGCACATATCACATGGAGTACTGGGTGTGGTGCATAAACAAGGAATCTTGGAATACTGAAAAAAATAAAATTAAAAAAAATTGTTCACCACATTCAAATATGGAATTTATTCCCAGGATGCAAGTGTGGTTCAGTATTCACAAATCAATCAATGTGATCAATATCATATTAATTAAAGAAGGACAAAAACCATGTGATCATTTCAATAAATGCTAAAAAAGCATTTGACAAAGTACAACATCCATTCATGATAAAAATCCTCAACAAAGTAGGTTTAGTGGGAACATACATCAACATAATAAAGGCCATATATGAAAAACCCATAGTTAACATGATACTTAATGGTGAAAAACTGAAAGCTTTTCCCCTAAGATCAGGAACAAAACAAGTATGTCCTCTCATACCATTTTTATTCAACATAGTAGTGGAAGTCCTAGTAATCAGACAAGTAAAAACCATAGTAATCAGACAAGAAAAAGAAGTAAAAGGCATCCAAACTGGAAAGGAAGAAATAAAACATTCACTATTTGCAGATGACATGATACTGTGTATAGAAAACCCTAAAGGCTCCACCAAAAAGCTATTAGAACTGATAAATTAGTTCAGTAAAGTCATAGTTTACAAAATCAATATACGGAAATATGTTCCATTTCTATACAAAAATGAGGTAGCAGAAAGAAAAATTAAGAAAATAATCCCATTTACAGTTGCACCAAAATTAATAAGATATCTAGGAATGAAGTGAAAGACCTGTACCATGAAAACTGTAAAACACTGGTGAAAGAAATTGAACATGATTCAAAGAAATGGGAAGATATTCTATGTTCATGGATTGGGAGAACAAATATTGTGAAAATGTCTATATTCCAAATCAAGATTTAATGCAATCTGCATCAAAATAACAACAACATTTTCACAGAACTAGAACAAACAAGCCTAAAATTTGTATGGAACCACAAAAGACCCCCAAATAACCAGCGCAACCTTGAAAAAGAAGAACAAAATTGGAGGTATCACAATCTTAAATTTCAAGATATTCTAATTTGAAGGGATACATGCACCCTGATGTTTATAGTAGTATTGTCTACAATAGCCCAATTGTGGAAAGAGCTCAAATATCCACTGACTAATGATTGGATAAATAGGATGTGGTATACATATACAATGGAATATTACTCAGGCATAGAAAGAAATGAAACCTTGCCATTTGCAAAGATGTAGATGGACCTAGAGAGTATTATGCTAAGCGAAATAAGTCGGTCAGAAAAAGACAAATATCATATAATTTCATTCATTTGTTTTATTTAAGAAACAAAACAAACAAGCATGGGGGTTAAAAAAAGAGAGAGAGAGGCAAACCAAAAAAGAGACTCTTAACTACAGAGAACAAACTGATGTTTACCAGAGAGGAGAGGGTGGGGGATGGGTGAAATAGGGGATGGGGATTAAGGAGCGCACTTCTGATGAGCGCTGGGTATTGTATGTAAGTGTTGAATCATGAAATTGTACAACTGAAACTATTATTACACTTGTTAACTAACTGGAATTTAAATAAAAACTTAAAAAGATATACTACATAGCTGTAGTGATCCAAACCATATGGTACTGGCACAAAAATAGGCACACAGATCAATAGAACCGAAGAGAGAGCCCAGAAATAAGCCAACAATTATATGGTCAGTTAATCTTTGACAAAACAGGAAAGAATATCCAATGAGAAAAAGGCAGTCTCTTCAACAAATGGTGTTGGGAAAACTGGACAGCTACATGCAAAAAAATGAAACCGGACCATTTTCTTACACTACACGCAATAATAAACTCAAAATGGATTAAAGAACTAAATGTGAGATCTGAAACCATAACAGTCCTAGAAGAGAGCCCAGGCAGTAATGTCTTAGACATCAGCCATAGTGGCATTTTTTTCTAGATATGTCTCTTGAGGCAAGGAAAATAAAAGCAAAAAATAAACTACTGAGACTACATCAAAATTAAAACTTCTTCATAGCAAAGGAAACCATCAACAAAACTAAAGGACAACCTATGGAATGGGAAAAGATATTTGCAAATGATACATCTGATAAAGGCTTAGAATCCAAAATATATAAAGAACAGATACAATTTAACACCAAAAAACAAAATAATCCAATTAAAAAATGAGCAGAAGACATGATCAGAGATTTCTACAAGGGGGACATACAGATGTCAGTAAACTCATAAAAAGGTGCTTGACATCACTAATCAGCAGGAAAATGTAAATCAAAACCACAATGAGATATCACCTCACACCTGTCAGAATGGCTAAAATAAAAAACACCAGAAAGTGTTGGTGAGGATGTGGAGAAACAGGAACCTTTGTCCACTGTTTTTAGTGTATGTGCTGCTGAAGCGAGTACAACCCTTGCATACTGTTGGTGGGACTACAAACCCGTGCAGACATTGGAAAATAGTATGGAGGTTCCTCAAAATTTAAAATAGAATTATCATAAGATCTAGAAATTCCACTACCAGTTATTTACCCAAAGAATACAAAACCTCTATGTTTATTGCAGCATTATTTACAATAGCCAGATTATAGAGGCTACTCAAATTTCCATCAATAGATGAATGGATAAAGAAGATGAATGGATAAAGGCAACCCAAATGTCTATCGATAGATGAATGGATAAAGAAGGTGGATAAAGAAGATATACAGTGGAATATTACTCAGCTATAAAAAGGAGTGACATCTTGCCTTTTGCAACAACACGGATGGATCTAGAGGTTATAAACTGCTAAGTAAAATAAGTCAGCTGGAGAAAAATACCATATGATTTCACTCAAATGTGGAATTTAAGAAACAAAAGAAAGGAACAAAGAAAAAAAGAGACAAACCAAAAAACAGACTCTTAACTACAGAGAACAAACTGTTACAGGGGAAGTGGGTGGGAAAATGGGTGAAATAGGTGAAGGGGATTAAGAGTATGATGAGCACTGAATAATGTATAGAATTGTTGCATCACTATGTTATATCCCTGAAACTAATAAAACACCATATTAGTGATACTGGAATTAAAGTTTTTAAAAAATCCTGGGTCTAAAAAACAAATGTCTGAGATAGACTAAACCTGATTAGAGGAAGTGTTTGAAGGCTTTTGGACTGAGTGTAGAAGACTCTTGATTTGTCAGAGCTAGAATGACCACATGATTAATTTATGGTCCAAACTGGGACACTTTTTTAGAATGAAAGGGGCATTTATTAGTATTTATGTTGGGACAGAAGGTGACTACCGGGTTATTGCAGAGCAACCTGTGGCTACCCTCGGCATAGGCTTCTAGTGAATAAAAGAACAAGGAGTCTGGGACTTCCTGGGCAGTGGCAGCTGGGGGATAGTCAAAAAGGACAGACACCCCCAAGCCAGAACCTTCCATTTCCATAGGCTGGACCTTTGAAGAGGCTCTTCTTCATCTGTAATGGACTTTGGTAATAGGTGTTGAAATTCGGTGGTCAGGGACAATGCATGACTAGTGAAAACATGCACCTGACATGTCCCGGATCCCGGACTCTCCTCTAGCACAAGTCTCATTTTTAAGAGACACCAAGCTTGGTTAATGCTGTGTTTCTTACTGAGCCGCGAATCTGGCCCATTGTAGATGGGGAAGGAAACTGGATTTCACATATCCTGAAACTCTTCCCAGCATTTAAAAACTGCTATTCTGGTTTGCCCAGTGACCTTAGGCAAGTCACAACCTCTCCCTATGCTTTGGTTTTTCCTTTAGTGGAAATAAAATGGAAATAATAGTTACACAAGAGAAGAAAAATGATTCAAGATCTTCCAACCAGAGATGCCGCATGGAACCAAGAGATATTATTTTTATGACAGTTATTAGCTGCGCTGCTTCTTGTCTCATCCCCTCTCATTAGGCCACAGGGCACAGAATAAACACAGGTTTGGCCAGTGACTGGTATTTGATGATGTTGGCACCGGAGATGAAGGAAGGAATTTCTCTCTGGCTTGTGTTTCACTATTAACCTCCTCACGCCTGGATCTCAGTGGCTACTGATACAGAAACTGGAGACGGGTAGGAATCTTAGCCAGTGGTTTCATAGCAGAAGCAGTCTGTTCAGGAAGACTTCAAATAATGATGCTATTAAAATAATTGTCTTTATTTCTCCCTTAAGTCCTTTCATTAATAAACATTGAGTGGCTCTGTCTGCCACGTTCTGTTTCCCGAGCCTATAGCAAGAGGCACGGCAAGCATTAAACTCTGATGTTTGTTGAATCAAGAAGAAACATTTCTAAATGGAAAACTGTTCTTGTTACCCATTTCTAGAAGACCAAGACCAGACTTCTTAATATGGCATAGAAGAACCTTCAGAGTCTGGTCCCTTCTGTCTCATCTCTCTCTGAGCCCCTTTTAGCACTGCTGAGTTCCAACAGTTGAGCTCGGCTTTCCTACCGGCCCCTGATATATTGTAAATATCTTGGGTTTTCCGGATCTTGGGGTCTCTGTTGCAACTTCTTGGTGCTGCTGTTGTAATGTGAACAACCAGAGACAAAATGTAATTGACCAGGCATGGCGGTGTTCAAATAAAGCTTTATTTACAACAGCAGGTGGTGCACTAGCTTTGATCCGTGGGCTGTCGTTTGTTCATCTCTGCTTTAAGCCTTTGCTCTTGCGGTGCTTGTTCACGTACCTACTTTAAAGACCTCTTCTTCCCTCATGCATCCGGCCATTATCCATTCAACTGTCACCTCAAGCCTGAGCCTTTCTATACTGCCCGGGTTACTCACACCACTGTCTTCTGTATGTACCACTTGTTTATCTGGTTTTTTCCTCCTGTAACCTGGTTTATTGAAACTTTATTCCTTCATTCTTGCATTTATTGATTCATTCATTCCATAATTTTTAATAGCTGCCCACTATGGGACAGAGTTGACTTTTCAGTCTTTGTACAGCACCTAGCAGAAAGCCTGGCGTATAAAACAGGCCTAATACATGCTTGTTGGATAAAAAGAGATAAAAGGCAATAAAGAGGTCCATTGCGGAAGGTGTGTCTTTGGTATAGGGCGAAGTAGGGCAGTTGTCTTTACCAAGTCCCTGGGGTCCTACTTTCTGACGACACCCTATGGCAGGACGAAGAGTAGCAGCGCCAGATTCCGAACTCCCGTGTGGACAGGTGACCAGCTAGGGTGGATCGGAAGTTTTGCTACCGACGTGTCAACATTGCGCAGTGGGTCTCTTACTTTTACTTTAATTTTCATACAGAAGATCAGTTTTTGTCATTGCTTTCTGAGAGAGTAGGGCTATCTGGACCAAGGCACTTAAAAGACGCCCAGCATGAGGGAGGATACTGAAATTGCTTCCTTGCAGAGTTTAAATCTACTTCTTTTTCTTTTTTTCCATCTGCAATCTCAGGCTCCTTGAGACAGAGTCCGAGCTTAAATGTAAAAACGAAGCTGCTTGGTTACTCATATTACAGAAATCATTTCGTGGATCCACAGAGCCCAAAACTATTTGGAGTAAGGCTTTAAAACCGTTTTTAAAAATTTACAACCCATTCTAAATGTAAGCAGAACAGGTATCGAGAGAGTTGTCACCACCAGAAACAAAATGACTTCGTTTGGTTTTGACCTAGTCCCATGTAGATTTTCAGTAGTCTCCAGGAAGGTTCTGTGTCTGTGGTCAGGGACAGAGAAAAGACAATGGCCACAGCTTGTTACAAAACAAACACAAAACCTCCACATGGTTTCTCATGTTACAAGAGTAAATAGGAAAGGAGCCCCAGCTGGGGATTGTAGCATAGAGTGTGAGTTGGGTAAACACTAAAGAAACTGGAGAATGTTCTGGTTCTCTTTACCTTCTTTTAAATATAAAAGCCGGTGAAAGAAGTGGCGGCTGACCAGAATACAGGACTGTTGTTCACCGACTCACCCCACAGGTAATAGAGAATTAAATAAATCAAAGTTCCATGGCAATAGAGTCCTTTTCATGGATGCATGTATAATTGGCCTCGCCTGACATTTTAAGACTCACTACTTTTGTGAGAAAACCGTGGTGAGAAGACATGATATGCCTGTGTCTCAGAGGAGGAAGGGAGGAAGCAAGGTCATAAAGAGATGTTTCGTTAACAAAAGAAAAATAAGGCATTTAGTGTTGCTAAATGACCAGGGCCATAAAGGGTAGTAAATATAGCAAAAGCTAAGTGGAGAATGTGTGGTATTAGTGAGCTAACTCCATTGCAACACGCACGCAATTTGGTGGTAAGGAACTTCTGGTAAGTTCCTCATTTAGTGAGTTGCTGTCACAGTGTATTTTGAATAGATTCACAATAGTATCTGCGCGTATGCATGCATGCGTGCGGGCCTGTGCGTGCTTGGGTGGGTAAGACATTGGTAAATAAGTTTCATAAATAAATGTACTGCTTGCCTGAGGCATTAAAGTTTAAATACTGTCTTCACTCTTGTTTCTGGCATGAACAAATATCTTACTTTTGTCAATTCCCGTCAAAAATTAAGTGCCACTATTTGACAATGTCAGGCAGAATTGAAATTTACAGATCCTTGGACTCTGCAATGCTACATTAAGGCACCGATTCATAGATCTGTCCATCCATATGTGCAAAAATATGTTTGTGGGAGCAAAAAAATCGGAAACCACTTATTTGTCTGTAAGTAGGGGGTGGATAAATTTTGGGACATCCATACAATGAAATATAGTTCAGCTGTTGAAAGAGGTAAATCTAACTGTATGGATTTACAATAAACTCTGCAATATCTTATTTAGTTTCACTAAGGAACAGAGAGGGATGTGCAAGAAAATGGGGTATGCATATAGGCATACAGGCTTGTATGTCCATAGAATGTTTCTGGAAGGATACCCAAGAAATGTAATAGTGGATGCCTCTATGGAAAAGACTGGGCTTCAGAGGTGAGTGAAAATTTACTTTCTGCCTCCAAACTGTTTTGCACTGTGAAATGTTTATTGGCCATGTACACAAATCATTTTTCAAAGAATAATTTGAATGGAAATACCTTTTTTTTTAACCAATTAATTAAGGTTTTGCTGCTGATGGCATCAGTGCCCAATGAAACAGATTAAAATCTACAGTCTGATTCACAGACTAAAAATGGCTTAAAACACTACAGAAGAAGGCATCTTTCAGTTAAGTGTTATATTTGGGAAAAGTATTTCGGTAACTAATGAATAATAAGGAACACTGGTTTGGGCTGCTGGGTGTATGCTGACAGTTTGGAATCCTAGAGAGAGCTGTGTAGGAAGCCCAGAGCCTCTCCCCAGCGAGTCAAGCAAAGGCCTCATGCTGAAGAGTCACCCTGACTTACAGCCTGCAAAACATTAGTGAAAGCCTCCTAACTTCTCCTATCTGCCAGTTCCATGCCTCTCCAAGAGTCATGGTTGCCATTTCTTTGCCTGTGGATGAATGAAGAATGCTTGGGAAGATAAACACCCAGGGGTTTCTTTACAGTAACTAATACCC
This sequence comes from Nasua narica, assembly GCA_028533885.1. NCBI lineage: Eukaryota > Metazoa > Chordata > Mammalia > Carnivora > Procyonidae > Nasua > Nasua narica. The sequence goes on along the minus strand of CM052807.1, from coordinate 96,185,523 downwards.
CGCTCACTCCCAGGAGCTGATAAACTTGGTGGCCTTTAGAAACCAGTCATGTGACAGCAACCTAGTGACTTCCCCTGAAGTTGGGCTCCTGGGCGGAAAAGCGGTTAAGTACAAAAGAATGGCCAACACGCTTTTTTCTGTGAGACCTGCTGCTGAGTCAACGCCCTGTGCTGTGGGGGAGGTCTCTTAACCTTTAAGAGCCTGTGTTATCTTTTGTAACGTTAGGCTTATTGTTAATTAACACTGCATCTGTCTTAGTCTTCTCTCTTCTCAAAGAGACTGCGGGCTCCTTCAGTGCTTAGACTGCTGTCTTCATTCATTGGTTTCTTCACTGATGGAGCGAATACTCAGTGGGTAGCTAGCACGCATGCGTGGTTCGCTAAGGCCCCGGGGATGCAAGGATGAACGGGACCTCTTCCTTGCCTTCAAGGCACTCAGAGCCTACTTGACTCTTCACAATCTCATAGTCTCATTCAGACTTAAGTCTCCCAAGATCATTGATGCGGAAGGGGCTTGAAAAGGTGCTTAATAAATGTTGGTGGGTGAAGAAATTGCTCCAGCTACAAACCCAGAACTGTGCCATGATATGGTGGGTGTGGATTGAATTCTTCTGGAGAAAGGGGAGCCTGGGTGGCTCAGTCGATTAAGGGTCTGTCTTCAGCTCAGGTCATGATCTCAGGGTCCTGGGATGGAGCCCCACATTGGGCTCCCTGCTCAGTGGGGAGCCTGCTTCTTCTTCTTCTTCCTCTGCCTGCTGCTCCCCCTGCTTGTACTCTCTCTCTCTCCCTGTCAAATAAATAAATAAAAATCTTTAAAAACATTTTTGTTTTTCTGAGGAACTTTCAGTAAATCTCCAGGCAATTCCTTGAGACAGCTTCAATACTAGCATTTGGAAGTGAAATTTCTTTCTTATATCAGATGTTTCTAGTCCTGGGAATGGGCTCTTTTCGGGTTGGTGGTGAGGACAGCAATTATTCTGTACAATAGCCAGGGCTATATTCCTGATACTTGCCACACAGACAAATGCTACTCACTAGCAAAGGACATGGGAAGCGAGAAGGCAGTCAGGGAAGCTAACATTGCCCGAGCATCGCACGGCCTGGAACTTTTCCTTCAGTTTGTGAATAACCACCCAAGGAACATAATGATACCGACGTGGGAAAAAAAGAAATGAGCATTTTTGGTAGTGGCTTGGTGGTTAGTAAGAGACAGATATAATTGTGTTTATGTATGCATGCTTCCATATGCATTTATGATTTAAAATTAAACATTTACTAAGCATTCTTCTAGGTGCTAGGTTCCTAAAGAGATATAAACCATAGTGTTTCTCTGTGTCCTCAAGGAGGTAAATGATAAACACATCCAAAGTTAAATAACCACATGAAAATTATATAATAGGAACAGGTTTTTAGAGCCGGTTGGATCCATAGTAAAAATTTAATCCAGATTTTCCTAAAATGGTATGTGTACATCATTGGTAGCCTATAAGATGGCTTGGAAGTTATACGGACATTTTAAAGTTTCCTTAAGGAATTACTTTAATGTACATTAGAAAACTCTATAACTAGCATAGCAAACCCTTGCGTATGTGGATATTACCGCTTACTGCACAGTTACGTGCAAAAGTGAGTTGATTTAAAGATTATCTAAGGGAAAATATCAAGTAAGTATGTATAAAGAGGTGGTTCAGGCACATGGTAATAATTCCGCTGGTGTTATTCGAAAGACCTGAGTCTGGAAAATGCAGACAAGTCCCGTCTCTGGGATGCAGTGAGGTTAAGTGAGTTGTTCAAGGTCAGGGCGCCAATGGAGCACAGAGAGTAGAACCTGGTCACCTGACTTGTCCTCAGCCCCCACATCCTCATTCAGTCACTACTTCCTGTTTTGCAGATGAGGAAACTGGGGCCCAGAATAAGCAGTACTCTCTTTAAAGTGCACCAACTCATATGAGAATCTGACTATAAATAGAAAGGAGGGGCGCCTGGGTGGCTCAGGCAGTTAAGCATCCGACTCTTGGTTTCTGCTCAGGTCATGATCTGGGGTCGTGGGATCGAACCCCGCATGGGCCTCCACCCTCAGGTGGGAGTCCGCTCAGGATTCTCTCTCTCACTTGCCTTCTGCCCCTCCCCTCGCTCTCTCTCTCATTCAAATAAATAAATCTTTTTTTAAAAAAGTAAAAAGGGTAGAGTTGGCCTCAAGAAAAGTCAAAGTTAGGGCGCCTGGGTGGCTCAGTTGTTTGAGCAACTGCCTTCGGCTCAGGTCGTGATCCTTGAGTTTCGGGATCGAGTCCACATCGGGCTCCCAGCTCCACGGGGAGTCTGCTTCTTCCTCTAACCTTTTCTCCTCTCATGCTCTTTCTCACTTTCTCTGTCTCTCAAATAAATAAATAATATCTTTTAAAAAAAAGTCAAAGTTAATATTTATAGTGGGGTTTTTTTTAAAGATTTTATTTATTTGACAGAGAGAGAGATCAAGGCAGAGAGGCAGGCAGAGAAAGAGGGGGAAGCAGGCTCCTTGCTGAGCAGAGAGCCCGATGCGGGGCTCGACCCCAGGACCCTGAGATCATGACCTGAGCCGAAGGCAGAGGCTTTACCCCACTGAGCCACCCAGGCGCCCCTATAGTGGGTTTATTATGCATGCCAGTATGATAAAACTTTCATACATACTAATTTGTGTTTATCTCCAAACCATGCGTCTTTTCGTGAGGAAATTAAGGAATAGGTTTCCTAAGATTTGAACATGCAGAGCCGGGATTTGAACTCAGGCAGTCCAGCTGCAGAATTTGTTCCCTTAAACACGGTGCCCACAACTCACCAATAATAAGGGAAGGCGTGAACAAGGCAACTCGTCGCCTGGTAGCGTTGAAAAGAATCTGCTCAGACAGTATTCCTCCCCCTATGCCCCCTAGTTTCACATTCCCGGATCAGCCCATTGTTGGTTTCGCGGAAGGCGTCGTTTCTTCGGACTATCACTTTTTAATGTGCAAAAACTCCTGAGAGGAATCAGTGATTACCAGAAGCGAGACTTTTGGGAGGATCATTTGTTAGGTTACCATGATAACAAGGATAAAGAAATAGTTCCGCTCCCAAAGGGGAGGAGAGGGGAGTCGTGGGAGGTGAGTGGAGGGGCGGGATGTCGCAGGGACAGGGCGGGGCTAAGAGGCCCCTGTGGACGAGGCCAGCGTGCCCCAGGGGGCCACCAGGTGTTGTGAAAGCCGTGCTGGTGGCCAGCGCTTGGCACAGCGCCTGGCACATAGCAGGTGCTCACCGGCTTTGTGGCGTGAATGGAAGCCGGGATGGAAACAGAAGCCGAGAGGGAGGCGGCGCGAGTACAGTGATTGGAGGTGAGAGGGCATCAGAAGAGCAGCCGACCTACTTTACACGGGCTCCAGGTGAGCGGAGGAGAGCGCAGCGCCAGATTTCCAGTCATCCCCGGAAGAGCTGTGAGCACACCACTCAGCGGTCCTCCCGCGGTAACGAGGACGCCTGACTTGGGGGGAACTCCGTTTCCTTGTCGGCACGCCCTAGTTCCACCTTCTGGCCTCGACTCCCTCGGATGAAAAGCCCTCCCCCGCCCTCCCGGTGGGGCACCCTGCGGCGGGCCAGGGCCCTCTGGGGACCAGAGCCCGCCTTCCTGGCGCCGGGGCCGGAGGCGGCCTTTCTCTCGCCCGCGCGGGCAGGTGCTGACCGCTGAGCCACTCCGCGCACACCTTTGGGGCAGAGAACGGCCAGAAACCAGGACCAAGTTCAGAGCCTGAAAATCCCTCCAGAGGCCCGGAGGGGAGACCTGGAAGGGCCCGACGGCGCATTACATAAGCCGCGTGTTCGCAGCGCCCGGCTGATGCAGGGGCCGGTGCCTCCCGAATTGCGCAACTCTGACGCAGAGAGGCCCTCCCTGAGTGTTACAACATGACTCCACATCGTTATCAAAAATGTGAAGCATCCACCCAGCACACACTTAGAAAACACTAAAGCTCTTCTCCACCAGGTGGTTAAGGCTGCTTGATCCGGCTCACAGGAGAGAAGCCGCGCAGGGGGCACGGCTCACTGTAGCTCTTGGCCCACGGAGCTGAACACTCAGTACCTTGTACCCCACTAGCCTTGGGCAGCGTAGGCCTCTGATAAAATGTCCTTTTTTTGTTTGCTTGTTCTTCCTGGCAGCCTCATTTTGGGTTATAAATGGCTCATTATTTCCATCCCATAGATCCGTTCTTGCCACTATTACATTCTTCTTGCTTTCGGAAATAAGCGAGAGATTGGTTAAGTCATCACCGACGAACCTGCTTGTTCTGTCTGACCTTGAGCAGAGGCCAAATTTCCACGTCGCTCACGCCGGCTACACTCGCTGCCCCATGGGAGAAATCGGCTGGAAAGGACCCCCCCGAAAGCAGGGGATCTAATTCTATTTACACTAAAGGCACCCCGTACCGTTAAATGCCAGGAAGTGGCCTGGACTTTCGCTCGCTCACTCCTGCAACCTTTCCAGAGGACTATTGGGCAATCCTCAGAGGTTATAAAGTTGGAACGGCATTCCCCTCGGTAGGTCGTTTTCCCCTGCAGGACAGCTTAGAGGCAAATTTTATGAAGTATCAGGTAGCTGACTGCAGGCAGTATAAATAACGAAGGAGCATATGACAAAACCCAGAGTGGAAGGCGCTTACCGCGGGCGGAATGCGTCCGGGGGGAACGCGTTTACTGTTATCAGCACCTGCGTGGAGCTGTGTGCCCAGCCACCATCCAGGAAAGGCATCCAACCGTGGAAATGGTCATTAAGATTCAATCTTAGAAAAATTATTCTATCCTTACTTTTGAAAGCTTGCTGACCACACAGTTAACCCTGGGAAGGGACCTGCAGATAGGTTGGCTGTGCTTAAGGGTCATTTAGCGGTAGAGACTGATCTTGATAAAAGATCCTAAATTTGTCTAGGTAAGAGCCAGGGAAAAAGCTTGGAAGCATGGTTTATAGTGGGGACGAACTGTAAGCGGTCACAATGGGGCAAAAGGTATCCCCAAATTAGAACTTTTTGGGAGAAACATGGAGAGAATTTTAATTGGGGTTTGTTTTCTTTCATTGTTCTCTATCGTCGTTTTAGGAGACAGGGCGGTCTAAACCGTGTTTTAATGAGACTGACGAGGCCACAGCTGATTGGGTTATGAGAGGCCAATGAGCTGTCCAAAGCCAATTTCCTAAATCAGCTGCTTTGTTAGACCTGTCCCCACTGGCTAGAGCTGTTGACATTCTGTAAGATAATCTTGTGTTCTTACAAGGGCAGGAGAAAGTTCTGGGAAGGAATGGTGTAAGTTTGATGTAGAAGGGAATTTAGGGAACATTTCCACTCAGAGATAAGAAATTTCAGAGGCATCCCTGATCCTGTCTGTATCCCTTATAAGGGAAGACTTTGGCTTCATCGGGATCTCAATCGCTGAACTATTTTGAAGGGCGGTAGTATTGTTGGCATCAGATGTCTTTAAAGAAGACAACAGCCCCCTGAATATATCAATTCTTATATGTTTATTAAAAAATCATACTTTGTGGGGCACCTGGCTGGCTCAGTCAGAAAGGTGTGTGACGCTTGATCTCGGGGTCGTGAGTTCAAGCCTCACATTGGTTGTAGAGATTACTAAAAAAATTTAAAAAGTAAAAAATTAAAAATCATACTTTGTGTCCAAAACCGAGACAAAAAGGGTGGGATATTTTCAGAGGCCAGAGTGACCACAAGGTGTTGCCATCAAGAAATGTTTCATGGAGGGTGTTGGGCATGGATGAGACCCTGTCCTTTCCTCAGACTCACCTTCACTTCCTCAAAGACTGTTAGCTCCCTACATGGTATTTACTTTCTATTTCCTCTCAATGAAAGAACTTCAATGTGGCAATGTGTCTGGTTAAAAGACTACATTTCCCAGCCTCCCTTGCAGTGGGGATGGCCTATGAGATCTAAGGAGCTGTCGGTAGATGGGCAGGGTTGCCCCATAAAAATGCAGGATCCCCAGGTTGAATTTGAATTTCGGATAAACAAAGAATAATTTTTAATATAAGTATATTTGCATAACGTATAGCAATTTTATTGGCCAAATCTGGCAACTCTGTGGGTGGACACTGCTTTTGTCATTTCTCCCCATTCTCTTCTTTCCTAGAACATGGATGGGATGGTGAGATTTCAGCCGCCGTGTTGGAGCATGAGGTTAAGGATGGCAAAGAGAAAAACAGAACTTGGGTCTCAAATGCTCACATACCTTCAGACTTTCTTTATATGTGAGAATAAATCACTGATTTGCTTTCCAGGTGGCATCTTAGCCTTTGCCTTTAATGTAACATGAACCACTATACTTTTACTTACTGTATTTTTTTAAAGATTTTATTTATTTATTTGACAGAAACAGAACAGGCCGAAGGAGCAGTAGAGGGAGAGAGAGAGAAGCAGGCCCCCTGCTGAGCAGGGAGCCCAATGCAGGACTCCATACCAGGACCCTGGGATCATGACCTGAGCCGAAGGCAGGAGCTTAACTGACTGAGCCACCCAGGCGCCCTTTACTTACTATATCTTTTAAGATCTCTAAGAGGTGTTCCCTCTATCCTTTGAAATAACAGTCCTTAGCATGAGTTTTTACACTGTGTTATTGCCTGAGTTTTTTCAAACAGCATTTAGGTACTTTGAATAATTGCTTTAGATGAGTAATAATAGTATTTCTACAGTGGAGCAGTTCTTATCTGCACAGAGGCTGGGCCTGAAAAGTCAAGTCCTATGAAATGGTGCTCCAAAACTGGAGACCCATCCTCCCAAACAATGAAAGTCATAATTCCCTTTTGGTAGTTCCACTTCGAGAAAGTTTTCTTTTATAGTAAGTCTTTATTAGCCCTCCATTGACAGCTTCCCTTATGTGCTGACAGATTAGCCAGGGATCGTCATGGGCACAGGGGAAGCTAGTTTGCCAAGCACCACCAGTAATTCAGGAGTGATGTAAGAACTGCCCACCTTCAGCCTTGCGAGTGAGCCGACTACTTTAAATGTCCACTGGGAGGCATTTTGGAAAACGGAGGGGGTCACAGAATTGGCCTCTTTGAACGTAACCTTAAGCTACCTCGTTTAGTCCAGGTGATCGTGCAGAGAAAAAGAACGTCCCTGGGCTGTGAACTGTATAAATACTTGCCCTCCCTTTCCCAGTGGAATCTTTCGAAGGTTAAGTCATAAATAGTAAATAATCAACTAAGATTTCTCAGATTGGCTGCATTTACCTTTCCCTGAAAAAAAAATTTTCCCCATGAAGATGAAGCAACGTTGGAATGAGAGCAGTATTTCCTTTTAGGCATCCCAGCTTCGAACATTCAGAGAACAAGATCGGGCCTGGCCTGGCTGGCAGAGACTGCCTGGGGCCGATGGCGAGACTGGCCGTGTGGGAGAGGGGAGGTGAGTTAGAATTTAACAGAAGGGAGGGGACAAAAACTCCCATTCACAGTCTAAGTTCCCCTCTAGGCCTCTCAGCAATGTCCATCAGCAAGAAAGGGGTGAGCGGAGTCTTGTCCCTCGTCCATCACTGGGGGTAAAGAAAGTCTGGAAATCAACCCCTGGAATGTGAGTTATGTTACTATACATATATAGTCATTATATGTTACTATATGTTATATATATAACATACTATATATTACTATATATGTATATAGTTACGTTATATAGTTTACACAAAGGAACGAGTAATACACGAATGGAGAGAGATTGACCTGGAAGATTTGACCTTGGTGTCTGGTGACGGACGACGACGTCATGATGACCTGACTCAGAAAAAATGACAGATGAGCCCATTTGTACCCATCGACCCCAGAGGCAAAGAAAAGTTGAATTCGTGTGACTTGGGAAAACAGGAAATGAATCTATTTATTAGTATTATCTTCACAGTGTTAAAAGAAGAAGAACTTACCCCTTTTGTCCAGGCTATGCTAATTATAGTTATATTGAATATCCATTTAGCAAACATTTATTGAATACTTACTGTGTGTCGGGCACTGTACTAGGGGCTGGGAATGCACTCAGTATTACAGCGCTGACAGCGGAAAGGTTAATGATGCCTTTGAACTTCACAAGTCGGTTAGAATTTTATAAGGTCCTTCTAGTCCCTGCCCACAACAAGAGCACAGCCAGAGTAGCTGCCTTCCTTGTACTGTGATCTCTTAAGATGATGACAATTGCTGTTCAAAGCAAAAGTAGGTATAACACTTTAATCCGCATGTTTGTCAATTTCCCCTTTCTTTTAATATCCTTGTTATAAGCCCCTGTGGTAAAATTTAGAATCTTCTCTCTACTACTAAATAATGACAACTTTGGCAAAGTTCTTTGGTTTTTCTGGTGCTAAGTTTAAACATCTAGAAAATGAGATGGTCGGAAGCAGGACTAGGACTAGGCTGATTCAATGAGTCTAGGTTTAGGATATGCAATAAGAGGAGGTTAAAAGAGACAGCTACTTACCAGCCACTTACACACTATGTGATCACAGGGTAGTCACTTAAACCTCTTAAAGAATCAGTTTCCTTATCTGAGAAATGGGAATAATATGCTATTTGTTGTGAGGATGAAATGGATTAATGGATACTGCCAGTTCAATGAGAAGCATAGCAGGAACCCCCCAGTAAATGTAGCTATTTGTATTCTACTCAAAAGCTATTTGAATCTTATCTGTTCTATTGTATGTATGTATGCATGCATGCATGCATGCATGTATGTGTGTATGTTTCTAATCTCCCATTTCCCTTTGCTCTGTCATTGCGGATCTCCTAGTAAGCGGTTAATTGAGGGATCTCGACATATTGGGGCTCAAACATGTAATGGATTCTTTTTTTCCCAATCAGTAATTTCATTGGTGCTATGTCTAATTCCTTTTTCTGTCCCTCAAGAACATCTAGGGTGAATTGTAGAAATTTGCAGTTTTCAAAAGCTAGGTCCCGATAGTTTGACTTTTATTCTGATTCACAGCTTCTCTCCTCCCTCCAGCCTTTCCTGGGCTCAGGCTCCTCCAGTGTGTGGGGCAGGGAGGGAGGAGGGCAGGGCCTGGCATCTCCCAACTGCCCACCCACTCCTGTGGTTCTCTCACCACTGCTGGTCTGTCTTGGGCTAGCACTGTTGGCGTGTTGGTTCCCCTGTGTGGTCAGAAGCCCAAGGGCTGTTGGCACATTGTGGGACCTGGGAGGCCCTTGTGGGGCTCTGGAATGTACAGTTTGGTGACCGGGCTGACTTAGCCCTGGGGGGACCAACTCTAGGCCCTCAGCTCCTACCGTGGTTGTTGCCCTCCCTGCTCTGCCGGTTAGACCATGACTCTGTTTCTCCAGCAACTAGAGACTTGTCTCCACGCTGGTGCATAATTTCACTGGTATTTGAACCATGTTCCAAGAATGCAATTTTCACCCTATAGATGCTGAGAGCTCCCTGGGGTGTCTACTCCTGGCTGAGACAGAGTATAATTAAATAATGGCACGAGGGGCTACATTGTCTTCTTGATTTAATCCCAGTAATTTACTTGTCTTTTCATTAGTTCAGATTCAAAGTCCTTTATTAAAAATAAGGTAGTTTGTGGGGCGCCTGGGTGGCTCAGTGGGTTAAAGCCTCTGCCTTCAGCTCCGGTCATGATCTCAGGGTCCTGGGATCGAGCCCCGCATCGGGCTCTCTGCTCGGCGGGGACCCTACTTCCCCCTCTCTCTCTGCTTGCCTCTCTGCCTGTTTGTGATCTCTCTCTCTGTCAAATAGATAAATAAAATCTTAAAAAAAATAAGGTAGTTTGTATAATAACCACTTTGTTTATATATATAATTTTCTATATTATTTATTATTGATTTTCTGCATTATTATTAATATAATTAATATATGTTAACATATATTATTAAAATCTTATACTTCCATTAGAGGAGGAGTTGTTTAACACATTTTAAATAAAAAAATGTTCTTATTGGCTATTTGTTATATATAATGTATTTATATTATATATAGTATGTATTTTATATTTATAGGTAATATACATATTTGATTTAAATATTTATATGTTAATAAGGTCATTTTCACTTAAAACTTGTTAAAGGAAAGAGCTCCTGCTGTGACAGAAGACTCTAGCTGTCCATCTCACTGTGTCTCTATTTTAAATATATATTCCAGAACAATAACAGATCCCTCCCCTAAATATTCTAGTGCTCTAAAAAAATTTTTTAATTACAATATAACTTACATAAAGCACACAGATTTTAAGTGTTCAGCTTAATGGAATTCTACATAAGTATCCATCCAAGGACTGTTAAGTATGTGCATTTGAAGTATTTTCTTCTGTACACACAGCTATCCCTTTCTCCCATCCAAGTACTAACCAGGCCCGACCCTGCTTAGCTTCCGAGATCAGACGAGATCGGGTGCGTTCAGGGTGGTATGGCCGTAGACCAGCTATCCCTTTCTTACATCCATTTCCATTTTTACCCTTCAACTCTCTGATTAAAAAAAAAAAAGCCCTGAGGAGTAAAGGGTGAGACTAAAGAGACGGAGTGAAAGTTGATTGGCTGCAGCCCTGTGGTGGCCATCCTTGTTGGGCTCCTCCACCGACGAGCCAGTTTAATACTTAGGCAGATGCAGGGGGGTCTGTCACGTTATCCCTGCTTTACAGATGAGGAAATTGGGCCTCAGAGTAGCCAAGTAATTTGTCTGTGGTCTTACAGTTAGACAGAATTTGAAACTAGATCTTTGGTACCAAAGGTTTATTTTTTTCTTTTAGACAGTTACCAAGAAGCCGTGATATCCTTATCTCTTAATCTGGGTCTCCCTGGACGCTGAACTTGAGATATTTGATTTGAAAAGTGATCCCAGAGAGGAGTAGGGGACAAGGGACGTGTGGCAGGGAAGGAGGGAAAATCAACACAAGGATGTGTTATTGGTTTGCCCACGGTTGCAGACAACTTCTGGTCTGTCCACTGGAATCTTCTCAGGAGCCTTATGAATTGTGTCTCAGAAATGCCTGGGGACACCTTTGGCTAAATGTCAGACTGTTGGTTTCAGCTCAGGTCGTGATCTCAGGGTAGTGAGTTCTGCATCAGCGTCGGTGCTCAGCATGGAGTCCGCTTGGGATTCTCTCTGCCTCTCCCTCTGCCCTTACCACTTGTGCTCTCTCTCTCTCTAAAATAAATAATTTTTTTAAAAAAAATGCCTGCCTGGAAGACAAAAGAGAGAAGTACATATTCATTAGCTTCTGTTATCTATGGGTCAAATCCCATGGCATACTGACTTCTAGGTTGTAGTGTGTTAGTATTAAGCAGGTTTCCCTAGGTCTAATGCACCTTGCATAAGAGAATATCTGGGAGGGGCTGCAAAAGGCATGTGAGGGGGACCCAGGGAAGACACTATCAGATTACACCCAGGGACAAAGACCATATGGAACTTGGTGACGTAGCAGGGCCTGCAGTGGGAGATAGGGCTGAGAGGTTGTGAAGTGATGTGTGATGGGTAGCCAATACACATACCAAGAATGTTTTGATAGTGTACACCGAGATTGGGAAAGAGTTTTCTACTAACATGCCTCTTCTCATTGCAGAGATTTCAACCTAAACCCAGGCCTGTTCTTCTGCTGGAGTTCATGCCCAAGCATGTTTAGAAAATTAACGGAGCAGATCTGATTGAGTCTATTTCTATGCACCAATATGCATGAGTTCTTTGCTCTTTTCCTGAAGGAAGGGGAAGAGATTTTTTTTTTATAAGACCCTTGAAAGAGATGTGAGAGAGAGGGAAGGAACTAGGTGGTAGCTGTGCCACAACAGGGTCTGAACTCTATGACAAAAGGGCTCAGGACTAAAGGGCAGGGTCTGATTTAGGAGGGATTCAATACCTTGATACCCAGTAGAACAAACTCTTTAAAGGCCCTGGCGACAGAGTGTGATGATGAAGTAGGGGAGTAAGACATCCTTCTCACTTCTGGAGGTTCCACAGGGAAGAGCAAATGTTTATAATGCAGTAAACACAGTTTGGGTGCTTCCAAGAATGCTGTTCCATGTGGTCCAATTGCTCCATATATTTAGGGACTGAGGAAGTTTTTTAGGGATGTTAGTGGTGTCATAATTGGGGTGGGACTCAGAATCTGAACCAGCCTCCAGAGATAGCACAGGAGTGGTCCAACCAGTGAGCAATAGGAAGAAGGCTTGACAAGTTAGCTGGGTTCAGTATCTGGCTGCAGATAGTGCTCATGCAGGTAGCTATTGAATGAAAGAGTGGAGACTAGTCATGTGAACTTAGTAAGCGGATTATACCGGGAGAGACTAAATACCCCAGGCCCAGAGGAAATGGTATGTAGAGTAGGAATCCAAGATGTAGCTCAGGAAGGCATGGAGAGGAGCCAAATAGAATCCCAAATGGATGTAATTACAAGGCAACTGGGGCTGAATTCAGTTACTGACCATAGCAAGCCTTGAGACTGACTGGCCTACGGCTCCATTTAGTTCCTCTTCCTGGGGTATGTCTGAGAACCTGGAGCGGGGTAATGAGGCTGTTTACTAGCTAAACAGGCAAGTGGACGCCAGGGCAGTGAATCAAGCAGGTCTTCACTGTTGAATCATCAATAGGCTCTGTGTGTCTGAATCACAACAAGGAAGCAAGGCCCAAATGGTCAAAGCCTATTTGCAGCAGGCCTTAAAAGACTTCTGTTGTTTTTGTCCATGTGGTACTTCCTTTCTGCCAACAGAACTTCATTTTAATGGAGAGCCCCCAGCCCTGCAACTCCCAGAGAAGTGAGTGTGTGACCTCAACTCAATCAGCGCATTTCATTCCCTTGACTTGGGGAAAGGTAGGAAACCAAAAGGGTCCATCAGATTCCTCCTTGAGATTTGATATTTAGGAGCTTATAGAGCTCTCTCCCTGTCTTGCAATCACAAGCTGCAAAGATGTTGTAGACTTGGGTTGCCTGGGTGACTCAGTCGGTTAAGTGTCTAACTCTTGCAGTTCAGGTCTCGATTTCAGGATCTCAGGTTGTGAGTTCAAGCCCCACATTGGGCTCTGAGCTGGGTGTGGAGCCTTCTTTAAAAAAAATGAAATAAAAAAGGTGTTGTAGACTAGTTGCTTTCTGTCAGCTTTCCTTGATGCATGGGGAAAGCCATCTGCATTAAGGGAGAATGGATCCAACATTAAGAGAGAATCAGGAATGAAGAGTGATGAGAGATGGGTCTTAAAGACATTCCTTGGGCCCTGAATCCAGCCATGCCTGAAGTAGAAACCATCCATGTTCGTTCTTTCTTTTTTTTTTCTCCCCAAATATGTTTATTTTAATTTTTCAGTGTTACAAGATTGATTGTTCATGCACCACACCCAGTGCTCCATGCAATACGTGCCCTTCTCGATACCCACCACCAGGCTCGCCCCCCCCACCCCCTCCCCTCCAAAACCCTCAGTTTGTTGCTCAGAGTCCACAGTCTCTCCTGGTTCATCACCCCCTCCGATTTCCCCCCATTCGCCCTTCCCTTCCCTCTCACGATGCCTCCATGAT